>JAWPHD010002002.1:0-280659 GCA_037043455.1 Cyrtodaria siliqua | reverse complement strand
CTGCCTTGTTGGTTAGAGATTAGATCATGGCGGGGATTTCTTTATTTACACAGTCCTGTTTTAATGGGATGACAGTAGGGTAAGTGTGAGGTTTGGTACACCCTAAAACCGGTTTAAACCCCCAGTGGCCTACTTTGCCACTGACCGTTCCAAGGCGGTAGCCCTTTTGTCAACCCTTTTGTGTTCGTGACGTCGTTTGCATTTATAATTGCTTTTGCCTTCTTGTTTGTCTGTTTGCGTGTTTGTTTCTGTGTTTTGTGGTTGACTGTCCTCTTTGAATGCTACTTTCCCTGTCCGATATATATCTATTATTTTGGTTTGGGATTTGTTATAATATTATGCATCTTATTACTTCACCCATATTGGGGCATGGGCTCCCTCCTCCCCTTCACCCCCCCCCCCTCACCAAAACCCCACTTCCTTCCACACATTTTTTTTTTTTTTTTACATATTTCTGTGTTGTTTTAGTCAATTCTTACAATTCATACACATTTATGTTGCCCCCCTCCCTGCTCCCCACCACCCCACCCCTACTTGATTTTTTTTTTTACATAATTCTGTGTTGCTTTTGTCAATTCTTACACACATATGTTGCCCCCTACCCGCCCCCACCCCCCCCCCCACCCACCCCCACCACCCACTCGCCCCCCACCCCCGCCTCTTACCCCACCCCTACACACTTGAAACTTTTTCTTTTTACATATTTTATTATTGTTTTAGTCAATTCTTACAGATATATGTTGCCCCTTCCCCTCCCCCCACAACCTACTCCCGACTCTCACTACCGCCCCCCCCCCACCCCACCCCACTTGATTATTTTATTTTTTTTACATATTTCTTTGTTGTTTTAGTCAATTCTTACACATAAATGTTGCCTCCTCCACCCCCACCCCCGCCCCACAACCCACTCCTGCCTCTCACCGCCGCTCCCCACACCCCACCCACTTGAAAATCTATTTCTTTTTTTTACATATTTCTTTGTTGTTTTAGTCAATTCTTACACATATATGTTGCCCCTCGCCCCTCCCCCATCCCCCATCCCCTAACCCACTCTCGCCTCTCATTCCCCGCTTCACCACCTCACCCCACCTGAAACGCTATTTTTATTTTTTTACATATTTCTGTGTTGCTTTTGTCAGTTCTTAAACATGTTGCCCCCTCCCCCCGCCACCCCAACCCCCAACCCCTACCCCCCCCCCCACGCCCACACCACACACTCGAAACCAGAATATTTTTATTTAAATATTTTTTTTACCTATTTCTGTGTTTTTTGGTCAATTCTTACTCATATGTTGCTCCCGAACCACCCACCCCCTGCTTCTCTCCCCGTCTCAACTCCCCCACCCCCCTCCCCACACACACACATTCGAAACTCTTTTTTTTTTTTTTTTACATATTTCTGTGTTGTTTGGTCAATTCTTACACATACCTGTGTTGCCCCCCCCCCCCAACCCCCCACCCCCACCCCACCCTCCTCCCAAACCTCAACCCACCCACCCTCACGCTAGAAAAAAATATTTTTATTTAATGTTTATTGTTTGTTTTTTTACATATATCTGTGTTGTTTTGGTAATTTCTTACACATAGCTTCTTACACATATATGTTGCCCCCTCCACCCCCTCCCCCACACCACAAACTACCCCAACCCTCCCACACACCACAAACTACCCCCCCCCCCACCCCCACACACACACACACACACTTTAAGTTTTTTTATTTATTATTTTTTTCACATATTTCTGTCTCTTTTTTTCTTTTTTTACATATTTCTGCGTTGCTTTTGTCAATTCTTACATAGCAATTGTTGTAGCCTTGTTTTCTGATGGTATATACTAGCTATAAATTTATTATTCTCTGAAAAATCGAATAGTCGAGCTGCGCTGTTCTCCGACAGCTCTTGTTAGAATATTTTAGTCGTTTAATTCCATTGATGAACAACGATGGACCCGACGGATGCGTACACGGTAATCCGAATAATAAAACTATGATTGAAGTTGGGAGAGCGACGCTTCCCTCCCGGACAGCGACGCTCCCCTCCCGGACAGCGACGCTCTCCCGTTTAACTGCAATTGGCAACTGTACAAGGAGTATGTATTTTCGATTGTTACAAATTGCGTATGCACTAAATGCAGTGTTTAATCCTTTATGTTCTTTAGTATAGCTACTGTGTGTTGACAATATATATAATAGTTGTCCTGCAAGCAATTGGTTCACTGAAAACGAAAGTAAAACGTCTGCTCTTAGTCTTAAATCCTAAATCCCTCCTAGAATAATACATGCAATTTTTAAAACACATAAAGGGTTACTTTCAAAAGCATGTCATCCACGTTAAAAAGTGTGCTGTTCATTTATCCGTTAAAAAACAATAAGAAAACAATTATAAACTAATTTACCTGTGGACTGGTGGTTATATGAAACGGGGAGTGTATGTGAGTGCGAGAGAAACGAAAGTGAAAAGCAAAAAAATCCTATACAATGTTCGATAAATTAGTAAAATAAATGCATTTAACTATTCATTTGGTGGCATCAACGACAATATAGATTTATTGTTTTAAAAAGAAAAATATTACACTTAAATTCTTATATAGTTAGTGTGTCTCGGTGTACAAATCAATAGGTAACATTATGGTATTTTGACCTATATTACTGTACGCTACTGCTATAATCTGGATGTACGTCATATTGATAACCGATAACCGATTGATAACCGATATACACACAAGGGTGGATACGGGAAGAAAGGGGAGATGTGGTGGAGGCGAGGGTGGTGAGGTGGGGGTGATATGGTGGCGGCGAGAGCCCCTTCTAATGATCATGCAAGCATAGTTTGATCAATGCTGTCGGGCCGGTCCACCGTTGTAAAATAGTCTGCAAATGTCATGTAGGAAATCAAAATGTTTCGATTGTTTTCGTTTGCCATCGGACCCCATAGCCCGTCACTCAACCCCTCTCCAACAAATATCCACCACCACTCCACTCCAAAACCAACAACAAAACAACTCAAAACCTGCATACGGATTACCAAAGGAAAATAACGAGTCATACAGAACATAATTAAGCTCTTTTTTTTATATTTTATATATCTATGTACTTCACTGTTCAAATAGTAGTCCTAAGACAAATATAAGTCAATAATTTGTTTACAAATATTTAATGAAACTATTTATCATACTTACTTATATTACGGTGCTTATAACCTTCAGTACACTCAGCTTATTTGGGTGCGTGTTGCACTCGTGTATGTAATATATCATGTATAGGTCAAGTATGCTCCTTTCCTCACAAATAGAAATATAAACGAAAGTAGACAACGAACTGTGAAAGTAGGATGTTTTCGTCGAAACCGAAAGTAAAACTGAGCCACTATAATAACCTAACACAAACACATATACCCAACATGCTAACATTACTGAAAAGAACAATATAGTACAATGATAGCCGCAAGAGAAAATTTAGTGATCTACTGTAACAAAGCGTATACAGTACAATCGATGGGTCCTTTACATTGTATGCAACTTGGGGCGTAAGTCATGCCATGTCCACATACTAAAAACTTTATAAACATGGTAATAGTAGCTCCACTGCTTAAGAGTTTAACCTACTTTTTGATCAAATCAGATCGACTAGATTTTCGATTTTTGCATCAGCTTATTTCATTAAAATTTAGATTTAATATTCAGCCTTCAATCCTTATATGGGTTTTGTATTTGTCTATGGTTAACAGACTGTGAATCATGTAGTTGACGATAAGCATGCATTACAAATTCAATTCCAAGTGAAGTCGTCTAAAAAACTTGAATGGTATAAACACATATTTTGCAACGTTCAAAGGTTACCGTTTTATTTGCTGAAATGACGTTTTTGTAGATCAGTCTACTGAAGTGTCGCATGCGGTAATATGTGCGGGATATTTTAGGGGCATAATGAAAGTGTAAGTGAAACTGACTGAAACCGCAAGTATTGAAATGGATATAAGTGCAAATCTGTATTTTCATGGAATAATACCCATAAATCCAAGAATATACAACGAGCCAGTTTCGTGTTGAATCAGTTTTATTTATAATGCGGTAGCCTATAAATTTACATAATGGATTGAAACTTCTGTAACTCTTGCATTTTTTTAATAAAAGACTTGGCCTCTTTTATACTTCGAAAACTTGGTTAAAATGTGTAAAGTGTTAAAATGTGTAAACTGTTAAAGTTTGTATTCATCTAAGCTTGGTTAAAGGCATTATGTAAACTTGCAACAGGTAAAGGATTGAAACTTCACACATGCATTCTGCATCATAAGACAACACCACAGAGAGCCAGGTTCTATAACTTTTGTTTTTATTTTAACAAAATAATGACCACTTTAATACTGAAAAAAATTGTTTACAGTTTTTAACCTTGGTTAAAGTTTGTATATAAGCTTGAATCTCGCAATCTGCATACTGGATTGAAACTTCACGCATGCATTATTCATTATAAGACCAGAACAAAGAGCCACGTTACATAACTCTTTGCTTTTATTTTAACAAAATGAAGGCCCCTTTTAACTCAATAAAAAAAGTCAATTTCATCTTGTCCAGTCACTTTAAAAAATGATTTCTAATTGATCTCGATTTTCATTTGAAGGATTATATGAATAAAACCTTGGATAGGTTTCAAAATAAACAATATTGACGCATTCATTGTGTTGTTATTGGTTTTAATAATTAGAAATAACTTATTTTAGCTTGATAACTTTCATAACTTCAATAATTACTTCAAAGTACAACAAACATAATTGTTTGCATTCCTATCAGTTCACAAGCCAATAGTCATGTTTATTTACTTATCGGCAGATTTTTTGCTTGCTTGTGTCTCTATTTTTATTAAGCGCGATCACTATTTAAGTGTTCATTGCGTTATAAAACAATGGTCCACTGTTGAAAGCGACGTTGTACCAAATGTTGTACCCAATGTATTCAATACTGTCCTCAGACTCTTCTCGTGAGGTAGTGATTACATTGTATTATTATACAACCAGCGGTGCTTTAAAGTATGAATAATTCCAACATTGAACATTGAACTGTTTATGAAACTATGTAACAGTTACTTAGTACTTTAACGAAACGTTTACAGCACAGCCAATGGATCATGTACCTCAGGCATCATGTACCTCAGGCATCAATCAGGCATCATGTACCTCAGGCATCACTCAGGCATCATGTACCTCAGGCATCATGTACCTCAGGTATCACATAGGCATCATGTACCTCAGGCACCATGTGCCTCAGGCATCATGTACCTCAGGCATCACTCAGGCATCACTCAGGCATCATGTACCTCAGGCATCATGTACCTCAGGCATCACTCAGGCATCACTCAGGCATCATGTACCTCAGGCATCATGTACCTCAGGAATCACTCAGGCATCATGTACCTCAGGCATCACTCAGGCATCATGTACCTCAGGCATCATGTACCTCAGGCATCATGTACCTCAGGCATCACTCAGGCATCATGTACCTCAGGCATCACTCAGGCATCACTCAGGCATCATGTACCTCAGGCATCATGTACCTCAGGCATCATGTACTTCAGGCATCACTCAGGCATCATGTACCTCAGGCATCATGTACCTCAGGCATCACTCAGTCATCATGTACCTCAGGCATCACTCAGGCATCACTCAGGCATCCTGTACCTCAGGCATCATGTACCTCAGGCACTTCTCGAAATCCGGTGTCTATACTGTAGTGTTTTGACGTTTGAATAATCCTGAAAATAGTATTTTGATGAAACTATATAACAATTACTACTTTAACGAAACGTATGCACCCCTGTTAGAAATGGCGTTAGTTCTGTCCTCAAACTCTTCTCACAAGGCTGCATGTTTTGCATACGGGATCTATGGCGTAAGTAGTGCTTTGAAGTATGAACAATTTATTCTAACATTGAACATTTGATTAGCAGACAACCCGAGGCTGGATAAAACAGTATTGGCACGAAAACAAAATAAAAATGATGATTCATCTGGACTTTTTACTTCAACGGTCATACAGAACACGTGATGTTAAGGCGGATTCACAACGAGACTTATCAACCACAGTTATGATGTTGAGCATTTTAATGCCTGTGTATGTATATTTGAGCAGTTTCAAGATATATGTTCATGTATAGCCTAGAGTACCCATACTAGAGGCATTTTTCTAGGAAAGTAGGTATGGGGCCTGTTCATAACAGTTATCAGGACTGTCAGGTTTACCAGATCTTTAGTTAATACAATATATGTAGATCTACATTTTGGGGGTTTTATTCACTAATTTCTGGTGTTTCAAAATATGTGCATATCTACTTATGTCCAAGTTGGAACAACGGCTCATCTGATGACGTGTTCATTGTTAACACTTGCAACAGTAACAAGTCGTTGAAATACAGGAGGTCAGGTAAGCTCAGAGAAGACGATGTTTCACTTATTTTCCTATATAAGTCTATACATGTATAACTGTGACCCCCAGACATGGCCAATTTTAACGCGTGGTCACCTATGCATTGCTACATTCACACTATTAGACCGCTAGATTTATAATTTTAGAGAAGAGGACGTTTTTCAAAGTAAATGAGAGCTATATGCTGTGAGCCTTCAGAGAATACTTTTAACATGTGTAAACACGTGACACCTTGTGCGGGGTAAATTTGACCCCAGGGTCACGATTTGAGCAAACTTTGTAAATGAATGTAAGAAAGTGCTAAATGCAAAATAATAGACCTTTAGCTCTTGATGATTCGGCGAAGAAGAAGATTTTCTTATAGAACTCTATGTAAAACTGTGACACAAGGGGCGGGGCCGAAACTATGTTGTTATCTTAGGCTTACGATATATACACAATATCGGACCTCTAATTCTTATAGTTGAAAAAATGATGTTTAAATATTAAAGTCCAGGGTTGAGTATAAAAACGCCAAAATGGCCCCAGAGAAACTTTTCTGATAATTTTATACATTTTGCTGCTCAGAGAGGTTTAATCACAAATTTCTAAATATTAAAGCATTTTTAAACCATCAAATTTTGAAGGTAACTACACTTAACATTACTCTATACAGATATATCAAAATAATTATATAATGTATTTATTTTCTATACTTTCTAAAACAAAACCTTTATTCCTAACTGTCAAGGTGCATCTATTAATAGCTTTACCTGTAAAAATAAGATCAGTGATTGGTCAGAATCTTGAAGCAAATATACATAATGACGTAAATGGTACTACCTAACGCTGGGGTTTAAATCTTTTCCTATATTTTTGTTCGTGACGTGGAGCCAACTTTGAGAAAGTTTCTTCGACGTCACTCAGCTTTTAGAGGTGGTTGTTCTTGACGTGTGCGACGATGTTGTTTTGACCTATTGTAGTTTTCGCGACGATGTTGATGTTTTGACTGTTTAATCCTTTTTGCATTACGATGACGATGTATGATGTTGTAAATATTTGTGTTATTACTGCGCGTTTCCATGATTGAACTAATGTGTTACTATATTGTTATTACTGTATAAGTTTGAATGATGATGAACTAATTTTTCATTGTAGATTGTATGTCACAGCCGTAGGTGTTTGCGGTTGTTAAAATAATGTCCACTCCTCGATTCATTATTATGAATCTGCTGCATTTCCTATGTACATCAACTTATATTCTACATGTCTATAAACAGTAAACTTGTATATACAAACAGTATTAATTGTATGTATTTAAACACTGACAAATTACGTATCCGTATACTACTTATTGACAATTGACGAAAAAGTATGCAAATAATGTAGCTCTAACCATTGCATGGTCAACACGTTGAACTAAAACAATATTTGTATTAATATATTTCTGCATTGAAAAATAATCTACAAATAAATTTCTCTGGGAAAGATAATCTACACTACAACATATACAACTCTATGTAAAACTTGTGTAGTACCGGTAAATGTTAATCTTCCGCTAAATGTTAAAACCTCCGCTAAATGTTATAAATCTTACGCTAAATGTCAAAAAGAATCCGCTAAATGTTAAAACTTCCGCTAAATGTTAAAATTTACTAACCGCTAAATGTTATAAATTTTAACATTTAGCGTTTAGTGGAATCCGTTAACCGCTAAATGTTAAAAGTCAGAATTATATCTGTAAAGCATCGAATTGTACAACAGTGCTGTTTAAATGACTCGACGATGTCGTTATGGAAGAAACCGCATACACCGCTTAAGGTTATAATAGCGTAAATGAGTCTCCATTGCCCTTCCATAGTAAAGTTAGAATGTTGACAACCTGTTAAAAACGCAAACCTCGTTAGAATTCTGGGAAACCTACTTTATCATGCAAATAAACATGTCTGATATTAAACATCAACAAGGAAATAGGGGGTTTAATACCTTCTAAGAAACATTTCTTTAGTTGTAAACATGATGAGCTGCATTTTCAAATATCAACAACATGTCCACAATACAGTTACAGCCAAAAAATAACAGGAAACTGCACTAAAAAAGTTTTTAAAGAAAAAAAGATTAGGCATAAGTTCTCATATATTGCATGTTACATCAGCTTATGGTCCTCTACCAAAATGGTTCAAATGGTGTTCAAGGGGTCAAATCTGGCCCCGCCCCGTGCGGTCACAGTTTTGCATATAGTTGTATAGGAGAATCTTTAAAACAATCTTTTCTGAAACTACAAGAGCCAGAAGTTTAATATTTTGAATTGGCCATATGCGTACGGTCCTCTACCAAGGTAGTTCAAATGGAGACCATGTGGTCAAATTTGGACCCATGCCCCAGGGGTCACATTGTTAAATAGACATATTTGGGTAAAGATTAGACTATTTTCTTTCGTTTTACACTAATTGCACATGAACAGCAGATACAAGCATCGGCCCAAGGTCATTCTCACCCCTGGGGACATATCCCCATGGTTCATAACTTGGAAACCGTTTAGATCCCATCTTATAACCATACATACATTTAATGGGCATGAACAGATGGATAAAACCACCAAACCAGCAGCGGCTATGGGGTCTATCCCCACCCCTGATGAACATATTCCCTAGGCCATAACTTGTAAACTGTTGAGATCCCTATATATCCTTTAACCATATATACACTTACTGAGCATAAACAGACGTATACAACCTTCAAACCATCATCTGCCCCAACCCCTGTGGAAATAAACCATGTGTCATAACTTGGAAACCGTTGAGACTTTCACCCTATAACCGTCTATACACTTAATGGACACGAACAGACGGATATAACCATACAATATGGTCCATCCCCTCCCTTTGGGACATAGCCCCTGGGTCTTAACTTGGACACCGTTGAAATCACCACCCTACAACCACGCATACACTTACTGGGCATAAACAGATGGATACAGACTTCCAACCAGCATCGGTCCGGGATCTGTTCCAAACCCTGGGTAAACGTGGACACCGTTGATATCTCCACCCTATAAACACATATACACTTAATGAGCATGAACAGACGAATACAATCATCCAAGCAGCATTGTCCAGCATTGTCCCACCTTTTGGGACATAGCTCCTGGCTCATAACTTTGAAACAGTTGAGATCCTCACCCTGTAACCAAATATCCACTTACTTGGCCTGAACTCTTTAAGGCGGGCGCGGGAGCTTGCGATGGGGCGCCATCGACTGTGTGTTCTCATTCTGTTATGAAATTATAAGCTTGTTTGACAATTGTTTCATCTTTTAAGCTTGTTTGACAATATTTTCATCTTTGTAAAGATCATCAGGTGTACGATTCAGGGAAATTTTGACTCTCGTGTTGAGGGCATGGATGATTTTCTTTCACTTGAACGTAACTTGTTTTGTTCTCTTATATATCGCAGAACTATGCATGATGTGGTACACATACACATATTCCCCAATATTGACAGGTACATCTAAGATTGCATCACGTCTCTCCGTCCCTGTTTTGTTTTTGGATATTGTTATGCATTTATTTTGTATTCTGCATACACTTGTAATTTTACACTAGTCTGTGTACTATGTAGTTTACATGGGACGTAATTTTTTTTATCAATAATATGACTATTAAATGGCATTTTCATGAGTGACTTACTCATTGCTCGATTAATTAATTATACCCAGATGTTTGTTGCACTCCTTCGGAATTGAACATGCGGTGCATGCAGTGATTTTGTCTATTATATATGTTGTTTGTCATACAGCTACAGATATACTCATCAATATTAACTTGCGTTAGACATAATTTAAGCAAATAAAAGGAGAAAAACCTATTACTCGACCCGCCCCATTCCGCCCCTCCCACTCCATTGTCACACCCTCTCCAACTCACCCAGTAAAGTAAGTGTGATTTATTAACGCGAGGACACCAATGTCAAGATAGGAACAAAAACTCCCCTATTATTTAAGTAGTCGAGCTATAGAAGTTATATAACCTTCGACATCTTATTTGAATACGTTCTGTACCTTTTTAAATAAAATCAAAGTACTGCGTAATGAATGGCGAAAACATTAGTAAGCAAATGGTTTTGAGCTGTTCCAATCTATAGTTAATATTAAAAAGTGTATGAATTGTTATGATTTTTATTGGCGAAGTGATTCTTGTTATATGTTATAGATCTCTCAAGCCGAGGCGTCCTTATCCACTGAATAAGAGGCCGCTGAATCATCACCTGAAGTTCATGATTAAGGGTTGTAGGAAGTGGCAGTTATTGTTTGAGATAGTTGGTTAAAAACTGTTTTTTTAGTAGTCACCATTTGTACTTTTAAAAATGTATATTTAGCTTTGGCGGCCATTTTGAATTTTCGGCCGAACTGATTTTTGCTTAGGACCAACTAGACACCAAGAGCAACATTCCTGTAAAGTGTCATGACAATCCATCATTTTTTTTCAGAGTAATCGCCACAAGTTTTTCCTATATAACTATGTAAACGAAGAAGGCCGCTGGTGGCCATGTCTGACATCGGATCGAATGACTTGTATTGTGTAAAATATATTTGTAGCTGTGGCAGCCATCTTGAATTTCGGGCCGGTCTGGTTTTTTTGCTAGGACCAACGAAACAGCAAGAGCAACATTCTTGTAAAGTTTCATGAAAATCCATGAAATTGTATATAAACAAAGATGGGCGCTGCCTGCCATGTTGGACATCGAATCGCAATTAATTTGTATTAGGACCAACCACATGCATGCCATTCATTTTGGTTTAAGGTTCCAAATCAATAATACACTTATGGTGGCAAGTAAAATAGGTCTGGCCTTGAAAAATATGGTAACGTCCGCGTGGTGCGCTAAAACGATGTATCCGGTCTGTGAGTGATATCATATGGCTGAAAACGGTTTTCGCCAAAAAAGGACATTTAGTAAACATGAGTTTAGTGACGACGCATAAGTATCTCTGTATATCGATAAACTAGTCCCATACTGATATTTAAAGATATTTAATTACTGTATTTAAAAGTATATTTCTTGTTCATTTTTAATTAATGACACATCTAAATAGCTGATTTAATAGTTTATTACCGTGTCATTATTTACGTACATTTAATTATTCATACAGAATCAGTCGGTTTGCCTCGGTATTCAGTTAGGCCAATCGTACCATCACGTATCGGAGTTTACAAGTCGATGCGCGATTGTACAGTGGTACGATAGCGATGGTACGTTGACACGATGGCCTTAACGGACCACCGTAGTTTACACATCGTAACATGTGTAATTATTCTTATATGGTTTTCATAATTGCACATGGTAAGGTAGCAATGAACAGTTTCTTTTTGTTTTTCACTTTGATAACGCAATCTTATAGGTTTAATTACACTTAATCAGCCGGATGTGCTTGCCTGGTGCAGTCGAAAGCAGTTCTGTATTAAAGAGTGATAATCTTTTTCATTTTTTTTAAACTTTTTTTAGTGCAATTTCCTGTTATTTTTTGGCTGTAACTGTATTCTGAACATGTTGTTGATATTTGAAAAGGGAGCTCATCATATTTTTGACAGTTTTGATATAAATTTCAAAAGTGAAAGTAGACCGGGTACGAAATTGCAAGGGTTAAAAATAGCTTTGACCTTTGACCCGGTGTTAGTATACAACTGAATAAATGTTTCTAAGAAGGTATTAAACCCCCTATTTCCTTGTTGATGTTTAATAGCAGACATGTTTATTGCCATAATAAAGTAAGTTTCCCAGAATTCTAATCAGGTTTGCGTTTTTAACAGGTTGTCAACATTCTAACTTTACTATGGAAGGGGCATGGAGACTTATTTACGCTATTATAACCTTATAATTGGTGTCGGTCCGGTATTGTTTCCGGGGTCGTAGCCGTCGAAAGTAGCGCTTGAAACAAATAATCACAACATGGAGCAAGGCATAAAACGACAATTCATGGCTGAATTACATTGTTTTTGGCATGGCAATGAAGAAAAAAACAATTCTAATGAAAACTGGTAAAATACATTCAGCTGGGGAATAACAAAAAAAAAAGATTATCGACCAAAGTCTGGATGTTTATCATTATATTGGCTAGGTATGTTTAATGACAGAAATACATATCATAGGTTTCACAGTATGTTGTTTATCTGGTGGCAGCTCTTGTAAAATAAGCATTTTCCATATTTGTTCAATGAGCCAAATTAAAGATGGTAAAAAATGGGAAGAAAGTGTCTGGTAAGAAAAAAACGGTCGTGGCATGTTTACGTCTTCGTGACTTGATCTGTTATTATGTTAAACTTTGTTCCCAGTTCCTACCCAGATATAATGCTATTTTATCTCGGCAGATATTTTACGCTTGCGTAAAACTTTGCTTGTATACTATTTAATACGAATTTGTGGTGCAACTAACAAAATGGCGTCCCTATTTGTCTACTTGAAGGTTGAGGATGCTAGCCCCATATACAGCAAAACAATTTAAAAACATAATTACGTTAAAACATTCAAATATTTTATACAACATTATTATCGAATTATTGATTGGTTCCTATAATTATGCCCCGAATGGTGGCATATAGTAGTCGGTGCGTCCGTAAGTCAGTCCGTCAGTCAGTCCGTTCGTCCGTACAATCGTGTCCGGTAAATAACTCAGACAATAATGGATGGATTTTCAAATAACTTTGCACAGGTGCTCACCACAACAAGACGACGTGTCGCGCGTGAAGTCCAGGTCCGTGGTTCCAAGGTCAATGTCACACTAAGAGGTCAAAGGTCAAAAAGAAGTACTTTCGTGTCCATATTTCGTGTCCGGTAAATAACTGTGACATTCATGGAGAGATTTTCAAATAACTCGCCACAAGTGTTCACCACAACAAGATGACGTGTCACGCGCAGAATCTAGGTCAGTAGCTTTACGGTCAATGCCACACTTGGAGGTCAAAGGTAAAAAATAAGTTAGTTTGTGTCCTTATTTCATGTCCGGTAAATAATTCTGACATGCATGGAGGGATTTTCAAATAACTTAGCAGAAGTGTTCACCACAACAAGACTATGTGTCACGAGCAAAATCAATGTCAGTAACTTCAAGGTCAAGGTCGAACTTAGATGTAAGAAGATGTCTTGTGTCCCGGTATTTGATTGAAGTCATGTAAGTCGTGTCCGTTCCATAACTTTGTCATCCGTTGAGGATTTTTTGTATAACAAGAACAAGATGATGTGTCGTGCGCAAAAGCCAGGTCCGTAGCTTCAGGTAAAGGTCACACTTAGAGGTCAGAAGATGCCTTATGACCCTGTATTTCAATTGAAGTCATATTGTACGGTGTCCTGTTAGGGCCATGTTACCATCGCATCTTACAATCGACCATCTACCAAGGTCGATGGTCGATGGTAAGATGCGATGGTCGATGGTAAGATGCGATGGTAAGATACGATGGTCGATGGTAAGATGCGATGGTCGATGGTAAAATGCGATGAAATTTGACCCCGGTATCACAATTTGAACGAACTTGGAAGTGGCCCATAGGCTTATGCTACATGCAATATATGACAGCTCTATGCCTTGTGGTTTCAGGGAAGATTTTTAAAAATATGTTTTCTCTATATAAGTCTATGTAAAACATGTGACCACTAGGTCGGAACAAAAGTTTTTCCCAGTGTCACCATTTGAACAAACTATGTACTCATCATATAATAACGCAAATACTGAATGAGATTTCAGACGAGAGCGAGATATTTCGAGAGGAAAACAGTAAACATGTCGGCAAATATAAAGTCGTTACAAAACATGGCTAGGTCGGCGTGATATACATCACTAGGTGAGTTTTATGCATGCACGTGAAGGGAGTATTTAAGGTATAGTCAATTAAAATACGGCGGTTGTTTTTGCAGGAATTGCGTGATGTCTTCAGTAACTTCACCGGAAAGTGCTGATAGGTCATGCTGCATACCAGATCTATTGTTTGAGGCGCTTGTTTCAGCCAAAGGTTTTTCTGCAGTAACTCCAGCAATTTAAATAATACGTACATCAGTTATATATCACTAGAACTGGCTTTTTTAGTGGTAAATAAAACTACTTTACTTTTGAAAATCGGTTGAGATATGAATATTTTATAGCCAAAATGATTTTTTGATGGGGCTTTTCCTGTGTAAATTCCTTGTTGGTGGGGCAGCAGAAAATTAAGAAATGTCAAATAACTTAAGTAATACTTCATATTTTGCTATAAAACTTTCAGGGTGTCTTAATTTACTAATAGCCAACAATTTAAAACCATTTTTGGATAAATATTCTTAAAAAAATTGTTTTTTAAATTGTTCATGCAGCAGAATTTTGCATTGAAAATGACCCATCAAAAACAACTTCCGCACATGAAATTTTTATTTCTCAACCGATTTTGAAAAATAACGTATTTTTATTTACCACTAAAAATGTCTGTTACACTGATATACAACTTATTTAGGTAGTAGATTAATTTTATCTTAAAAGTAAAAAAAAACTATGGCTGAAACAAGCGCCCCAAACAATACCTACTTTATAAAGGGCGCGTCATTAGCTCTATGGTAGGTAGAGCATATAAAACATACGAGCTATGCTTCTGTATGAGCAATCAGTGCGTGTTTACACGCTATGCCAATATACCTTCAAAAGAATGTTTGGACGTATTGTCTCTCGTATGATCAGAAACACGCGTACAGAAATTTGAGCAATATTCCCGTACAGATTATTACAATTTTACTCATACTAACCGTAATTGAAAAAAACTCTTCTAACCCGTACAGTCAAATGACAATGATTGTCGCTACACCCGTATTAACAAAACTTTCATGTACTTTATTCACACCGATCAACCGAATATTGCCCGGGACGATGCGATTTTACAAAATATCGAACACGTTTCCGAACTTTTCCCGAGATTAGTAAATTATTCCGTAAAATATAAAAGAATGTTTATTTGCTGTATAGACATCCTTAATTGGATGTAGGAGGATATTCCAGATTATTATATAACCTATAAATAGACGCGTTTTCATTTGCTAAAAAGTAATTTTTTAGAAAAAATATCTAGACTGTTTTTTTGATATTGACCTGTTTTTTTGATATTGACCTGTTTTATATAATTGTAAATTGAGGGTTATATAATAAAACAGTTATGGACTTTTCAGCTGTTATACATGATGTTGATATGTACCAAAAAATCATTATTGACCTGCATATCACATCATGTATAACAGCTGAAAAGTCCATAATTGTATAATATTTCCCAACTGTTTGCCTTGAAAAATAAATAACATCTGAGCATTCAAAGTTCAGGTAACCAGAAAACAAGGTAAACAGCTGCAATTTTTCTGTTATTTCTCAGTTCTGCAAGTACCTGCAAGTAGCAAACGTCAAACGTTATGTACAGTCAAACGTGCTATGCATTAGGCCATCGCGACCCTTAAGAAAGTACCTACAAGTTCAGGCCTTCTGAAAGCATGCTAAAACAAAGGCCTTGGACTTTAGAAATGCAGACCGCGCGGGATTTCATGCTTTCGGTGGCATATCTATTATCATTCATCTCTTTTCCATCTGAGGTCGCTTTCTCAATATGACATAACACTAGTTAGCAGGACGTAAAACACCATTAACCCTGGTTGTTATTGTAAATTAACGGTTTGCAGTATTGGGACTGGAGTGGTTATTAAGTGATAAAGTTCAACTCTGTTTGAGGACCATTGGCAAAATACTTTTAAGTGCATGATGACACAGGTTAAAGTGTGACTACGACAGGTTAGGTTACAGGTTAAATTATGACTCTTGACCACACCGACAACGACTCTGGACAAACTGATGCATGCGTCTTCGAACCATTCTTTAAGCAAGGTTAATTGATATATTAACTGGAGACAATCTATGTAAAATACAAGCTAGTACTTTATTGAAATCTGGTTATTGGTGTATAAAATATCATTCTGTCATTTATGATTTCAAACATTGAATGAAATTCACTTTTTTTTCAAAACATTTCTACTTTTTAATGATAGTTAATTCTTGACCAACAGCTACACTAATACAACGTTCTTGTACAATACGGAACTGCATGGGATGAACGGAATGAATAAAATATCAAAGATTAACAAGACAGAGTAATTACATTCACTGATACTTTCTGTAAAAAAACAACATCGTCTAATTTCGAATAAAGTTCACTGAAACAAAATTCACTTTTCAATGAGGCGGAGCGAAGTTTAGTCCTTTATGTTCAGTTTTCGAATGCCTGTTTCTTCTGCTTTCAATCTGCTGTAAAGATTTTCCATGAAATCTTCGGCCGAGTTGAGCATCTGCCTTAACGCAAAAAGCGCCAAGATACTGATGTTATCTTCAAGCTCAATTTCGTTCGCGTAGTTTCTCACCGGAAGTACACTACCGGGCGGAAGTCCAAATATCTGAGAAGCCTTTTCCACGTGATCCATAACGGCTTTGCTTTTGAATACATCTGACACGTCTGCTTGAACTTCTTTACACAGTTTGTCGACTTTCGTCAAAAGAATCGACTGTGGAATTTCTAGAAAAGTAACAACCAATTACAGTTATACTACGTAAATGGCAATGATCACAATACGTTTCCAAATACTACAATAATAGTTATTATTATATGGGTGTATATTAATATGTATCACATAACATGGCTTCTGGGAGTGTAATAAAGCCACGACTTATTTATATACACTAGTGCAAATGAGGACCGAATCGCTGTGTTTGTGTACAGTAAAACATTTAGTCCCAATTGTTTGCATGGTATATCATACGATACGTTCAGACACCTTAAAGCCCCAACTGCCATATAAAAGCCAGAAGATGGCGCTGGGACAGGTTTCTATATAAATTATGCATGTTTCTTATCGAGGTCCCTTTTTCAAAATTTTGAATAAACTACTGTAAAATAAATTATGAAAAGTTGCACAAATACACATTTAAACATGTTAAATCAATTGGTGTAATTATTTTCGCATTATTTGTAGGTAAACAGCAAAGTGATGTTATGATTTCTCTTACAACGTGCCACCATATACGTGGTAAATTGAAACTATCACGTTGTAGGTGTGTTATGTGATAAATAGAATCTTACATTCGTGACTGTGTATTATAGACTTTAATAAACTCTTTGGATAAAAATATAGGATACTCGACAGAGCCTCGTATCCTATCACTTATCCATCTCGTTAATTGAAATCAGTAATACACAGTCACTCGATCATGTAAGTTCCTTTATATAACAAACAAAATATAGGATGGCCTGAACCGTTAAAAACCTATGACGAGGCATTATTCATTAAACACAGTGTCATATTTACCTTTATCGTTGATTATTGACTGGAAGCTTTTCATCTTCTGGAGAACCTTCGCCGGCAAGACTTCAAGGGAAGTTGCGTCAATCACAAACACCACACAATGTATCTTGTCACCCGCCGACGGCTTACTGATGAATCCGGCTGTGTCGGGCTTTATTGGTGATGACGGATTGAACTGAAAAATATGAAGATAATATTGTACTCTATCTGTAAATGAATATGTCAAATATAAATAAGACGTATCTAAAATACACACCGCTTCATGGTGCAATCGGTGCTTTATTTATTAAGGAACTGTTCGGATACAAGTGTTTTCCAAACTTTTAAGAATAAATATGGATAAGATAATTTACCGGAGTAGGGTCTTAACAAAAAGATCGTTGTTGTTTTAAATATAGTTATTTGAACGTGAAGGTCGTTTCTAAAACATGCTTTAACAAATACTTGTGTTTTGGTAATGTTTCGGATACCTTTCATATTTGGTTTGTACCTTCCGTGAGTGAAAATCTTTATGATACATACCCGCATGACCTTGGGACTGAGGTAAGGTCAAGGTTGACGTGTTTTTACAAGTCGCCACAGTTCTTCACTTTATTCAGGGATTTCATTTCAGTAAACGAAAACATTCAAATTCACATATTGCAAGTCGCCAAGCCCTTGGACAAAGTCAAGGTTAAAGTTTCCTTTAAAGTTTACGGAGGTCAAGGTTCGTTTAAATTATTTTTTTACAAGTCTCCATTATTCTTCAAACAAGGGTTGCTTTCATAATAAGCGTGCGATGTCAGTAAATGAGACCTTTCAAAAGCACAACCTACTGCCCCTGGGTCTGTCCCTGAGGCAAGGTCAGAGTTTCGTTTAAAGCATTTAGAATTCAGCATTACTCTTTAACCCTTTCAGTCAAGGATTTATTTTCGTATGTAACTTCAGTGCCTGAATATATGTTAAAAATACCTATCTTAGTCTCACTAGGCAATCGCCATTTATAGTTCTTATGAAACCTAAGGTCTTACCTGCAATGGTTACTGTCCTGTGTATATGATGATTCCAGATAAGATTGGGGCTAAAATCTTTGCATGGTCTGCAATTTCCAGGACTTGTCCCCCCACAAGAATTACACAACATAGAGTGTTTGGATGGTTCTCAAACATACCTGGTAGTAATCAGGAACATGGCCGTCCAGAAGGTAGTTACACTCGAAGACGTCGAGGCCCTGTGACTCCTCCAGACCCCTAGTGTCACACAACCGGAAATTAAGGGTGGCTCCAGAACCGACCCGAACTTCATACTGGGTGTACTGGCAAAACACGTTTTTATGCATTCAGAAGCAAGAGGTGCTATTTACAAATTCTTGATTTATTACGGTACTGTTTTATGAAGTTGTGTACATATTTCTTTTATCCAGTTCAGTTTTAAATAATATTTAAATTTAAAATTAGTCATAAGAAATAGCACTCGTATTTAATTTTACAATAATTTGACTAAATCTAATTAATCACAAGAGTATAGTCACATAATGAATTCGTCTAGTTTTCGGATAGACGGACGGACAGACATCCGGATGCACGCGGGACTGAGGCACGGGCGGACGGTATTACCTGAAATAATAAAAATAATAATAATGTATACCTTTGTGGTTAGACTCTGTTCAGCACTGCCACTGCAAGCCCTGTTGGTAATACGCCCCTTGAATATGGAGTTGATTGTGTTGTAGAAACTCGACTTGCCCGCACCCACGGGACCGATCATCAAGATTCGGGCTTGCGGGATTTTCAGCTCGGGAATGGGTTTGAATGTTACCATGTCTTCTGTTAATTTATCTAGAAGCTGGAATAAACACAATATACGTGATGTTAATCACAGTGTAAAAAAAACTCACTGGTGAATGATGGCGAATTAATTTTAAAGGCGACTCAATTTACACAACTTATGAATAGATATACAAAGTAGAACAGGACATCTAGTATTAAGGACCACAGTAAACTAAATACATCGAAACAAACAACAAGGATAACTAGAAGGCAAGGTATATGACATCACAAACATAACGGATTGACAACAGGGCTACCACCTTGGAACGCTCAGTGACAAAAAGGCCGAGTCTTTATTCGAACGTTTGAAAGTCTTTGGGGCGTGCTTTTTCAACATACCTCCTTATCCCAAGTTGGTGTTTTTCGCCAAGCTGTTACCTTAGGTATCGTTGTAGGTGCTCTTGTTCCATCTGTAATAATAATAATGATGATGATGATGATGATGATGATGATGATGATGATGATGATGAATAATAATTAATATGAATAATAATATGAATAACAATAATATGAATATGAATAATACACAATTAAGATAGTAATAGTGATTATGTTGGTAAAGTCATTGCTATATCTAAATGGAATAACTGTTATTTGCAAACACTAATGTAAATACAAAAAAAGTATACTAAATGGACATTGTACGCAGCTTAAGCCTTCAATACATTTTAGTATAAAACATCCGCGAGACTTTGACGTCATCCAACTGAATAATACTAGGACATGACACTATACTCACTGGCAACTCTGTAAACTTCCAGCTCTGTCACGTTCATGGTTCCATTGTTGATTTGACCCACTTGTATACCCTGGTTATCGTAATTAGTTCCGAAATCTTTCATGTTGCCATTGAGCGTAAAGTAACCACCAGAAATGTTTACTGTGTCGTAGAATGCGTATAAATCGTGTGCATATCCAAATAGCGGCCCATAAGTGGGGCCCCCGTGATAACTACGTGAGGCATTCTTACATGGAAACTTTGTTCTAGTCGGGTTCCCGTTGTAGTGTAACTGATATAGGAAGGCAGCTGCATCATTGATCCAGGCATTGTTGCTATGCCAACTCTGACTCGCGTATCCCCCATACACGGAGTTTTGTTGGTTATAGAGGACTGTGACAGTAGGACCCTGATTGTCACATTTCTGGTGGAAGGTGGTCGCCTTACATCCATCCCTGGTTATACTGTACAGCAAGGTGAATGTCTTGGGTCCAGTCCCGATCCACTGTTCCAGTTGGTCCATATCCTTTTCCTGTAGTCGATCTCCCATCGCTGATACAGTACTGCAGGTTGCTTACAAACACGTTAACTGAAATTAAAAAAAAAGAGAGAAAAAGATTTAGGAAGATCTTTTGGTTTATACTGTAGATTCCATTGTTCCATCTGTCACCTCAGATTGTTGTGTCTTTTGTACTATACTCTCTTTTTCTAATTAAGAACTAAAAGCTATATAATGGTAGAATATGATATGCTGTTTTCTTCATAATACACTCTAGGTATATTAGTTTTTGGTTGAATGCAAGTACTTAATTTTTAACTTATGCAATACTTAAAATGTGTATCAAACCTTAGGGGTTTCCCCCATTTAAGTTGGCCATAAACAAAGCCGATAACATGCACTTGCTATCTAATTAAAGAAATAGGGTCTTATACAAATCCAACCATTGAAGCTGTAACTAAAACTGTGCGGATTTCACAGATATGCACATATGTGACCACACGATTGGAAACTCGGCTCCTTTTGTCCTTTAACTATTAAATACATATTCAAGAACGAACACTGTATACACTAAATACAACAACTCTCTAGATCGACTTTATATCAGTTAAAAGGAAAAACGGCCATATTATTCTTAAAAGAACTAACAGTGCCACATTAGATTTGTTGTTGAAACAATTGATTTGCAAATGCTATTTCATTGTAGTGTTTAAGTGTATATGTATATTACTAGTTGTTGTTTATAATGCATCATTGATATTGTAAATATATGGTAAAATCAACTAAGACAATTTATTTGTATACGTCTTATATTACATAAGGTACACGCTTTAAAGTAAACCATGCCATCTTAATAAATGAACATGATAATAACGTAAAGAAAATTTACATTGCAATGAGTCTCTTTAATGCTTCAAAGTCCTTGACTCGTATTCATAATGCAACTTAAGTAAAATATATTACGTAAGTCAACAGTTAAGATTTTGTCATTATTTCAAATATATTAACCTCTCAGCGACACTACAGAGCATCTACTTTAATTTGTAACATGGTCGGTGAAATTTCCTTTGATGAATGCATAGCATTAAATCGTTTAATTTAGAGTAGCTAAAGGGGCGTGGCTATACCATACAACAACTACCGGGTATTGGAATTTAGAGTACGGTCAATATGACGTCACTGTGTTACTAAGTACACCATGCTACAAAAAAGATAGAGTCTGTCTCAGCTCGTTGGTTATTTAAACACTCGGTATTTAAACACTCGGTGTTCGGTGTTTAAATAAGCCAACTCGCTGAGACCAGACTCTATCTATAACATAATTGTTTAGCTGTGGGTTTATTAATCCATAGCATTATTAAAAATAGAAGAAGATGTCCTTAAACGATAGAAAATGGTGTTTAAAAAATTAATAATGAGCTTGCTAAGAAGCTTGATGAATACGGACCCAGATATTCATGTTCAAGACTTTTTGAAATTTGGCTCGGTATGCCATTGTCCGTGTCCAACAATGTGTCACCATCAAGTTTCAAAATAAACAGCATGTACGCTCAACAATTGCTAAAACTTAACTGACCACTACCGAGGAAGCAATTTATCCGGTAAGAAAAAATCATTTACCGTTGTGTTAAACATGTTTAGTTTAATTCGTCGACATTTTAAGATTCACTTTCTGTTAATCCTGGAAAAGATCAACAGCGTACAGTGGGTGGTACTACCCACAGGCTTTCATTATAATGGTAAACCAATGTTGCAGAAACGAAGAATACCGAATACCTGACCAAATCCCTCAGCGAAATTTACGCACGGAATAGTAAACTGGCTTATACACTTAACGAAACTTCTAACGCTACCTTTAGTTATTGTTTATTTTCTCAAAATATTCACAGTGGATATTCCTGAATTTTTCTACAGTAATGTGCAAATATGTCTTAAATATGTCATCAAAATTTGAGAACAAATCATTAAAGTGTTTTTGAAATACAACCTATCAAGTGAGATAACCCCCTATACCGAAAGTCGCAAATATCGGAAAATTTACCAATCGCACATTTGTATCGGCGCAATGCCGTTTTGAGTCATAATTAAATATTGAAATGTTTTACTTCACCTCTGTACTTTTACTTGGATTCAGAATTACATCAACATGTATAACAATATCATCAATCTAATAAGACAAAATAATACATTTACTATGTAAACTGTTCAAACTTAATTGCGACACCAATTACGTGTTTAGATCAACACTGGATTATTGAAAACAAATAGCATAAGAAAATGGATAAAGTTTTTGATATTTCATTTCACTTAAAACAATAAAAACACAATTTGAATCACATTTTATGTTTTGTTAACTTAACAGTCTCCATCAGTCTAGCATCAGTCTGTTCTGTAGGCAAAGTCCTAATATAACAAAGTCCTAATACCTGGTGTGACCACCATTAGAAGCAATCACAGCTCTGCAGCGGCTACGCATGGACAAAACATAATCGCTACAGACGCGCTGTGGCACACGATTCCACTCTTCTAGTACAAACTGCCCTAGTTGTCTCAGATTGAGAGGCCTCCTGGCCCTCACAGCCCTACCAATAACATCCCAAATGTGTTCAATCGGATTGAGGTCCGGGGAACAAGATGGCCAAGGCAGCACGTTAATTCTATGTGCACGAAGAGTTGCTTGCGTGGCTCGCGCTGTATGGCATGGCGCTCCATCCTGCATCAAACGCATTCGACGGTTAGTCTGTAGATGTGGAATACACACAGGGATCAGGATTTCATTTTGATATCGTGCTGCGTTTAAGTTACCATTTATCATTACACCCGCGGTTTTGGTATTCATGGAAATGCCACCCCAAATCATTACTGAACCGCCACCAAATCTGTTCCTCTCAATGACACAGTTGTCCCTAAAACGTTCATTCCGTCTTCTGTACACACGATGACGGCCGTCTTTGTCGAATAAATTAAACCTTGATTCATCCGTGAACAGGATTGATGCCCAGTCGGCTCTCGTAAACCGCACGTGCCGACGCGCTCATTGAAGTCTATTGCGTCTGTGGCGAGCTGTGAGCACAATTCCGTAGAAGGGTCTTCGGCATCGTAGTCCATGTTGACGTAATCTGTGGCGCACAGTCGCAGCACTGATAGGTCGGCCGTGTGATCCTATGGTCGCCCTTGACGTATCCGTAGCTCGTCGATTCCTGTTACGTAGGTGCTGATTAACGATATTGTTATCTTGTTGTCTGGTTGTGACGCGACCACGTGGCTGCCTGAGTCGGTCTCGGACTGATCCTGTTTGACGATACTTGATCATCAAGCGTATGACACTGATTCTGTGGACATTCATTATTGCGGCAACCTGAAATCAAATGACCAGGGATAGAATTCACGAAACAAGTTTCGTCGTAAAATGGTTTGTGGACAAATAAATAAATATCTTATCAAGGAATAAAAGAGATGTTTTACTGACCTGCCTATAAGTCGCACCTCCCTCTATCAAACCAACAACGCGTGCCCTTTGCTCAATAGATAGTCTAACCATTTTTTCTTGTACGTATGATTGACTTGCTAATCTCCTACTATTAGGGAATTAAAAAACAACCATTTCTTAAGCCGTTTTAAAACTCGGAAGCTCAAGTTCCACGTGCAGCATGCTTTGATTTTGAACCATCGCGCTGTTTTCACAAGCAAATAATCCGACGACTAATCCGTGATTCAAGATGCGTGATGACACTGTACATTGCACGCAAATCATTATTTTAAATAGTTTTCAATTCTTCTAATACAGGTGTAATACAGAGGTGAATTAAATTAAGGATAAACGCTACATACATGTAGTAGCATCAACGCCATGAACATCAACATGATACAATTGCGCGATTGGCAAAATTTCCGCATTTTGCGACTTTTGAATTTGAGGTTATCTCACTTGATGGGCTGTATCTCAAAAACAGATCTTTTTTCTTTCTTCAAATTTTGCGGAAATATGTATTGTAAATAGGAGCGTTACTCTGCCAAATTTCAAGAAAATCAAAAAAGCAGACTTTAAGAAATCCTAAAATAACTAAAGGTAGCGTTAGAAGTTTCGTTAAGTGTATAACCCGGAAAAACGAGTGTGTTATTAGATTTTGGCGTTGACTTAACTATAAACAATTATACAATATCACTATCTCTTCTTTTCTCCATCATGTGTCTATATTGTCGTAATGAAAGCCTGTAATATTACCCCTGATGCACATGCAGACACATGCGATGCATTACTTCACTCATGTTAAGCTCTCCAGGTTGAAGGCCAAGTGGCGCGTTGTCCGTCGCCCGTCTATTGACTTTGGTCTCGTTATAACGATAGGGTCTTTATTTTTTATCCGATCATTTCCAAACGCAGCCAGTGTTGTTAATAATGAAACACGGAAACATTTGTAAAAACTATCTAGACGGCTAGCTAGATGCTATAGCGGAATTGTTCCCTTGATTGCATGAACAATGCTATGTTTTGCTTTATTAACACTAAATGTCCTTCATTTTTCATCCGATCTTAAACTTGTCCAGAATGCTGATACAATAAAAACGTTGAAAACCAGCCATATTGAAACCCAATCCCTCTCCCCTTCACCAACCCCACCCAACAACTCGCCATTTTTTTAAGGTATGGAAGCTTTGTTTTTTCACTCGATGTCAGAAGTTGTTAATCAATGAGATAAAAAATATCATTAAAGAACGACTTATGAACACCATACAACCTTAAACTAGTATCGATACAGGTCCTCGTGGGACTCCTGTTTATTCAGGAAATAGAGCATCGTTAGTAGTATGACACGAAGCCAGGCAAAATATTCATACTTCACACACATTTTAATTACTTTAGTTCAATTACGAGCCCGAACAATTTCACAATTCAGCGACAAACACAAACGCAAATATCAAACAGAAATTATTCTAATCTAATGCCTATCTTACGAGTGCACTGGCAGTATATACTACATAGTTCAAATGTGTATGTTTCAATCTCGTAATTGTTGGCATATGTAAAGTTACAAAATGTCGAAAGGTTATAATAAAACTAGTTTATTTGTTATTCTCTCGGTGCTACTGTTGGGTGACAGAAATATGTGTTCTCCTATGCGCAAGGTTTAAGCGAAAGCGAAAGTAAACTTATATTCTAACTCGTTGATCATTTAAATGTATAAAGAATATGTTTTAATTAATTCATGATTTCATTCACTATTACTTACAAAAATGATTCTGCTTTTCTCGTTAATAGTGTGCTATTCGACAACAGTAATTGTGTGTTAGAGAAACGAAAATGAAAGTAGAAATGAGAAATACAAACACAATGTTCAACACATTATATAAATAAATAAATACATTACTATTCAGTTAGTGTCATCTAACAGACCTGTTTATTATTTGACTTAAAAACATTAAAGAAAATATAACACTTACATAATATTATATAGTTAGTGCCGCTGTCCTATGTCACGGTGCCTATGTACTAACCTTGGAAATATAGATAAAAATCAACACTATATAAACTCTACTGTGCTTGACTTACGAGAATGTGCACGATAACGAAACGTTTTATTCAAAAGATCTATGCATTTGTAGCTTTAAGAGAAATATAATTTTAAAATGTTATCGAAAATATTTATTGCAACTGTAACACTTACTTATATCCAGTCCACTTCTTTCTGCATGTAATACGTGGCGTTATTTACTTCCGGGTTTGTAGGTTATGCATGATCCATTTCTCAAAAATGTCCATAATTAATAAAAGTCTAAACGAAAGTAGACATCTCTTATACATAACAATTTATGGGACAACTGTTATAGGTTTGCGGAAAAATCATGAAGTTAAGATGAAGTGGAAGTGGAACAGTAAATGTAGAACAGTGTGGCTATAACGCCTGAATTTCGATCGCGTACATGCCTAAAACACGGACCTCGATTCATTTAATCTCGAACTGAAGTCCGACGCTCTACAACTGAGCTTATGGGATGGCGACGCTCTTCAACTAAACCACGCACTCCACGAGTGGTAACCGTTTTGTGTAACGTATTTACTCCAGCTATTTGGGGGCTGGCGCTGCACGGTCAATGTGAACTCCGGATGACCCGGATTCAGACCTTACTGGGTGTCACTGAGTTCCGTCGGTGAGTTCTTGATCAAGACACGGAACCGACCGGTTTATGTCCCCCGACAAAAGAGACTAAGGGGAAATGTCTTGACCAAGAACTCACCGACGGAACTCAGTGACGCCAGTAAGGCCTGAATCCGGGTCACCCGGAGTTCACCTTGACCGTGCTATCCACTGGCACTGGGCAGCGCGAGCCCCCAAATAACTGGAGTAAATACGTTACACAAAACGGTTACCACTCGTGGAGTGCGTGGTTTAGTTTAAGAGCGTCGCCATCCCATAAGCTCAGTTGTAGAGCGTCGGACTTCAGATCGAGAGGTCGTGGGTTCGAGCCTCGCAGTGGCAATGCTATTTTTCATTGAGCAAGATAATTAATCCGCATTATTTAGTACTGGTTCTACTCTGGAAGCCACTTATTTCCTTATATACAACTCCCATATATTAAAACCCACTTATTTCCTTATATACAATACAATACAATACAATATCTGTATTCAGCAATTAAACATACAACACATGTGTATAGCCTACACAATTACATAAATGTATGAAGATAATGAGAACATGAACCCTTATCCATATCAAACAAATAAACATACAATTGCATTATATCAGTTTTACTGAGAAGCGCATTATTTCAAAATCGCTGTAATGAAAAACAAGAATTTAACATCAGAAAATTTCCTTTATGTACTATTCCTTAATTTGAGAGCATAGAATACAAATTTCGCTAAATTTACAACTGTACATTTTGACTTTGATGTCATAAGCGAATCAAACTTCGAATTTGGCCATCGGCAATAATAAGGTTTAAGATAGTTATGTCTTAATTCTCTATAAATGGGACAAACAAGCAAAAAGTGGTACTCATTTTCAATAAAATTCATATTGCAAAATCGGCATTTCCATCCCTATGAATATTTTCATATCTTCCGCTTTCTATGACGAGGTTATGCGAAGACAATCTAAATCTGCAAAGAGCTATTCTAAATTGTTTCTCCACATCAATATCTAAATAATGTTCCAAGCTAAAATCTTGCTTAAAACGACAGTCTGTTAGAATTATTTATATTTGCATACAAGCTTTGATGATATATGTCTAATATTCTTTGCTGAATGAGTTCATAGATAATGTGTTCTATATCATATTGATGAAACCAAATATTTGTCATACCTAACGTCTCCATTATTGATTTTATTTGGAATGCCCAATTTGACCCGTTATATGATATATTATTTTATCACATGGAACTGCTTGTATTCCGTATAATATACCCATCACGTATTTCCTTTTATCATGCAGATGTGCACTTTTCTGTCCAATAAAGGGGTGACTTATTAAATTTTGCTTTATTAGCCACTGACCAATAGAGCAAATCAATGCGGAATCCCTCGGCGTTTATTGTACTTAATGTTATCTGACGTCATGCACGTAACGTTGCCTGACGTCATAAAACAAACAAAAAACAACAACATGGTGGCGTCCTCGATAAGCGTAACATTCAGGGAAATAGGTTATAATAGTAATTCATACAGAAAATGTGGATAATCTACATGATAAATAGAATATTATGTCAGTGCCTTTTACTATCAAGTTTATTAGGCGAGGCACGAAAACGAAGAATGGCTCGGCAGAGCCTCACCATTCTTCGTTTTCTAAGCCTCGCCTAATAAACTTGATAGTAAATGGCACTGACATGATATTCTCTATATATTAACCATGTGTAATACAAGGCGACCGAATCAAGTGCAGTGTCAGTACGCTCGTCTAGTCAATGTCCCGGAACACCCGTTTAGTCCGTGGAGTCCGTGGATATAGCACTGAATCGGCGTTGCTGTGAGGGTAACAGTCCGCCGTATGTAGATTCACCACAAGCAATAATGTGTAGTTTCTTGTCGTTTTTGAGCCATGTGATAAAAAGGATCTGACACTCGTTGTCATTTCATACAAAATTTTGTATGAAATGACAACGAGTGTCAGATCCTCTATTTCCGTGTCGCTTTTTTGTAATTTATATATTTTCTTAGCAATACTGTTATCTCCTAATTTCAATAATTTAATCCAATACTTTACCATATTTAGTTTTCTCTTTATATAGAGCGGAACTCTACCTAGTTCACCATATAAACCTGTAAGATCTGTCGACCTTTTCACGGATAAAATCTTCCTGCAAAATTTCGTATGTATAAGTTCGACGTCTTTTGCATCATGTGATCCCCAAACTTCCGAACTATAATTTCATACAGACGCCAATAAAGTGTCAACGTATTGTATATTATATAAACGTATTGCTTTGAACAAATTTAACGTTTGGCATTGACAAGAATTCTTCATACTGGCATTCTTAAAAACCGCTTAAATGCGTTCACAAACGACGGTTGTTCTCAAACAAAAACATTCCAAATTAAATTACCTCCGTTTTCATTTAAATCAGAACTATTTTCGTTAACCTATAAAAGTATGTTTCCGTCATATTTGCTTTATTTTTATCACCGACTTTGTTTACAATGACTTTGTCGCAGTATTACTGGCCATATTTATGCCACTTTATCATTGACCCCGAACATACACGGCTTTGTATCTCCTCTATGGCAATGGCACGCATTTATGTACTATTTTGCTCAGTGTATTAAGGATGCAAAGAAGTTGTTATTGAGTGTTATAAAATGACACAGGGCAATCTTTATTTTTTAAAAACTCACGGTTAAAGTTGAACTGATATGAAAATGTCGGTTTACGGCTAAGGGGTCCCTTTTTCAGTATTTATCTACAAATATTAAAATACAGGTATGTTTGTTCAGCTGAATTGCGGCTTACACAGTCTTGATTTAATTAAATTAGTGAAACTATTATTTAAAGAAACATTGAATACACGAGAGGCATATCAATCATGTTAATGGTTGTGATTGCTGTTGAAAAGAATCTTCATACGAATATAACAAACTCCGCGAATTATGGAGGTTGCCGCTGTCTGCACCTCCAAATATCAGAAGTGATGCAACACGGACGGGTGCACCAGGTAGATTCTCGCGTGCTTCTTTAAATTGATAGCAACAACGTGATTTGGTCTTATTTAGCACGTAACGATCACAGCACATCCCCCACCCCAATGTTCTATTGATTCAAAATGAAATTAAACTTCCGGCAAAATCCAAGATGGTCGCAACGGCTAATAAAAGAAAGGAAGTTTCTTATCGCTATTACTCTAGAACCTCTAGAGGTATAATTACGCAACTAAGAGACTATAACTAAAGTATCAGCATGTAGTCAGTTTTAATCAGAGTGGCTGCGATCTTTGCAGGCTGCGATCTTTGCAGATTCTTATATCGGGAAGAGTTTGTTAGCAGTGTCTTTCTTCAAATCGTCCCGGTGGATTTTCAGGGACATCTAACACAACGACAAATTAATCAAAGGTGAAAGTGAGCTTTCTGTAGAATTTAGAAAAGATAATAATATGATAGTTTGTTATCCGGGCACCTCTATATTTCTGAGTGAAAACTGGTAGTCAGGAATTTAAGTCATTTCATTCCTTCATTAGTCTATACAATTGTTTGAAAATAAGTATGAAATCTTCCACTTGTAAATCGGCAGAACCTCGGCTAAAGTTACACATAAATTTGATATAAAAAGTCAGTAACGTAGTTTCTTTTTTTTTATATTGTTAGTACGCGTTCGTTTCTGTCTGTATGTGTGTATTCTGGCAGAGAAGTGCAATCTAAGAACGCAAACGAGGCTGCCCTAACGTTCAAATCACAAACTGCAGATTTACAATTAAGTAAATTGAGTATATATTCTTGTGTATATTGTTATTAATAGTGTTTGGGTTAAATTTCATCAGAAAACAAACTTTAAAAAACGTGCTATTGTGAACTTGACAGCAGTAATATTTAATGCTACTTTGTGTTCTTCAGTCTTTTTTTATGTTTTTCAGTCCTTTAAGTTTAATTTTCGAATGCCTGTTTCTTCTGGTGTCATTCTGTCGTAAAGATTTTCCATGAAATCTTCAGCTGAGTTGAGCAGTTGGCCTAGTGCAAACAGAGCCAAGATACTGATGTTGTCTTCAAGCTGAACCTCGTTCTCGTAGTTCTTCACCGGAAGCACATTTCCACGTGGAAGTCCGAGTACCTGTGAAGCCTTTTCCACGTGTTCCATAACGGCGTCGCTTTTGTACACGTTAGATACGTCAGATTGAACTTCTTTGCAAAGTTTGTCGACTTTAGTCAAAATAATCGACTGCGGAATACCTAGAAAAGTTAAAGAAAGTCAGTATTAAAATAAAAACATTGTATTTAGACAAGAGCCATGCCCTGGAATTAACACACTTTGCGGGGGGAATATGAATTTGAAAACAGAAACAGCCCATGATTGTTTGCTCTTTTTGTATTGTTCTTGGCTTGTAGCCCTTTAAGTAAGGCGAGTGTGATATGGTCCAAGTCAATACCTCTATATATAAACCCGGTTTTTGTACACAGGAACTATATGTGTACAAACTTGAATCTGCAATGGTATTTCAAGGAGATGCATGAGTTAAAAAAAAAATTGTCTCTGCAGTTTCTGGAATATATTATTTAGGATGTCTTTACAGATGGGGTATTAGTAACGGCAGCCATCTTTGATGACGGATATGCATATTGTGTACACACTTGCACTGCATCACCCCAGACTCCCGCCGCCTCCCAAACAATATTTGGTTACAATTGGTTTCGTAGTTTTGAGAAGTTGTTGGAATATCGGTTGGAATATATATATATATATAAACAGTTTCAAGGCGACCTTCTATTTTGTTTGTGTTGTCGTGTATTTTATTTGTGTATGTCTGAATGATTATTTGTCGATGTGCGTGTTTTTATTTTAAATGTTTTTATTGGTTGACTACTTTTTATAAATTCTATGAATTTCTTGTTCGAATTTTGTATCTACTTATATCAGAAAGATTTCTGAATCAGCGGCGATCATTAATATGACTTTTTTTTGTTGCTTATTTGTTAAATGAGTACCGGCAATCTGAGAGGGTAATGATGTAGAATTTATGATATATTCAGATAATAAGCACACTTTATATACGCCGTGATAGAGAGAATAATAAATGACTATTTTCATATCACATCCTGTATCAAGCCTGTGACGCCATATCAGCCCAAGAGCTTTAGCTCTAGTGCTGATATAAGACGAGGGCCTGATATAGGGTGTGATATGAAAATAAAATAAAACAATCCATTTATCATATACTTCAGCAATTAATTTGTTGAACTGGCAGCTTGAAGTTGTGGTGGTGGTGGTGGTGGTGGTTGTGGTGGTGGGGGGTGGGGGTGGTTCCAGAAACTTGATTTAAAATCAATGACATTGAATTTGAAAGGGGCGGGGCAGGAGGGGGAGGGGGGTTCCCGAAACTTGATTTAAAATCAATGACATTGAATTTGAAATTGTCTAATCACGAAAATAAATGGTCATAAGTGGTTATTTCATTCACGGATAATGATTCCAAAGCCAATGATCTGCCGCCTAAACAGGACGGAAGCAAATGAAACGCAGACGACAAACCATACGCGTGACAAATCGTATACATTCATAACTAATCGGTAATTTCCGTGTAAAGAAACGAGATAAACATTCGATTATTTCCGCGATATGGATTTTTTTACCCTTTATTTCACCCTTGTGATAAGGCTTTATTGCCCGACAACTAAATTCTGATTGGTATGACTAGCTAGGTCTATGTCAATTATAATTATATAGTTAAAGGATTTTATTTTATGAAAAGGTAAGATTAATGATTAAATCTAATGGGTGGTGTAATAATGGCGCAATATCTTGTTCACATTTCATCTCATCTCCCTCCGAGGTGGTCCCAATATAACCTAATATGACGTGTAAACGGGGCTTAAAACCACATTTTATTAACTTTTTCACATTTCAAAAATAGAATGCAAATTAAGTATGCATATGCCGCTCGAACGTTATGTTAATAAGATTTGTCCAAATGTAGAAAAAACCTATTAATAACGTTCAAGATTTGCAAACATTCCAACACGTAGTTTTAAATCTAACCTTTTTGGTTCATCATTGTCTGGAAACTTTTCATCTTCTGGAGAACTTTCGCCGGCATGACATCTAGAGTAATAGCGTCAATCACAAACGCCACACAATGTATCTTGTCATTTGCCGACGGTTTACTGATAAAGCCGGCGGTGTCGGGTGTTATTGGTGATGACGGATTAAACTGAAATATGATAATCATTTATTATGCCTGTCATACATAGTAACAAAAGTATGTTTGAAAATTAGTGCGCATACACTTGTGAGTCACACATTTGTAGACAGTATACAATGTAATAAAATACACATCTGGTACCTTGTACTAGTCCGCAGAACATAAGTAACACTCGAGCCATTGTGTCTACACATACGCTTATTTCACCCACATAGTAGTATCCGGAACATTAGTTACATTCGAGGTTATCGAAGCGCTGTGTCTTCCCAGACAATTATTTCACCTACATGGTAGTTATCCGGAACATTAGTTACATTCGAGGTTATCGAAGCGCTGTGTCTTCCCAGACAATTATTTCACCCACATGGTAGTTATTCGGAACATTAGTTACACTCGAGGTTATCGAGGCGCTGTGTCTTCCCAGACAATTATTTCACCCACATGGTAGTTATCCGGAACATTAGTTACACTAGAGGTTATCGAGGCGCTGTGTCTTCCCAGACAATTATTTCACCTACATGGTAGTTATCCGGAACATTAGTTACATTCGAGGTTATCGAGGCGCTGTGTCTTCCCTGACAATTATTTCAACTACATGGTAGTTATCCGGAACATTAGTTACACTCGATGTTATCGAAGCGCTGTGTCTTCCCAGACAATTATTTCACCTACATGGTAGTTATCCGGAACATTAGTTACACTCGAGGTTATCGAGGCGCTGTGTCTTCCCAGACAATTATTTCACCTACATGGTAGTTATCCGGAACATTAGTTACATTCGAGGTTATCGAGGCGCTGTGTCTTCCCAGACAATTATTTCACCTACATGGTAGTTATCCGGAACATTAGTTACACTCGAGGTTATCGAGGCGCTGTGTCTTCCCAGACAATTATTTCACCTACATGGTAGTTATCCGGAACATTAGTTACACTCGAGGTTATCGAGGCGCTGTGTCTTCCCAGACAATTATTTCACCTACATGGTAGTTATCCGGAACATTAGTTACACTCGAGGTTATCGAGGCGCTGTGTCTTCCCAGACAATTATTTCACCTACATGGTAGTTATCCGGAACATTAGTTACATTCGAGGTTATCGAAGCGCTGTGTCTTCCCAGACAATTATTTCACCTACATGGTAGTTATCCGGAACATTAGTTACACTCGAGGTTATCGAGGCGCTGTGTACTCCCAGAAAATTATTTCACCTACATGGTAGTTATCCGGAACATTAGTTACACTCAAGGTTATCGAGGCGCTGTGTCTTCACAGACAATTAGTTCACCTACATGGTAGTTATCCGGAACATTAGTTACACTCGAGGTTATCGAGGTGCTGTGTTTTCCCAGACAATTATTTCATCCACATGGTAGTTATCCGGAATATTAGTTACACTCTAGGTTATCGAGGCGCTGTGTCTTCCCAGACAATTATTTCACCCACATGGTAGTTATCCGGAACATTAGTTACATTCAAGGTTATCGAGGACTGTGTCTTCCCAGACAATTATTTCACCTACATAGTAGTTATCCGAAACATTAGTTACTCCCGAGGTTATCGAGGCGCTGTGACTTCCCAGACAATTATTTCACCTACATGGTAGTTATCCGGAACATTAGTTACATTCGAGGTTATCGAGGCGCTGTGTCTTCCCAGACAATTATTTCATCCACATGGTAGTTATCCGGAAAATTAGTTACACTCGAGGTTATCGAAGCGATGTGTCTTCCCAGACAATTATTTCACCCACATGGTAGTTATCCGAAACATTAGTTACATTCGAGGTTATCGAGGCGCTGTGTCTTCCCAGACAATTATTTCACCTATATGGTAGTTATCCGGAACATTAGTTACATTCGAGGTTATCGAGGCGCTGTGTCTTCCCAGACAATTATTTCACCTACATGGTAGTTATCCGGGACATTAGTTACACTCGACGTTATATCGAGTCATTGTGTCCACACATACTCTTATTTCACCCACATGGTAGTTATCCGGAACATTAGTTACACCCGAGGTTATATCGAGTCATTGTGTCCACACATAACGTTACTCTTATTTCACCCACATGGTAGTTATCCGGAACATTAGTTACACTCGAGGTTATCGAAGCGCTATGTCTTCCCAGACAATTATTTCACCCACATGGTAGTTATCTGGAACATTAGTTACATTCGAGGTTATCGAAGCGCTGTGTCTTCCCAGACAATGATTTCACCTACATGGTAGTTATCCGGAATATTAGTTACTTTCGAGGTTATCGAGGCGCTGTGTCTTCCCAGACAATTATTTCACCTACATGGTAGTTATCCGGGACATTAGTTACACTCGACGTTATATCGAGTCATTGTGTCCACACATACTCTTATTTCACCCACATGGTAGTTATCCGGAACATTATTTACACCCGAGGTTATATCGAGTCATTGTGTCCACACATAACGTTACTCTTATTTCACCCACATGGTAGTTATCCGGAACATTAGTTACACTCGAGGTTATCAAAGCGCTGTGTCTTCCCAGACAATTATTTCACCCACATGGTAGTTATCTGGAACATAAGTTACATTCGAGGTTATCAAAGCGCTGTGTCTTCCCAGACAATTATTTCACCTACATGGTAGTTATCCGGGACATTAGTTACACTCGACGTTATATCGAGTCATTGTGTCCACACATACTCTTATTTCACCCACATGGTAGTTATCCGGAACATTATTTACACCCGAGGTTATATCGAGTCATTGTGTCCACACATAACGTTACTCTTATTTCACTCACATGGTAGTTATCCGGAACATTAGTTACACTCGAGGTTATCAAAGCGCTGTGTCTTCCCAGACAATTATTTCACCTACATGGTAGTTATCTGGAACATTAGTTACATTCGAGGTTATCGAAGCGCTGTGTCTTCCCAGACAATGATTTCACCTACATGGTAGTTATCCGGAACATTTGTTACATTTGAGGTTATCGAGGCGCTGTGTCTTCCCAGACAATTATTTCACCTACATGGTAGTTATCCGGAACATTAGTTACATTCGAGGTTATCGAAGCGCTGTGTCTTCCCAGACAATTATTTCACCTACATGGTAGTTATCCGGAACATTTGTTACACTCGAGGTTATCGAGGCGCTGTGTACTCCCAGAAAATTATGTCACCTACATGGTAGTTATTCGGAACATAAGTTACATTCGAGGTTATTGAGGCGCTGTGTCTTCCCAGACAATTATTTCAACTACATGGTAGTTATCCAGAACATTCGTTACACTCGAGGTTATCGAAGCGCTGTGTCTTCCCAGACAATTATTTCACCTACATGGTAGTTATCCGGAACATTAGTTACACTCAAGGTTATCGAGGCGCTGTGTCTTCACAGACAATTATTTCACCTACATGGTAGTTATCCGGAACATTAGTTACACTCGAGGTTATCGAGGTGCTGTGTCTTCCCAGACAATTATTTCATCCACATGGTAGTTATCCGGAATATTAGTTACACTCGAGGTTATCAAAGCGCTGTGTCTTCCAAGACAATTATTTCACCCACATGGTAGTTATCCGGAACATTAGTTACATTCGAGGTTATCGAGGCGCTGTGTCTTCCCAGACAATTGTTTCACCTACATGGTAGTTATCCGGAACATTAGTTACATCCGAGGTTATCGAGGCGCTGTGTCTTCCCAGACAATTATTTCACCTTCATGGTAGTTATCCGGAACATTAGTTACACTCGACGTTATATCGAGTCATTGTGTACACACATACTCTTATTTCACCCACATGGTAATTATCCGGAACATTAGTTACACCCGAAGTTATATCGAGTCATTGTGTCCACACATAACGTTACTCTTATTTCACCCACATGGTAGTTATCCGGAACATTAGTTACACTCGAGGTGATCGAAGCGCTCTGTCTTCCCTGACAATTATTTCATCTACATGGTAGTTATCCGGAACATTAGTTACATTCCAGGTTATCGAGGTGCTGTGTCTTCCCAGACAATTATTTCACCTATATGGCAGTTATCTGGAACATAAGTTACATTCGAGGTTATCGAGGCGCTGTGTCTTCCCAGACAATTATTTCACCTACATGGTAGTTACCCGGAACATTAGTTACACTCGACGTTATATCGAGTCATTGTGTCCACACATACTCTTATTTTACCCACATGGTAATTATTCGGAACATTAGTTACACCCGAGGTTATATCGAGTCATTGTGTCCACACATAACGTTACTCTTATTTCACCCACATGGTAGTTATCCGGAACATTAGTTACACTCGAGGTTATCGAAGCGCTGTGTCTCCCCAGACAATTATTTCATCTACATGGTAGTTATCCGGAACATTAATTACATTCCAGGTTATCGAGGTGCTGTGTCTTCCCAGACAATTATTTCACCCACATGGTAGTTATCCGGAACATTAGTTACACTCGAGGTTATATCGAGTCATTGTGTCCACACATACTCTTATTTCACCCACGTGGTAGTTATCCGGAACATTAGTTACACCCGAGGTTATATCGAGTCATTGTGTCCACACATACTCTTATTTCACCCACATGGTAGTTATCCGGAACATAAGTTACACCCGAGGTTATATCGAGTCATTGTGTCCACACATACTCTTATTTCACCCACACGGTAGTTATCCGGAACATTAGTTACACTCGAGGTTATATCGAGTCATTGTGTCCACATATACTCTTATTTCACCCACGTGGTAGTTATCCGGAACATTAGTTACACCCAAGGTTATATCGAGTCATTGTTTCCACACATACTCTTATTTCACCCACACGGTAGTTATCCGGAACATTAGTTACACTCGAGGTTATATCGAGTCATTGTGTCCACACATACTCTTATTTCACCCACGTGGTAGTTATCCGGAACATTAGTTACACCCGAGGTTATATCGAGTCATTGTTTCCACACATACTCTTATTTCACCCACGTGGTAGTTATCCGGAACATTAGTTACACCCGAGGTTATATCGAGTCATTGTGTCCACACATACTCTTATTTCACCCACGTGGTAGTTATCCGGAACATTAGTTACACCCGAGGTTATATCGAGTCATTGTGTCCACACATACTCTTATTTCACCCACGTGGTAGTTATCCGGAACATTAGTTACACCCGAGGTTACATCGAGTCATTGTGTCCACACATACTCTTATTTCACCCACGTGGTAGTTATCCGGAACATTAGTTACACCCGAGGTTATATCGAGTCACTGTGTCCACACATACTCCTATTTCACCCACGTGGTAGTTATCCGGAACATTAGTTACACCCGAGGTTATATCGAGTCATTGTGTCCACACATACTCTTATTTCACCCACATAGTAGTTATCCGGAACATTAGTTATACTCGAGGTTATATCGAGTCATTGTGTCCACACATACTTTATACTTTACACATGGTAGTAATCCGGAACATTAGTTAGTTACACCCGAAGTTCTAATGAACCAATGCGTCCACACAAACTCTTATTTTACCCATATGGGAGTAATTTGAAACATTAGTTACACCCGAGGTTATATTGAACCAATGCGTCCACACAAACTCTTATTTTACCCATATGGGAGTAATTTGAAACATTAGTTACGCTCGAGGTTATACCGAGTCATTGTGTCCACACATACTTTTATTTCAGCCACATGGTAGTAATCCGGAACATTAGTTAGTTAAACCCGAGGTTCTAATGAACCAATGCGTCCACACAAACTCTTATTTTACCCATATGGGAGTAATTTGAAACATTAGTTACACCCGAGGTTATATTGAACCAGTGCGTCCACACAAACTCTTATTTTACCCATATGGGAGTAATTTGAAACATTAGTTACACTCGAGGTTATATCAAGTCATTGTCCCAACATATACTTATATTTCACCCACGTTGTCCACACATACTCTTGTTTCACCCACGTTGTCCACACACAATTTTATTTCACCCACGTTGTCCATACACACCTTATTTCACTCACGTGGTAGTAATCCGGAACATTAGTTACACTTGAGGTTATCGAGGCGCTGGGTCTTCCCAGATGGACCCAATTGGACCGGTAACCAGAGAGGTCAAAAGTTGAAAATGAGGTAAGATTTTAGACAAAATGATGTGTGGTTCGGCTGTTGTTGTCAAAAAAGGTCATCTACTTCCATTTTGAGCCAACTGCTGGTGCATAGAGCAGTTATGGTCATTGTTTTGCTATTTTTGTGTTTTGCCCTCATCTATACACATTTTAATGAATATTTGAAGTGTCACGGAGCATTAGGGTAAGTGTTATTCTTTGTAGAGCTAACATTACGGTCTATGTGAAAATAATGGTGGACCAAGTCCTTTATAATTATTTCACCCACATGATAGTAGGGTAATCTGGATCATTGTCATACAGAAGAAAGTTACGCTACAGGTATTAATATTGAGTTTCTGTGTCTCCTCCAACAATTATTTCATCCACATGATAGTAATTTGAAAACACTCGAGGTTAGCGAGTAGCTGTGTCTCCACCGACAATTATTTCACATATCAGATCCCTAGGAAAGAAGGTACCTCGAGGATATCGAGTTACTGTTTCTCAATCAGGCATGAAAAGAAGTTAGTAACGCTTGATGATATCGAGTAGACAATGATGTTACATACCTGGTAGTAAACTGGAACATTGCCGTCCAGAAGATAGTAACACCCAGACAATGATGTTGCATACCCGGTAGTAATCTGGAACATTGCCATCCAGAAGATAGTACCACCCATATAATTATGTTATAGACCTGGTAGTACTCTGGAACATTGCCGTCCAAAAGGTAGTTACACCAAGACAATGATGTTACATACCTGGAAGTACTCTGGAACATTGCCGTCCAGAAGGTAGTTACACCCGGACAATGATGTTACATACCTGGTAGTACTCTGGAACATTGCCGTCCAGAAGATAGTTACACCCAGACATGAGGTTACATACCTGGTAGTAATCTGGAACATTGCCTTCCAGAAGGTAGTTACACCCGGACAATGATGTTACATACCTGGCAGTACTCTGGAACATTTCCGTCCAGAAGGTAGTTACACCCAGACGTGAGGTTACATACCTGGTAGTACTCTGGAACATTGCCGTCCAGAAGGTAGTTACACCCAGACAATGATGTTACATACCTGGTTGTACTCTGGAACTTTGCCGTCCAGAAGATAGTTACACCCAGACATGAGGTTACATACCTGGTAGTAATCTGGAACATTGCCGTCCAGAAGGTAGTTACACCCGGACAATGATGTTACATACCTGGTAGTACTCTGGAACATTGCCGTCCAGAAGGTAGTTACACTCGGACAATGATGTTACATACCTGGTAGTACTCTGGAATATTGCCGTCCAGAAGGTAGTTACACACAGACATGAGGTTACATACCTGGTGGTACTCTGGAACATTGCCGTCCAGAAGGTAGTTACACCCAGACATGAGGTTACATACCTGGTAGTACTCTGGAACATTGCCGTCCAGAAGGTAGTTACACCCGGACAATGATGTTACATACCAGGTAATACTCTGGAACATTGCCGTCCAGAAGGTAGTTACACCCGGACCATGATGTTACATACCTGGTTGTTATCTAGGACATTGCCGTCCAAAAGGTAGTTGCACCCAGACAATGATGTAAGATACCTGGTAGTAATCCGGAACATTGCCGTCCAAAAGATAGTTACACCCAGACAATGATGTTAGATACCTGGTAGTAATCCGGAACAGTGCCATCCAAAAGGTAGTTACGCCCAGACATTGATGTAACTGATATCCAGAAGGCAGTTACACCCAAACGACGATGTAGTAATCTGGAACATTGATATCCAGAAGGCAGTTACACCCAGCCAATTATGTTACATAAGGATGTTACATACCTGGTAGTAATCTGGAACATTAATATCCAGAAGGCTGTTACACCCAGACAATGATGTCACATACCTAGTAGTACTCTGGAACATTGATATCCAGAAGGCAGTTACACCCAAACGACGATGTAGTAATCTGGAACATTGATATCCAGAAGGCAGTTACACCCAGCCAATGATGTTACATACCTAGTAGTAATCTCGAACATTGCCGTCCAGAAAATAGTTACACCCAGACGATGATGTTACATACCTGGTAGTTATCCGGAACATTGATATCCAGAAGCTAGTTACACCCAGCCAATGATTTTTATACATACCTGATATTAATCTGGAACATTGAAATCCAGAAGGTAGTTACATCCAATGATGTTATATACGTGGTAGTAATCCGGAACATTGCCGTCCATAAGGTAGTTAAATCCAATGATGTTACATACCTGATATTAATCTGGAACATTGCCGTCCATAAGGTAGTTACATCCAATGATGTTACATACCTGGTAGTAATCCGGAACATTGCCATCCATAAGGTAGAACTTTACACTCGTGATGTCTCCTCAGATAATGATGTTACATACCTGGTAGTAATCCGGAACATTGCCGTCCATAAGGTAGAACTTTACACTCATGATGTCTCCTCAGATAATAATGTTACAGACCTGGTAGTAATCTGGAACATTGCCGTCCAGAAGGTAGTTACACTCCACATTATCGAGTCCCTGTGATTCCTCCAGACCCCTAGTGTCACACAGCCGGAAATTAAGAGTGGCCCCGGAACTGACTCGAACTCGGTACTGGGTGTACTGAAAATCATGTCAGATGATAAATGTGTAGGAAGTAACAACCAAACGTGAGCTTCGATTAGGAAATAAAGCAAATTGAACAAATCCCAGATGAATAAATTCCCATTCCACACGAACCTATTTTCCTTTTCACATTTTTTTTTCTGGAGGAAATGGTACCCTTTTCACATGAATGTCAGTATGGTTTTGTTTCCTCCTAATACATCAATTGAACGGCAAGTGCTAATGAGGGATCAGTTCAAATTTTTTTACACGAAAGCTTTAAAACGAACACAAATTAGAATATAATTTAGAATATAATTTCATTTGTGAATGTTACCCAGTGTTTACAATTATTTGTTCTCTTTTGATCATGACATATGTCCATTGCTCTCATTTTAGCTTGTGACCATGACCTCATCTTTGACCCAAAGTATACAGGAGTCGTCCTTAACTGGAAGCCTTACTATCCATATTTTATTACTGAATATGTATAGTCACCATTGTGGTAAGGCACTGTTCTGCACTGCCACTGCACGCCCTGTTTGTAATACGACCCTTGAATATGGAGTTGATCGTGTTGTAGAAACTCGACTTGCCCGCACCCACGGGACCGATCATCAGGATTCGGGCTTGGGGGATTTTTAGCTCGGGCATGGGCTTGAAAGCTACCACGTCTTCTGTTAGTCTTTCTAGAAGCTGAAAATTAGCAAAAATACAGTGTATTTGATTGTCCACGTTGAATCATTGACAACTGACGGTGTATCAGTTTTAACTGTATAATAGGCTATGTAGTAAAATAACGTCAGCGTCTATCATTGAATATTATGTATACTAGTCATTTGAACTTCACACGAAGTGGGATGAAGGTCAATGTTTAAGGCCGGGGTTCACTTGTAGCAATATCCAGGCGATTTAAATACAGGGCCTGTAGCTTTAAGGCCAACTAGATGGCATGCAGACAATATGTTTACAGATCCAGTAATGCTATCTCTTTCGTTTCTAAAGGAGCAAGGATCACTCTTTATGTTTAATCAAGTTTAGCTAAGGTGGCCATCTTGAAATTTGCAGTAATCCGGATTTCATTTAGGACCTAACTAAACATCACCGTTTTCTTGTAAAGTATCATGAAGATCTGAGTCAATATTTAGGAGAAGTAACAATCGCAGGAAGTTCCTATAAAGAAAAGTATGCTATTGTATATGTTCCTGTTAACTCCGCTGGCGACAATCTTGGAGGCTTATTTGTTATGGTTTTCCTTTAGACCTTTAAACGTTAACTCCCCGTAGTGTTACCTTTTACGGTTCGTGAAAAGTATCGAACGAAATTGCAAATTTAAGTGTTTTGCTAATTTAATCTTTGGCGGCCATCTTTGCAGAGAATTGAATTGAAGCGTGTACCAAGACAACATTAGTGACGATACTGTGAAGTTTCGTGAACTACGGTTTGCTAGTTTTGGATGAGAAAGAGACGCAATAAAATATTAACGGGCCATCACAGTATGCACTCGTATTTTTGATACGACGGTCGTCTTTCAGACACCTGTAGAAAAAGATATGTCAGCTATTGGAAAGTGATATAAATGCAATAATGTGCTAAAAGACAAAACTGGATGACGACGAATAACGACAGGACTCAATTCATAGAACAATCGAATACCATGACTGAGAATGTATGTTATAGCGTCCCCTGTTTAGTTACAACAGAGACATATGACGTGTTTGGTTCCTTTTTTTCTTTAAATACTACTTTGTATTCCGTGTTGGTCTTTTTGCCAGGGTGTTACTATGTTTGATGTTCTCATTTCAGCTACCTTTTTTTTCTTTAAAGACCTTTGTATTTCATGTTGATGGTTTTGCCTCCTGGGGTATTACTATTTTTGGTGTTCTCTTTCCAGAGACCATTTTTTCTTTAAATACCTTTGTATTCCATGTTGGTGTTTTTCGCCAGGGTGTTACTATTGTTGGTGTTCTCTTTCCATCTGCAATAAAATAAAAACATGTTTTCATACAAGAATAATTACAATCATTATGCTGATTATGATACTATATTGATACGCTAATTCTGTTATAATAATAATGATAATAATAAAATAATAATAATAATATCCTCCTCCTCCTACTACTACTACTACTACTACTACTACTTCTACTTATACTACAACAACTAATAATAATAATAATAATAATAATAATAATAATAATAATAATAATAATAAACTATTACTAAAACTACTACTACTAATAATAATAATAATAATGTGACAATACATTGGTACATTTTAAGCCTTGGAGTTTAAAGGGGGTGTCGCCCTTTGCTCTTTAAAGTATCGCAAAGCCTCGTTCCAATATAAAATAGAGAGTATTGTAATTAAACGATAACATGAGATAACTTTCAACAAGAGCCTCAAGAGAGCATGAGAACGCTTCTTTCAGTACTGCTTAAACAGATAAAAGAATGATATGAAAACATCTTAAACGGATGTATATGTGTATACACTTAACGAAACTTCTAACGCTACCTTTAGTTATTGTTTATTTTCTCAAAATATTCACAGTGGATATTCCTGAATTTTTCTACAGTAATGTGCAAATATGTCTTAAATATGTCATCCAAATTTGAGAACAAATCATTAAAGTGTTTTTGAAAAAACCTATCAAGTGAGATAACCCCATATACCGAAAGTCGCAAATATCGGAAAATTTACCAATCGCACATTTGTATCGGCGCAATGCCGTTTTGAGTCATAATTAAATATTGAAATGTTTTACTTCACCTCTGTACTTTTACTTGGATTCAGAATTACATCAACATGTATAACAATATCATCAATCTAATAAGACAAAATAATACATTTACTATGTAAACTGTTCAAACTTAATTGCGACACCAATTACGTGTTTAGATCAACACTGGATTATTGAAAACAAATAGCATAAGAAAATGGATAAAGTTTTTGATATTTCATTTCACTTAAAACAATAAAAACACAATTTGAATCACATTTTATGTTTTGTTAACTTAACAGTCTCCATCAGTCTAGCATCAGTCTGTTCTGTAGGCAAAGTCCTAATATAACAAAGTCCTAATACCTGGTGTGACCACCATTAGAAGCAATCACAGCTCTGCAGCGGCTACGCATGGACAAAACATAATCGCTACAGACGCGCTGTGGCACACGATTCCACTCTTCTAGTACAAACTGCCCTAGTTGTCTCAGATTGAGAGGCCTCCTGGCCCTCACAGCCCTACCAATAACATCCCAAATGTGTTCAATCGGATTGAGGTCCGGGGAACAAGATGGCCAAGGCAGCACGTTAATTCTATGTGCACGAAGAGTTGCTTGCGTGGCTCGCGCTGTATGGCATGGCGCTCCATCCTGCATCAAACGCATTCGACGGTTAGTCTGTAGATGTGGAATACACACAGGGATCAGGATTTCATTTTGATATCGTGCTGCGTTTAAGTTACCATTTATCATTACACCCGCGGTTTTGGTATTCATGGAAATGCCACCCCAAATCATTACTGAACCGCCACCAAATCTGTTCCTCTCAATGACACAGTTGTCCCTAAAACGTTCATTCCGTCTTCTGTACACACGATGACGGCCGTCTTTGTCGAATAAATTAAACCTTGATTCATCCGTGAACAGGATTGATGCCCAGTCGGCTCTCGTAAACCGCACGTGCCGACGCGCTCATTGAAGTCTATTGCGTCTGTGGCGAGCTGTGAGCACAATTCCGTAGAAGGGTCTTCGGCATCGTAGTCCATGTTGACGTAATCTGTGGCGCACAGTCGCAGCACTGATAGGTCGGCCGTGTGATCCTATGGTCGCCCTTGACGTATCCGTAGCTCGTCGATTCCTGTTACGTAGGTGCTGATTAACGATATTGTTATCTTGTTGTCTGGTTGTGACGCGACCACGTGGCTGCCTGAGTCGGTCTCGGACTGATCCTGTTTGACGATACTTGATCATCAAGCGTATGACACTGATTCTGTGGACATTCATTATTGCGGCAACCTGAAATCAAATGACCAGGGATAGAATTCACGAAACAAGTTTCGTCGTAAAATGGTTTGTGGACAAATAAATAAATATCTTATCAAGGAATAAAAGAGATGTTTTACTGACCTGCCTATAAGTCGCACCTCCCTCTATCAAACCAACAACGCGTGCCCTTTGCTCAATAGATAGTCTAACCATTTTTTCTTGTACGTATGATTGACTTGCTAATCTCCTACTATTAGGGAATTAAAAAACAACCATTTCTTAAGCCGTTTTAAAACTCGGAAGCTCAAGTTCCACGTGCAGCATGCTTTGATTTTGAACCATCGCGCTGTTTTCACAAGCAAATAATCCGACGACTAATCCGTGATTCAAGATGCGTGATGACACTGTACATTGCACGCAAATCATTATTTTAAATAGTTTTCAATTCTTCTAATACAGGTGTAATACAGAGGTGAATTAAATTAAGGATAAACGCTACATACATGTAGTAGCATCAACGCCATGAACATCAACATGATACAATTGCGCGATTGGCAAAATTTCCGCATTTTGCGACTTTTGAATTTGAGGTTATCTCACTTGATGGGCTGTATCTCAAAAACAGATCTTTTTTCTTTCTTCAAATTTTGCGGAAATATGTATTGTAAATAGGAGCGTTACTCTGCCAAATTTCAAGAAAATCAAAAAAGCAGACTTTAAGAAATCCTAAAATAACTAAAGGTAGCGTTAGAAGTTTCGTTAAGTGTATGTTTGTACTGGATATAGCACGTTTTATTATAGTTCCCCCAAACATGTCGACAGTCGCTTTAAAGTGTTTATACCAGTATTAGTGCAATATACTTTAAATGTATCTCGATTATCTACAGTAATCAAAACAAAATGTTCACCTTTTTTTTAAACATTGTTTCACCAATAACAAATTAATTCTACACTCACCAGCCACCTTGTAAACCTCCAGCTCTGTCACGTTCATGGTTCCATTGTTGATTTGGTCCATTGGTATACTCTGGGCATTGTATGAATATCCAATCTTTAGGTAGCCATTAAGGATAAAGTATCCACCGGAACTATTGACGGCATTGGAGAATGTGTTTAGGTCGTAGTTGGCTCCAAATGTTGGCCCATAACTGCCATGATCATAAACTTCCCGAGCTTTGCCAGATCGTGCAAACTGCACTGCTGCTAGTTTACCACTGGCCATAAGTCGAAATAAAAATGCATTAGCATCATTGGCATAAGCTCCTCTAGACGTCCAGCTGATAGATGTATACCCGCCATACACGGATCCTTGTGGGTTATAGAGGACTGTGACCGTTGCACCCTGGTTGTCACATTTCTGATGGAAGTTGGTCGCGTTACATCCATCACTGGTTATACTGTACAGCAAGGTGAAGGTCTTGGGTCCAGTCCCGATCCACTGTTCCAGTTGGTCCATATCCTTGTCCTGTACACGACCTCCCATCGTTTATAACTTGATTTCTAACTGAAATAAAAATACTGTTTTTATCAGTAACACACATATCTGGTGATGTTGTTCATCAAGGTGAATACATTATGCCCACCCACGGTCCACTGTTCCATTTGGTACATATCCTTATCAGTATAGACTTCCTCAATTTCCGGCAAGGAGTAGTCAACTACGGGGTATGTAGCTAAACTGAATATGACAGCTAAGTCATTTTCTGTTATATAATTTGCATAAGATTTCTCTTTGCATCCGTCCATTTTACCATTTACATCAATAACGCGTATACTATACGTCATATCACTTTGCATGCTTCAATCTTTGACCTAAAATACGTGTTTTTATTTTGACCTTGAAAACTAAGGTCAGACAACGCAGAATAAGGCCAACTCTTAAAAATGGTCCTAAAGCGACAATTTTCGAGAAGTAAGACTTATTTTTCGAAATAAGGTTCAGTGGTCAATATGACCACAAGATTAGCTCATTTACCCGATTCGTTTTGCATATATGACATTAAAAGGTAACGAATGTGACATACATTTGAAAAATAGGTCAAAACATAGGCACACAAATTAGTCACGGCGCCCATTTTCTTCGACTTAACCTTGAACCTTTCCAAATATGATATTTGTACATATGACCGTAATATTTTATTTTAATGTCATCTACAGGTGAAATAGTGTAAAGTCAACATGTGGTCATAGTGAACTATGTTTTAAATATTCTCAACTTTGGCCAGATGTGCATATAAGCCTTACATATTTAATGTCACCATGGACCCGTGATATCATCGAAGGTAAAACATTTTTTTTAAACAAGACATGTCACTGTGAGTGACAAATTCCTCCGAAGTGAACTTTGACCTCTAAGTGTGACCTTGACCTTTGAGTCACGGACCTGAATTTTGTGCGCGACACGTCGTATGGTTGTGGTGAGCACTTGTGCCAAGTTATTTGAAAATCTGTCCAGGAATGCAAATGTTATTGACCGAACAATATTTGACCTTTGACCTCTAAGTGTGACCTTGACCTTAGGGCCGCAGACCTGGATTTTATGCGCGACACATCATCTTGTTGTGGTAAGCACTTGTGCCAAGTTATTTGAAAATCCGTCCAGGAATGCCAGGGTTATTGGCCGGACACGATTTGACCTTTGACCTCTAAGTGTGACCTTTCCCTTGGAGCCACGACGTGGTCTTTGTGCGCGACACGTCGTCTTGCTGTGCTGAGCACTTGTGCCAAGTTATTTGAAGATCCGTCCAGGAATGCCAGAGTTATTGACAGGACACGATTTGATCTTTGACCTCTAAGTGTGACTGATTTTAGAGCCGTGGACCTGGATTGTATGCGAGACATGTCGTCTTGTTGTGTTGAGCACTTGTGCCAAGTTATTTGAAAATCCGTCCAAGAATGCCAGAGTTATTGACCGGACACGATTTGACCTTTGACCTCTATGTGTGACCTTGACCTTGGAGCCACGGACCTGGGTTTTGTGTGCGACACGTCGTATTTTTGTGATGAGAACTTGTGCCAAGTTATTTGAAAATCCGTCCAGGACTGCCAGAGTTATTGACTGGACACGATTTGACATTTGACCTCTAGGTGTGACCTTGACCTTGGAGCCAAGGACCTGGATTTTGTGCGCGACAGGTCGTCTTGTTCTGACACGGAATAGTAAACTGGTTTATAAATCCTGAAAAACGAGTGTGTAATTAGATTTTGGCGTTGACTTAACTACAAACACAATAACATGATCTCTTCTCTCTCTCTCATTTGACTATACTATCGTAATGAAAGAATGTAATACTAATGATGCTTTGTCCGTCGTCCGTCCGTCCGGGCACACGTTCGTCCGTACGTCCGTTTTGCCTCGTTATGACGATAGTGTCTTTATTTTTTTCATCCGATCTTTTTCAAACACAGCAAGTGTTGATAATAATGAAACACGGACAAGTTGTAAAACTATCTAGATGCTGGACTAGAAAAAGCAGAACTGTTTTCTTGATTGAATGAAACGAGCAATGTTTTGCTTTATTAAAACTCTATGTCCTTCATTTTTCATCCGATCTTAAACTTGTCCAAGAATGCTGATACAATAAAAACGTTGAAAACCAGCCATATTGACACATAATCCCTCTCCCCTTCTCCAACCCCACCCCCACAACCCGCCATTTTTTTAAATATTGGAAGCTTTATTTTTTCACTCGATTTCCACCAAATGTGTTAGAAGTTGATTATCAATGAGATAAAAATATCATTAAAAAACAAGTTATGGACACCATACTGCCTTAAACTATTAGGTACAGGCCCTCGTGGGACTTCTGTTTATTTGAGAAATAGAACGTCGTTTGTATTATACTTATCACTGCTTAAAGTTCAACTACGAGCCCGAACAATTTTACAGTTCAGCGACAAACACAAACGCGAATATGAAACAGATGGATTCATGAAAAATATATTCAATTCTATTCTGTTATAATGCTTATCTTACGAGTGCACTGCATAACTGTGTGTGGGCAAATAACACGAAAATCAAATCAAAATGCAATGCAGTATATACTACATAATTCTAATTTGTATTTTTCAATCTTGTAATTGTTGGCATATGCTTGCTCTAATGAGTAAAGTAACACAAGTGCGAAAAGTTATTATAAAACTAGTTCTAGTTGTTTATTTTTTATCCGCTCGGTGCTACTGTTGGGTGTTGTACTACGCACAATGTTTAAGTGAAAACGAAAGTAAACTTTTGGTCATTTAAATGTATAAAGGATATGTTTCAATTCATTTTTTCATTGACTATTAGTTCCAAAAATGCTACTGTTTTTCTCGTTTATAGTGTGATATTCGACAACGATAATTGTGTGATAGAGAAACGAAAATGAAAGTAGAAATGAGAAAATACAAACACAAAGTTCAACACATTATTTAAATAAATAGATACATACATCGCTTTTCAGGTAGTGTCATCTACCAGAAATGTTTATTAGCTGACTTAAAACAAATAGAGAAAATACAAACACAATGTTCAAAACATTATTTAAATAAATAAATACATACATTTCTTTTCAGCTAGTGTCATCTAACAGAAAGGTTTATTATTTGAATTAAAACAATTAAAGAAAATATAATACTTACATAATAGTATATAGTTAATTGGTGTCCCTGTGCTATGTACTAACCTTTAAAATATAGATAAAAGTCAACACTATATAAATCTTACTGGGCTTGACTTGCGAGGTCATATTGATTAGTTATCGTAGATCTATCGGAAGACAAAAATGTGCACGATAACGAAACGTTTAATTCAAATGTAGCTTAATTTATAATTGTATTGAAAATATTTATTGAAACTGTAACACTTTTATATATAGGCTGTGAGCTAGTAGGAGAAACCCTCCCCACCCCCCCAGGGGGAATTTTGTAGGGTATGATTTTCTGAAAGAACATACAGTAAGTTTCAAAATGAGACATGTGTGCCATCTGAGCGTTGGGGCTTTAGTGAGTTTTGGGGGAAAACGTTGCGTTTTTAGACGAAAATCGCCGAAATCTGGAATTATTTTTTAGAAAAAGAATGGAATATATTAGAACCAATTTGAATTGATGGAATCTTTCTCGGAACGCATCTCTACATGTCCCACCATATAATTTGTGGATCCGATACTTAAATATTGAGATTTTGGGTAAAAATGTTAAAAAATTGAAATAAAATTGCTGATTTCTGTAATACATTGGGGGTATTTAATTAAAAATTAGAAATATTTTTCGTCTAAAAACGCAACGTTTTCCCCAAAACTCACTAAAGCCCCAACGCTCAGATGGCACACATGTCTCATTTTGAAGCTTAATGTATGTTCTTTCAGAAAATCATACCCTACAAAATTCCCCCTGGGGGGGGGGGGGGGGGGGGGGGGAGGGGGGTCTACAGCCAGCTCAAGAACTATACCGTCCAATCCACGTCTTCCTGTATGTAATACGTGGCGTTATTTACTTCCGAGTTTGTAGGTTATGCATTGCCCATTTAATTTCTCAAAAATGTCCATAATTAACAAAGTAGACATATCTTATACATAACAACTGATGGGACAACTGTTATAGGTTTGCGGAAAAATCATGAAGTTAAGATGAAGTGGAAGTGGAACATCGAACACGAAAGTAAATGTAGCACAGCAACTAAGAACCTGGTGGCTATAACACGTGAATTCTGATCGCGTACATGCCTAAAATGGGTAAACACAGACCTCAATTCAGTTCTTTTTTTCTTTTCTTTTTTCTTTTTTTTTTCTTATTTTTTTTTTTTTAATTTCCGGTTTTTGATCAATTAAGCCGACATGAATCTTCTAAGCAAGCCATTTTTTTCGCAACTAATGACAAAATCAGTCTTTTCAAACGTTCGAAGCTGACGGGAACTATCACTAAGTAGAGTTATGTGCGCTTTATTTGATCAAAATCCGTTCAGTATTCACGCAGAAATGATAAATAAATCTATAGAATCGATGCTTTTTGAACGCTATCAGAAGTTACGTGATATTACTTTACTTATGAATAAATCGTATACATTACAGTATTTGGGTCCTGCACCCTGTTTTTCCCGTATGCAACCTGCTACATGTGTCGTTAGTCCTGTTCTCTGACTATTCTCGCAAAGCAGGGGGTTACATGGCATTGGGTTTGATTGTGAGGTATAATTATATATAACGAAGTGCGTTTGAAGTATGAACAAATAATAATAACATTGAACATTCATGGCAATACCAGGTTGATTGAAATTGTATTTGTCATGGGAAATATGTCTTTACAAGCTCTTCGGTTTTGAGATAAGAAAAGTAATTTGCTCACAGGAAGTTGAAAATGTGACAACTCTGTATTTCCCATTAAATGGATGCAAACCATGTTACCGAACTGGGCTATAGCTAGTGATAAACTAACGCTAATCTACACTGTACATGAACTCAACATTGGACATAGACTGTTAAAAACAGTTTTAATAGATATATAGGATTTTTTTTAACCCGGTATCTGTGGACTAGTACACATCCACTGCTGCATTGCGATGAAACCAGCTGCTGCCAAACACTAATTGAATTGAATGTTGTTTAACGACTACTCATTAACTTATATACTGAAAAAAATAAAGTTTAGCTAGCCGTTATGCACATCTAGCTTACATAAATGTTATGTTATTCTATATTGTGAAGTATTTTAAATCATCCGCATGACTTAGGTTGACCTTTTTGTAAGTATCGGAGTTATCTCCCATTTAGTTAAAACATACTATTTCACTTTAAAAAATACAAATAAGTTAAAGAGCAAGATTAAACATTATAAAATAACTGTTATGGGTTTCAAGTTATAAAAACCGCTAAAACAATCAACAATTGCCTTGCCATTATAAAGATATAGGGAACCAAAGTTTACCATTTGTGAAATTACCTCCCTTCACATTGAAATAAGAGCGAAATTATAATTTCTGTAAAACATGTAAATTACCACATCATGTTGCTATTGTTTTCGCATATTTCTTTTGAGACTTATTCCCTTAATAAAACTGATAAGTATGTAAGTTATATTGCCCATGACCGCTTCTACACATATCCTAGAATCTGGTCAACGGGATTTATATGTTATTTACTTGCTAAACTTATTTGTATCAGTATATATAGTATAGAGCCGCACAGAGAGGGGGGAATGCTACATAAGAATCCGGGAATCTGTCCTACTCTTACTAACGAATATAGTCATGTGGCTCTTTAACGTGCTCGGAGGATAAACGTTTATGTCCCCGACAGAAGAGGCTTTAAAAGCGGAAGTGTCTTGACCAAGAACTCCCCGACGGAACTCAGTGACGACGGTAAGGCCTGAATCCGGGTCCTCCGGAGTTCAAATTGACCTTGCTATCCACTGGGCCACGCCAGCCTTCCAAATAATTGGAGTAAATAATACACAAAACGATTAGCACTCCTGGAGTGCGTGGTTCTGTTGTAGAGCGTCGGACTTCAGATCGAGAGGTCGTGCGTTCTAGCCTCGCCGTGGCCATGCTATTTATCATTGAGCAAGATAATTAATCTACATTACTTAGTATTGGTTCTACTCAGGAAGCCATCGAGAGTGATTAATCTAAGTTGATAGCACTTGCTTCGCAATCGATGTTAGAAACATATGTTTAAATCAAATCACAAAATGGATGAAAATAATCTAAATGATGACAACTTGGCCGAATGAGATGGGGGTGACAGCTACATATTTTGGAACCTGGTGATTATAAACAAACAACAAGCTTCACCATGGAGATATATATTCTGTTATCAGTTATTCGTTTACTAAGGAAATAGTACTTATACATAGAATGAACACATAAATGAAACATATAGGCAACAGAGAAAACCAAATTGCATCAATAAAACATCAATAAAACATTTCCTATCCTGGATTCCGGTAGAACATGTATTATATCATAAATGCGACTCTAGTAGAACATATATTATATCATAAATGCGATTCTAGTAGAAAATACATGATTATATCTTAAATGTTATTCTAGTAGAAAATACATTATATCATAAATGCGATTCTAGTAGAAAATACATGATGATTATGTCATAAATGCGAGTCTAGTAGAAAATACATTATACGTAAACGCATCTTTGTTTTCTTTGGTATAATGATCAGAATTCGTAAGAAAATCTGTATAAAACTATTTGAGATGGAATTATTATGAATGTCTGCTACTTTATGATCTCATAAACCAAGGCCGTTGACAACAGAAAACAGACACACTTTTGGCAGTTCTGGATATATACTGAACAAAAAAGTTTAGCACGACTTTTAACATATGAACATTGATATAATTCAAGATATTAGAATGTAGATAAGAATGTATCTTTTTTTTATTTTCTTTTGTTTTAATTATAGCTAACCGAAGTATCAGAATTACCGCCCATATATTAAAAACCACTCATTTCATTATATAAACGTATTGCTTTGAACAAATTTAACGTTTGGCATTGACAAGAATTCTTCATACTGTCATTGTTAAAAACCGTTAAAAACCTGAAATGTGTTCACAAACGATTGTTATTCTCAAACAAAAACATTCCAAATTTCGTAATTTTAAAATTACCTCCCTTTTTATTGAATCCGAACGATTTTCCTTAACCTATAAAAGTATGTTCCCATCATATTTGCTTTATTTTTATCACCGACTTTGTTTACACATGATTTTGTAGCTGCTTATTACTGGTGATATCTATGTTTATCATTGACCCCGAACATACACGGTTTTGTATCTCGTCTATAGCAATGACATGCATTTTATGTGCTATTTTTCTCAGTATATTAAGGATACAAAGAACTTGTTAATGAGTATGATGATGCTTGCAAACATAAGCATATTTGTAATGCATTGGCGTTTGGGGTTACAAAAAGCATAAACTAATGTTTTAACTACAAAGCTGGATTATATGATTCAGATACAACAACTGTTTAACCCGCTAAGCACGACTATAATAGCCTTTGGGTCCATTGTATACCCAGATCAGTCTGCGAGTAAGGCCGATCAGGGTTTACACTGTCCTGACCAGTCATTTCCCACAAAACACCCCTTTGTCACATAAATGGAATGGTCTTAATCGAAAGAAAGAACCGGCCATTATATATATGTAGCGGGATAAGGGTTAATACTCAAAGATCTTCCAAAACACGTGACGATTAAAGCAGTTACATACTCCTGTTGTATGTGTATGACACACTCGCTTGTCGGAGTAACTATTCTGTTTGCTAATACGACTCGTACAAACAGTGTTCTATATTAATTATAAAAGTTGAACTGATATGAAAACGTCGGTTTACGGCTAAATGGAGTGCGTGGTCCAGTGGTAGAGCGCCGAACTCCAGAACGAGAGGTCGTGGGTTCGATCCTCGCCGAGGTCACGTTATTTATCCTTGAGCAAGATAATTAATCCACATTGTTTAGTACTGGTTCTACCCAGGAAGCCATCGAGAGTGATTAGTCTAAGTCGCAATAACTTGTTTCGCAATCGATGTAAAATAAATATGTTTAAACTAATCCATTTTTCAGTATTTATCTACCAATATCAAAATACAGGTATGTTTGTTCAGCTGAAGTCTTGATTGAATTAAATTATGAAACTATTATTTAAAGAAACATTGAATACACGAGAGGCATATCAATCATGTTAATGGTTGTGATTGCTGTTGAAAAGAATCTTCATACGAATATAACAAACTCCGCGAATTATGGAGGCTGCCGCTGTCCGTACATCCAAATATCAGAAGTGATGCAACACGGAAGGATGCACCAGGTAGATTCTCGCGTGCTTCTTTAAATTGATAGCCACAACGTGATTTGGTCTTATTTAGCATGTAACGATCACAGCACATCCCCCATCCCAATGTTCTGAAATTAAACTTCCGGAAAAATCCAAGAAGGCCGCAACGGCTAATAAAAGAAAGGAAGTTTGTTTTTAGTATTACTCTAGAATCTCTAGAGTATCAACATCTAAATTAATCAGTGTGGCTGCGATCTTTGCAGTCTTATATAGGGAACAGTTTGTTAGCGAGTGTCTTTCTTCAAATCGTCCCGGGGGATTTTCAGGGACATCTAACTCAACGACAAATTAAAAGTGAAAGTGAGCTTTCTGTAGAATTTAGAAAAGATAATAATATGATAGTTTGTTATCCGGGCACCTCTATGTTTCTGAGTGAAAACTGGTAGTCAGGAATTTAAGTCATTTCATTCCTTCATTAGTCTATACAATTGTTTGAAAATAAGTATGGAATCTTCCACTTATAAATCGGCAGAACCTCGGCTAAAGTCACAAATAAATTTGATATAAAAAGTCAGTAACGTCGTTTCTTTTTTTTTAAGTTGTTAGTACGCGTTCGTTTCTGTCTGTATGTGAGTATTCTGGTAGAGAAGTGCAATCTAAGAACGCAAACGAAGCTGCCCTAAAGTTCAAATCATAAACTGCAGATTAACAATTAAGTAAATTGAGTATATATTCTTGTGTATATTGTTATTAATAGTGTTTGGGTTACATTTTATCAGAAAACAAACTTTAAAAAACGTGCTATTGTAAACTTGACAGCAGTAATATTCAATGCTACTTTGTGTTCTTCAGTCTCTTGTATGTTTTTCAGTCCTTTATGTTTAATTTTCGAATGCCTGTTTCTTCTAGTGTCATTCTGTCGTAAAGATTTTCCATGAAATCTTCAGCTGAGTTGAGTATTTGACCTAGTGCAAACAGAGCCAAGATACTGATGTTTTCTTCAAGCTGAACCTCGTTCTCGTAGTTCTTCAGAGGAAGCACATTTCCACGTGGAAGTCCGAGTACCTGTGAAGCCTTTTCCACGTGTTCCATAACGGCATCGCTTTTGTACACGTTAGATACGTCAGATTGAACTTCTTTGCAAAGTTTGTCGACTTTAGTCAAAATAATCGACTGCGGAATACCTTGAAAAGTTAAAGAAAGTCAGTATTAAAATAAAAACAATGTATTTAGATAAGAGTAATGTCCTGGGGGGGGGGAATGTGAATTTGAAAACATAAACAGCCTAGAAAAGTTAAAGAAAGTCAGTATTAAAATAAAAACATTGTATTTAGATAAGAGCCATGTCCTCTGGGATATGGGGGGGGGGGGGGGGGGGGGGGGGGGGGGGGGGGGGGGGGGGGGGGGGAGGGGGGGGAATGTGAATTTGAAAACATAAACAGCCCATGATTATTTGCTTTTTTTGTATTGTTCTTGGCTTGTAGCTGATTTAAGGACAGCTTTAAGTAAGGAGAGTGTGATATGGTCCAAGTCCATACCTCTATACAGAAACCCGGTTTTTGAACACAGGAACTATATGTGTACAAACTTGAATCTGCAATGATATTTCAAGGAGATGCATGAGTTAAAAAAAAATTGGCTCTGCAGTTTCTGGAATATATTTGTTAGGATGTCTTTACAGATGGGGATTAGTAACGGCAGACATCTTTGATGGCGGATATGCATATTTTGTACACACTTGCACTGCTTCACCCAAGACTCTCGCCGCCTCCCAAACAATATTTGTTTGAGTAGTTTTGAGAAGTTGTTGGAATATCGGTTGGAATATACATATAAACAGTTTCAACGCGACCTCCTATTTTGTTTGTGTTGTCGTGTATTTTATTTTTGAATGTCTGAATGATTATTTGTCGATGTGCGTGTTTTTATTTTAAATGTTTTTATTGGCTGACTACGTTTTATAAATTCTATGAATTTCTTGTTCGAATTTTGTATCTACTTATATTTATCCGATTTACGAAAGATTTCTGAATCAGCGGCGAACATTAATATGACTTTTCTTTTTTGCTTATTTGTTAAGTGACTACCGGCAATCTGAGAGGGTAATGATGTAGAATTTATGATATACTCAGATAATAAACACACTTTATATACGCCGTGATAGAGAGAATAATAAATAGCTATTTTCATATCACATCCTGTATCAAGCCTGTGACGCCATATCAGCCCAAGAGCTTTAGCTCTAGGGCTGATCAGGATCCGTCTACGTATATGAGTCCCTGGGCTGATATAAGACGAGGGCCTGATATAGGGTGTGATATGAAAATAAAAAATATATATATTTATCAAATACTTCAGCAATAAATGTGTTGAACTGTCAGCTTCAGGTAACTCACTACGCTGTTTTCCAGGGGAGAAAACAATGTAGATATAATCCATCTGATGCGTTCATGTCTATCGCGTAAGTGATACACAACTTTCATTTTTTCCCGAAACTCGATTTAAAATCAATGACATTGAATTTGAAATTGTCTAATCATGATAAAAAATGGTCATAAGTGGTTATTTCATCCACGGAAAATTATTCCATAGCCAGTCATCTGGCGCCTAAACAGGATGGAAGCAAATGAAACGCAGACGACAAACCACATGCGTGACAAATCGTATACATTCATATTTAATCGGTAATTTCCGTGTCACTCCGGTAAAAGAAACGAATTAAACATTCTGTTATTTCCGTGATATGGCTTTTTTTACCCTTTATTTCACCCTTATGATAAAGCTTTAAATTCTGATTGGTATGACTGGCTAGATCTATGTCAATTATTATTATATAGTTAAAGAATTTTATTTTATGAAAAGGTAAGATTAATGATTAAATCTAATGGGGTGTCCGCAATATCTTGTTCACTCATCTCATCTCCCTCCGAGGTTGATGTATCAATATAACCTAATATGACGTGTAAACGGGGCTTAAAACCACATTTCAAAAATAGTATGCAAATTAAGTATGCCGCTCGAACGTTATGTTAATAAGATTTGGCCAACTGTAGAAAAAACAAACATTAATAATGTTGAAGATTTGCAAACATTCCAACACGTAGTTTTAAATCTAACCTTTTTGGTTCATCATTGTCTGGAAACTTTTCATCTTCTGGAGAACTTTCGCCGGCATGACATCTAGAGTAGTAGCGTCAATCACAAACGCCACACAATGTATCTTGTCATTTGCCGACGGTTTACTGATGAATCCGGCGGTGTCGGGTGTTATTGGTGATGACGGATTAAACTGAAGAAATTATTTCATTTATTACGTCTGTCATACATCGTAAAATATATATATCAGAATTAGTGTGCATACTCTTATTTCACCCACATGGTAGTTATCTGGAACATTAGTTACACTCGAGGTTATATCGAGTCATTGTGTCCACTCATACTCTTATTTCACCCACATTGACCACACATACTTTTATTTCACACCCGTGGTAGTAATCCAGAACATAAGTTAATTACACCCGAGGTTATATCGAGTCAATGTGTCCACACATACTCTTATTTTACTCATATGGTAGTATTTGAAACATTAGTTACACTCGAGGTTATATCGAGTCATTGTGTCCACACATACTCTTATTTCACCCACATGGTAGTAATCCGGAACATTAGTTACACTCGAGGTTATATCGAGTCATTGTGTCCACACATGCTCTTATTTCACCCACATGGTAGTAATCCGGAACATTAGTTACACTCGAGGTTATATCGAGTCATTGTGTCCACACATGCTCTTACTTCACCCAGATGGTAGTTATCCGGAACATTAGTTACACCCGAGGTTATATCGAGTCATTTTGTCCACACATACTCTTCTTTCACCCAGATGGTAGTCATCCGGAACATTAGTTACACCCGAGGTTATATCGAGTCATTGTGTCCACACATACTCTTCTTTCACCCAGATGGTAGTAATCCGGAACATTAGTTACACCCGAGGTTATATCGAGTCATTGTGTCCACACATACTCTTCTTTCACCAAGATGGTAGTCATCCGGAACATTAGTTACACCCGAGGTTATATCGAGTCATTGTGTCCACACATACTCTACTTTCACCCAGATGGTAGTCATCCGGAACATTAGTTACACCCGAGGTTATATCAAGTCATTGTGTCCACACATACTTTTCTTTCACCCACATGGTAGTTATCCGGAACATTAGTTACACCCGAGGTTATATCGAGTCATTGTGTCCACACATACTCTTCTTTCACCCACATGGTAGTTATCCGGAACATTAGTTACACCCGAGGTTATATCGAGTCATTGTGTCCACACATACTCTTCTTTCACCCACATGGTAGTTATCCGGAACACTAGTTACACTCGAGGTTATATGGAGTCATTGTGTCCACCCACATGGTAGTAATTTTAAACATTAGTTACACTCTAGGTTATGGAGTCGCTATGTCCCACGGACAATTATTTCACCCACATGGTAGTTATCCGTAACATTAGTTACACTTGAGGTTATCGAGTCGATATGTCTCCCCGGACAAGTATTACATACCTCATAGTAATCCGGAACACTGCCGTCAATAAGGTAGTTACATCCAATGGTGTTACATACCTGGTAGTAATCCGGAACATTGATATCCATAAGGTAGTTATATTTAATGATGTTACATACCTGATAGTAATCAAGAACATTGCCGTCCATGAGGTAGTTACATCCAATGATGTAACATACCTGGTAGTAATCCGGAACATTGCCGTCCATAAGGTAGAACTTTACACTTGTGATGTCTCCTCAGATAATGATGTTACATACCTGGTAGTAATCCGGAACATTGATATCCATAAAGTAGTTACATCCAATGATGTTACATACCTGGTAGTAATCCGGAACATTGCCGTCCATAAGGTAGTTACATCCAATGATGTTACATACCTGGTAGTAATCCGGAACATTGATATCCATAAGGTAGTTATATTCAATGATGTTACATACCTGATAGTAATCCGGAACATTGCCGTCCATGAGGTAGTTACATCCAATGATGTAACATACCTGGTAGTAATCCGGAACATTGCCGTCCATAAGGTAGAACTTTACACGCGTGATGTCTCCTCAGATAATGATGTTACATACCTGGTAGTAATCCGGAACATTGATATCCATAAGGTAGTTACATCCAATGATGTTACATACCTGGTAGTAATCCGGAACATTGATATCCATGGCTTAATTACTTCCAATGATGTTACATACCTGGTAGTAATCTGGAACATTGATATCCGTAAGGTAGTTACATCCAATGATGTTACATACCTGGTAATAATCCGGAACATTGCCGTCCATAAGGTAGAACTTTACACTCGTGATGTCTCCTCAGATAATGATGTTACATACCTGGTAGTAATCTGGAACATTGCCGTCCAGAAGGCAGTTACACTCGTGATTTCTCCTCAAATAATGAGGTTACATACTTGGTAGTAATTTGGAACATTGCCGTCCAGAAGGCAATAACACTCGAGATATCTCCTCAGATAATGATGTTACATACCTGATAGTAATCTGGAACATTGCCGTCCAGAAGGCAGTTACACTCGTGATTTCTCCTCAGATAATGATGTTAATACCTGATAGTAATCTGGAACATTGCCGTCCAGAAGGTAGTTACACTCCACATTATCGAGTCCCTGTGATTCCTCCAGACCCCTAGTGTCACACAGCCGGAAATTAAGAGTGGCCCCGGAACTGACTCGAACTCGGTACTGGGTGTACTGTAAAGAATGTCAACTTATAAATGTGTAGGAAGTAACAACCAAACGTGAGCTTCGATTAGGGGATAAAGCAGTTATTTCCCGTTGAATAAATTCCCTTTCCACACTGCATACGAACATATATTCAATTTCCCTTTTTTCTGGAGGGTGCGTTAATTTTTTTTTAAATAAATGCCAATGCGTTTTGTTTCCTCCTAATATATATATATCGTACGTTATGTGTTCATGCTGGATAAGTTAAATTTGTTTTACGTGAAAGCTTTAAAACGAACACGATTTAGAATCTAATTTAGAATCTAATTTCATTACCCAGTGAATGCTAACCAGTGTTTACAATTTGTTCTTATAACATTTTTCCATTGCTCCCACTTTAGCTTGCGAGCATGACCTCGATCTTTTACCCGAAACATACAGGAGTCGTCCTTAACTGGAAGGCTTACTAGGCATATTTTATATGAATACGTATAGTCACCATTGTGGTAAGGCTTTGTTCAGCACTGCCACTGCAAGCCCTGTTTGTAATACGTCCCTTGAATATTGAGTTGATCGTGTTGTAGAAACTCGACTTGCCCGCACCCACGGGACCGATCATCAATATTCGGGCTTGGGGGATTTTTAGCTCGGGCATGGGCTTGAATGCTACCACGTCTTCTGTTAGTTTTTCTAGAAGCTGAAAATGAGCAAGTATACTGGTATTTGATTGTCCATTTTGAATCATTGACATCTGACAGTTCATCAGTTTTTGCTGTGTAATAGGCTGAATGTTAGTGTATAATTGCATATTATGTATACCAACCATATGAACTCCACATGCAATGATAATGCAAAGTGGGATGAAGATCCATGTTAGCAATATCCAGGTGGACGTCAGTTATAGAATCTGCATGCTGTTATCAGTGATAACTGCTGAAAGATCAACATTCTTATCTCTGCTGTGCTGTGATTTAAAGCACTAGGGTTAAATTGGAATTTTGTAGCACACAACAAAATATACTTTTAGGATGTAGCATTTTGAAGTATTGAATTGATTTCATATTTTACTGATCAAATCTCCATTCATTCAAGAACAGCTGTGCCAATTTTCAATTAATTCATTGAGGTAGGGATATCAAAAAAAAAATCTTCCCCTGCAATGCTTAGAATTTCTCCTTTCATACTTTTTTATTGACAGTGCAGAAAGCAGACATTTTGTATTGATTCTGCTTTTATAGTATGACTCCGGTCTTTAACGTTTAGAAAAGTAAGCGATTATAAGCTTTCCCTATATATGTTTGTGTTAATAAAGATGGCCACCGGTGGCCATCTTTGATGCCCAATTAACGTGAATTTCATATAAGGACCTATTTCCAGCCTATTGTATTTTGGGTGGGTAGGGTGGGAGAGGAAATGTGTATAGATAGCTGTAAATCACTGTTAGACATACAACTGCATGAGCAAATGGTGGTTCAATTTTGTTTCAGGTGATGAGGCCCTCCCAATACAGCTTTTATATGAAACCAACATATTAAAACATAAAAGCAGGTGTTTCAGGTGTTGGTGTGTTTTTATATTAAAATCAGCACAGTTTTGTATTTAGTACATCTTGCTTGTTAACTAGCTTTTTTTTCTTCATAAAAGTAAAGTTAGAAGCATTATATACTGTTATACCACTAGATACTGTTCAATATACCAATACTTTTCAATTTATATACCTCAGGTGACATGTTAGCAGTAAGTAAGCAAGCAAGCTTTCCATGCCTTTTCAATGATCATTTAGCGTTGGGAAATAGGATATTAATTCCAACTAGATGGCATGCAGACAACTTGTTTACAAGTCCAGTAATACTATATCTTACGGTTCTAAAGGAGCAGTGATCACTCTTTATGTTTAATCAAGTTTAGCTAAGGTGGCCATTTTGAAATGTGCAGTAATTCGGATTTCATTTAGGACCAACAAAACATCACCGTGTTCTTGTACAGTATCATGAAGATCCGAGTCAAGGTTTAGGAGAAGTAACGATCGCAAGCTGTTCCCATAAAAAATATGCTACTGTATGTCTTCCTGATAACTCCGCTGGTGGCCATCTTGGGGGCCTAATTGACATGATATTCCTTTAGACCTTTAAACATTAACTCCCCGTACCGATACCTTTTACGGTGTGTGAAAACTACTAGTATCGAACGAAACTGCAATGTATGTATTTTTGTTAATTTAAGCTTTGGCAACCATCTTTACAGAACTTTTAGTTGAAGCTTGTACCAAGACATCATTTAATAGTAATGATACTTTTAAGTTTCGTGAACTTGCTGGTTTTGGATGAGAAAGAGACGCAATAAAACATTAACGGGCCATCACAGTATACACTCGTCTTTTAGATCCGAGTATCGTCTTTAAGACACCTGTAGAAAAAACAGATATGAGATATACATGCAATAATGCTCTGATCCGAGTATCGTCTTTAAGACACCTGTAGAAAAAACAGATATGAGATATACATGCAATAATGCTCTGATCCGAGTATCGTCTTTAAGACACCTGTAGAAAAAACAGATATGAGATATACATGCAATAATGCTCTAAATGAGAATCATGGACTACGACGAATAACGACATGACTGAATTCAAAGAGCAACCGAATACCATGCAAAAGAACGAGTGCATATATCCCAATATAAATCTAATAACCTTTTTATTGCATACCCACTTTTAAATTAGAACAATAAAATAGGTTGTAATTTAATTTTCACTATTTATTTTTATTTAAAACAAACATATTGGGAATTTTCACAATGAAATCAACATTGTTTACATCACGTGACATACTTTCTTTGACATGAACAGAAAATTGCACCAATCACGAATGAGTATACATCACACACCCTATATGAAAGTAAATGCGTATGCAATAATGTATGTTATAGCGTTTAGTTACAACAGAGACATATGACGTGTTTGGTTCCTTCTTTTCTTTAAATACTTCTGTATTCCATGTTGGTGTTTTTGCCAGGGTGTTACTATTTTTCTTTTCAGCTACCTTTTTTTCCTTTAAAGACTTTTGTATTCCATGTTGATGGGTTTGCCACCTGAGGATTCACTATATTTGGTGTTCTCTATCCAGAGACCTTTTTATTTAAATACCTTTGTATTCCATGTTGGTGTTTTTCGCCAGGGTGTTACTATTTTTGGTGTTCTCTTTCCATCTGCAATAAAATAAAACCAATTTGTATATATAATTATAATTAAAATCATTATTCTGATTATGATACTATATTGATACAATAATTCTATAATAATAATGATAATAATAATAATAATAATAATAATAATATAAAAACAATAAAAATGCGACAATACATTGGTACATTTTAAGCATTGGAGTTTAAAGGGAGTGTCGACCTTTGCTCTTTAAAGTATTGCAAAGCCTCGTTCCAATATAAAATAGAGAGTATTTAAATTACAGATACTCTACCTATATCTTTGTGTCCACTAATTGATATAAACTTTACTTAATTGTAAAGAGGACTATGAAAAAGGTAAACGGCAATAATTTCACCCCATGTAATAAGTGTTTTGCTGGGGAAAAACAGGATAGAAAAGATCGGATTTTTGAAATTGTATTCGTAATTGTTTTAGACAAGCCGATTACGGAGATTTTCCGATCTAGTGCCTCTTTAAACGATAACAGGAGATAACTTTCAACAAGAGCCTTAGGAGAGCATGAGAACGCTTTCACTACTGCTAAACATATAAGATAATGATATGAAAACATTTTAAAGTGATTTATATCTGTATATATTTATACATATTGTATAGGATATACCACATTTTATTATAGTTCCCCCAAACTTGTCGACAGTCGCTTTAAAGTGTTTATACCAGTATTAGTGCAATATACTTTAAATGTATCTCGATTATTTACAGTAATCAAAACAAACTAAATTTTCACCTTTTTTTAACTATGTTCACCTTTTTTTAAAACATTGTTTCACCAATTACAAATTAATTCTACACTCACCAGCCACCCTGTAAACTTCCAGCTCTGTCACGTCCATGGTTCCATTGTTAATTTGGTCCATTGTTATACCCGTGGCATTGTATGAATGTCCGATATTTATGGAGCCATTAAGGGTAAAGTATCCACCGGAACTATTGACGGTACTGTTGAATGTGCTTAGGTCAAAGGTGTTTCCAAATGTCGGCCCGTAACTGCTTTCATCATAAATGTCATGGCCGTTACCAGTTCGTGCAAAATTCACTGCTGCAAGTTTACCACTGGCCATCAGTCGAAATAAAAATGCCTTAGCATCGGTGGCATAATTTCCTCTAGACGTCCAGCTGATAGATGTATACCCGCCATACACGGATCCTTGTTGGTTATACAGGACTGTGACTGTCGCACCCTGGTTGTCACATTTCTGGTGGAAGGTGGTCGCGTTACATCCATCCCTGGTTATACTGTACAGCAATGTGAAGGTCTTGGGTCCAGTCCCGATCCACTGTTCCAGTTGGTCCATATCCTTGTCCTGTAGTCGACCTCCCATCGTTTATAACTTGATTTATAACTGAAATAAAAATAAAGTTTTATGAGTAACACTCATATCAAGCGATGTTGTTCATCAAGGTGAATACATTATGCCCAGCCACGGTCCACTGTTCCATTTGGTACATATCCGTAGCATTATAGACGTCCTGTACTTCCGGCAAGGAGTAGTCAACCACGGGGTATGTAGCTAAAATGAATATGACAGCTAAGTCAATTTTTATTATATAATTTGCGTAAGCTATCTCTTTTCATCCGTTCATTTTACCATTTATATCAATAACGCGTATACGTCATATGACTTTGCATGCTTGATTCTTTGACCTAAAATAAGTTGTTTTTATTTTGAACTTGGAAACTAAGGTCAGTCATCGCAGTATCAAGGCCAGCTCTTAAAAATGGTCCTACTGCGACAATTTTCAGGAATTAAGACTTATTTTTCGATAGAAGGTTCAGTGGTCTCCAAGTAGGTCAATGGCCACAAAATTAGCTCAGTTACCTGCTTCGTTTTGCATATACGACATTAAAAGATAACTAATGTGACATACATTTGAAAAATAGGTCGAAACATAGACACACAAATAAGTCACGTCGCCCATTTCTTCGACTTAACCTTTAATTGAACCTTTGCAAATATTAAGATATTTTTATTTTCAATGTCATCTACAGGTGAAATAGCGTTGTCATATTTTCAAAATGGTCATGTAGTGCCAAATTTCATGACGTATTTTTTTTTGGAAGTTATGTCAGTGGCATCACAAATATACCAGTGACTTACATTTTCTCCCGTTATTTCTCTTCGCAAATATAACTTTAAAACAAGAGGCCCAAAAGGGCCTGTAACGCTCTACTGGCTATATGGAGTCTTTGATGGGGAACACGACAACACTATGCGCAACTAGGCTTGGTACTGATCATTCCTGCCAAGTCTCACGGAAATCCAGCCAGGGGTTCAGGAAAAATAGTCCGGATAAAGTTTGTGTATAAAGGGCCATAATTCCTCAGGGGCCAAACATCATTCAACCGGAATACAGCGATGATATGCGCAACTCTGGCGCAACTAGGCTTCGTATTGATCTTCCCTGGCAAGTTTCGCTAAAATCCGGCCAGTGGTTCAGGAAAACTAGTCTTTACAAAAAGTAAGTGTATTAAAACCTTTAAAGGGCCATAACTCCACCAGAAATCATTCAACCGGAACACGACAATGATATGCGCAACTAGACTCGGTATTCATCATCCCCGCCAAAATTCGTTGAAATTCGGCCAGGAGTTCAGAAGACAAGTCTGGAAACAGTTTGAGTATCAAAACCTTTAAAGGGATATAACTCTGCAAAACATCATTCAACTGGAACACGGCGATGATATGCATAACTAGGCCTGACTGTGTCTCACTTTAAAAACTCAATTTTAATACTTTGGCCGAGCCTCATCCGATTATCTTACACTTTAAAGATTTTTGTAGTATTATTAATTAACAAATTTAACTCTTAAACATCATATGGACATTTCTCGATAGTCTCGGGGAGAAACATGTATTGAAAACCGCTACTAAGTTGTATGTAAAAATAAGTATAATTTGCATGACTTAGATACTATTTTTACCACTGCGTTACTTCACGGGAAATGAGGTAAATCTGAATTGTATAGCTGCACATCTATTGCAAGATAATTGATAAATACATTTACCTGTGGATTAATTTACCTGTTCAACGTTTTCTACGTCATCAAATACAATCTTATTCTCGCTGTTCACAGATATTGCAATGTGTGAATTGTAAATATCTATTGTTGTGTATTGACTTCGATTTAAATAAACATTTAAATAAACATAAACATGTTCATGAAGCAAAACATGGCTGGAGAACTTTAAGAGATAAGTTGCAGACAAATGCATGACAAAGACAGACAAAGGGACATCAGTTTCGTCCAAATCTACTTAGAGTTACGGTTCTTGCGTTGGGCACGTCGTCCAGCTGTGTTTTTGACTTGTATAAAATGTCATACGATTATTACTACCTGCGCCTATTGCCATCATCGTCAATTTCAAAATGGCGACAACACATTTATAGTCGAGCCCCATCTAGCGACAAGTTTTAGATAGTGTTGTGTAGTACAAGTATACGGTTTTCAAGACAGACGTTTGTATTTACAATCAAGCGTCGAAGATGATCAAGACTAGTACAGTACATGTCTCGATTATTTCTATTCTGGTTTCCCGCAATACACTATCGGCACATTTTCTTGGTTGTTTGTTAGGTGCTAAGGTATTATACCACTAATTATTTTCCCCATAGACACCAATGTTAAAGTGTCGCATATTAATGATTTGCTGCAAATTCAACTGAAGTATGGATAATGCAGCATTGTAATGTTCATATAGAAAACAGAGTTTCCACTTGAAAAATCACCAGGAAAGGTGGGGTCACAAGACATGTAAGAAAGTTCTTGTTTGTTTACTAAACAGGTCAAGGGTACAGCTGTTTTCATTGATTGACTGTTTTCATTGCTCAAAAAGTGTAACCATAGAGTCAAAATTTCGAAAATGTTCATCAGTGATCCAGTAATACGCTTCTTATACATACAACCACAAAATCGAAGAGAAATGGGCAGTTTTCCCCTACTTTTAATGCCCATTTTCATCAAATAAGGAGGGATTACTTTTTATTATTGGAACTACATTCGATACACCTCGGAGGCTTACATGTAATTAGTGGTGGTAAACCTTGAGCATAATCTCTCATGTTTTGTTTTTTCTCCATTAAATAACTTCCTTTAAATTAAGGTTTATAGTCCCTAAACCAATTAAACCAAAAGGATACCCTAATGGTATAGGCACAATACAGTCTGGACTTAAGTAATACCGAACAAGTAAATCATAATGTGCAATACTATAATTATTTGCTGCTTTTTCTCTATACTGTCTGGTTAATTCGTTTAAATCCAAAATTTTCTGCTGCAACGTGATTCTGTGCATCAATTTTTCTTGTACTGAATAACTGAAGTAAAGTCACCAAACAATAAAAAAATAGACTGTAAATGTATTCCCCAGTTCGGAATGAGGCAGATGAACTAAAATTAACGACGATCCAGGTTAGAAAACTTGCTTCAACATTTTGACTGATATGTTTTTTCTTTAATTCGAGCGATTTCGTTCAGTATTCGGTTTAATATGATAACAATTGATAGATGATTCTTTTCACTTCGAAAGTATGCGGAATGATAAAGAACAATTATTATAATGATAGCCAGAGTTAAATCTAGAACGAAATCCAAGATGACGCCCGTCGCAAGACCTGTATACCTCATTTTCTACGATATGGAGAACTGACTGTTTGCCACCAGTGTCAATAACTCATAATAGCAGTTGATATGGGTTTATATTATTTTGTAACAGTAACACACACTCATTATGTCCACAATGACGGATTTAAACTTGTTGTACCTGGTTGTTATGCTATTTGGATAGGTGGGGTTATCGGAAATCGCTTTAAAAATTGCCTTTCACGGCATTTCACTGAGATCATATTCATTTTTTTCTCAGTTTTTATTCTGTTTTGCATTTCATTTCTATTAATACTTAAAGGTTTCATGACACCCTTTAAAAGTTACGTTGTGAAATATATGTTTTGCTTTAATCAATTAAATGAACTGAATGGTCGATCAAAAAAAAAAGAAAAAGATAATAATAATAATTTTAAAATAAATATTTCTAGATGCATGGCTTTCCTTTATAGCCGCTAGACGGGTAATGTACCCTCCTACTTTGGTAAGTTGATCGGCTACTTTTAGCTGCCCTCAATACAACAACAACAAAAACGACTAGATAAACATGAAGTGTAAATGACACAATTTTGGTGCGGCTCACTCAATATCATGCACTCAATACAATGCAGAGTTATTGCCCTTGATCTTACTAAAACAATGTTTTTGGGGTGGGGTGGGTGGGGGGTGGTGGGAGTGGGGGTATTTATCACATTCAGTGATACATCTAGTCATAGGAATAATTTAAAGCAACTTCTGTGTGTATAGTATTAACTGTTGATTACATTGCACCAATAATATGTTTACAGATGTTGTTGAAGACGACAAAAACCGAAAAATCAACAAACAAAATATATGAAAGCAGATTCCATTTCAACACGATACTAGATAAATAATTATTTCAATGCTTGATAACCATTTTACGAGTGCCATGTGTGTCTTTAAAACTGTGTATGCAAATAAGCAGCTTAAATACCCAATTAAAAATGTCAAAATACCCAATTAAAACCAAAAGCATGGGCACCAATAAAGTAATCGAAATTGTCAAATAATAAAACAACCAATGCAAATTGAGCAATGTATGGGCTGTTGAAGGACCACCCAGTCACCTTGTATAAAGCTTATTATAAAACAAGTTTATTTGATGAGTTACATTTTATGTAATGATAAACAATATTAGTGGAATGCAACCCAAAAACAATGTCACAAAATGTTATCGTTTTATTTCTTTTTAAATATATACCAATGGGTAAATACACAACTGATCAAAAAGCTCATCTGTAGCTCTGTTGTATGTTCTTATATATCGCACACTATTTTTTTATATTGAGTTATCTCCTTTAATTTAGTTCACCAATAAAGCGACTAAACATTGAAAGTCGAGCATCTGCACCAACAAGGATTGCTTGCAGTTTACAATACATTCCACATATTATAATATTGTCATAATAAAACTGTTCGCAGGCTTCTTCACTTAAATGGCATACCTTTGTTTCAATAAAAATATAACAAAACAAATACAACGCATTCTGCTTCTTTCGCGCCCCTTCAGCATAACAAAGGATCTAGACAGTCGATCCTCTTCCACCAACCTACGCCGCTCAGTACTTTCAGTACTTTGATCTTACATGTTTCAGACGAGAAATGTATGACATAAATAACTAGAATGGTGTTTCACGGAACACGCGTGTCGCCTGTCATGTGCTATGTTCAGCAAGGACTACATAAATAATTATAAAGATTGGAGACATGGGGTGCAATCCTTCCTGAATTATGGAGCAACATTTTTAAATTGTTAAATTGTTAAAGTTTTTTATTATTATTTTTTTAAAAACGGGCATAACTCTGCATTTAATAGTTGACAAGGAAGATCTGTATAAAGTTTCATGACCATAAGTCAATATTTTACCAAGTTATGAGCTAGGTTAGACTGCATATTACAGTTTTATGAAAAGGGACATAACTCTGCCGAAATGAAAGTTAGAGTTATTGACATATAAACAGCATTTGAACAAGCATCTATCAGCAAATTGATATCCCTCGCTTCATACTTTCTTTTCAGATACAGATTTTAGACCACAGGAACACAATTATTGCTGCAATAGTTGCTGAAATTGTGTTGGAAATGAACAACAATAAACGGAATTACTTTAAAATCCCATATTTTAATATATACATTTTACAATATTAAGATTCTCAGTAAATAATAAAGGGCAATAACTCCTGTTTGTTATCAGATTTATTTGCCCTTGATTCCTATACATGGGTACAGAGTAGTGCACTTGCATACCTAGTTTGGTCAGGTTAGCTTTTGAAGTTTTAAAGGAGTGGGCGACACAAAATGTTACAATATTTAACTTGATTTAAAACTATAAAGGGCATCAACTATTATATCCGAATTATATGACATTGATGCCTACATATCATACTTTGCTAGTCATCTTGCACACCGAGTTTGGTTACGAAAGTCTATCGGTTTTTGTTTTAAGGAGTAGGTGACACAAGTTTGCGACAAAAGGACGGACGAGTTTTCCTTAACATATAAGGGGCAATAACTCCTGTAATTTGTAACTGTTTAATCTGCTCTTACTTTCTGCAAATCCTTCTTGGTAGTAATCTTGCACACCTAGTTTGGTCAGGTTAGTTCATAGAGTTGTGAGAAGTAGGCGACACAAATGTTAACAATGTAAAAACTTGGAATTATGAAGGACACTAACTCCTGTACGTTTTATTAGATGTGTCTGCCTGTGTTTCCTACACATTACATGGTAGTGATATTGCAAGCCTAGTTCGGTCAGGTAAGTTATTTTAGATTTAGAGAAGTAGGCGACACAACATTTTACAATATTAAGACCTGACTTAAAACTAAAAAGGGCAATAACTGTAATCCGATTTATCTGCCCTTGCTTCCTACACATCATTACCTGCCCGTGACATGGTAGTGCTCTTGCACACTTAGTTTGGTCAGGTAAGCTGTACTAGTTTTAGAGAAGTAGGCGACACAAACTTTCACACTATTAAGACTTGACTTAAAAATATAAAGGGCAATAACTCCTGTAATAGTATATGCCCTTGTTTTCCACACATATGTACCTGTTAGTGATCATGCACACCACATTTGGTGTAGGTGACACACCTTTTGTGACGGATGGACGGACAGACGGACGACGAATACGGACAAAGTGATCCCTAAGTGTCTGCCATGCTACGCAGTCGACACAAAACGGGACATAATTCGGTGAAAATCAATCTAGAATTATGGTTCTTGCGCTCTGCACGTCCACGTGTTCTTCACTTGTATAATGTTTCATGTTAGTCGTCCGGTTGTGTTCTTCACTTCTATTAAGTTTCATGCGATTACCTTTAATTAAATTCAGAGATATGCCCCAGACAAGAAATACGGGACGGATGAAAGGACATACTGACGGACGGACAAAGCGACGACTGTAATAATCATGCTAATTCGGGTAGCATAACAATTGAAAATGGAAGAACGACACCAGAAAAAATATACGATAAACACATTTCTCATACATTTTCACAATAAATGGTTGACCAGTGGCGGTGAAAAAAATACCAGGATGCTCCACCGCCAGTATCATGCCAGTATTCAGATAGTGCCGTATACCCGAAATGTTAAACTATAGACTAAACGTTTGCTTCCAAAGTCAATATATTCGAAAATTTACTAACTTTCCTACTTTCCTTTTCATCATCACTTTATAGTCGAAAGTAAAAGTAGAAATGATGTATGAGTGTACACTAGCTACATGTTTGTGCTTAAGTACAAACACGTTGAAAGTATCAAGTATATTACAGTTGTTTATTGCTTTACTTACCACAATTAAACCAGTTACTTACCGAACTAAATTAGTATCCGTGTATGTACTGGTCCGTATGTACTTCTTGTGTTGACTATGTGAATAGACTGTGAATGGACTATGGACTGCTATTCATCCCTTTGATCAGGTTCATTGAGTGTTTGATGTAGTAGAGCGTCTGCTGTTTTCACTAACGTGCGGATTCAGGTGTGTGTGGGTCTGAGTGTGGATGAGGGGGCACTGTCAGTGCTCACCCTTAAATGAAAACAGATACAGAATTTCACATGGGGTCGGGTTAGGGTGTTTAAATGTTAACAACAACATATAGTTCTGTTAAGAAATTACACTATTCATTATGGTGTACGATCAGGCTCATAATTATTTACGACGATGACAGGCGACGGACTGAGTGATCCCTAAGTGTCTGCCATGTTACGCAGGCGACACAAAAATGAGGATCTAAATGTGTTATGCGAGCTTTTTTTCCAACATAGACTGCATGCAGCGGAAATGATTTCTCAAACATGCGTAGATTGTCGATGTCATCATTATGTGAACGATCGCTTTGGTCCACCGGCTAGCACACTATATTGTCGATCTTGAACAAAAAGGTTCAATTGAATAGAACCTCTCTTCAATTGAATAATACCTCTTTTCAGTGGAATTAGACATATGTTCAATTGATTTAGACCGATGGTCAAATAATTGACGATGTGTTCTTATTCCATAGCAAGCTTGCATTGTAGTTGCACATCTGTATTGCTTGCATCTTTTGCAATAAATCTTCTTCAAATTACCACATTTGTGTCGAGAAATTTGCTGATGTACGTCAGATATCTATATCTATGGTTGAAAAATTCACAAGATAAATGTAAAGGTCGGAATAGAAAAGAAAAGAGCATCTATATGGTGTTGAAATTAATTAGTATTATACTGAATTATTTAGTATGATACTGAATAGTTTAGTATGATACTGAAATTACTGATTTAGAATGATACTGAAATTATTTAGTATGAAACTCAAATCATTTAGTATGATACTGACATTATTAGGTATGATACTCAAATCATTTAGTATGATATTGACATTATTTAGAATGATACTCAAATCATTTAGTATGATACTGAACATATTTAGTATGATACTGACATTATTTAGTATGATACTGACATTATTTAGAATGATACTCAAATCATTTAGTCTGATAGTGAATAGATTTAGATTAGTGTGATACTGAAATTATTTAGTATGTTAAGTATGATTCTACGCCCCCCCCCCACCCCACTTCAACCCCACTCCCCCCCCCCCCCCCCCACCCAACCCCCTCCATTATACTTTTACATAATTTTAGATGTACGCGTGTTTCGGCGAACGTCCTGTAAACTTGCACACGTAATTCTCTAAATATAAAAATGGCGTTTCCTGCTTGCCCTCCAAATGTATCAAGTGCTGTTGTAAAATAATCTTCAAATGTAAAAACAATTTCTATATATGTAAAACTGCGTATTATTTCAATAATATTTCCATCATATTTAAATATTAACTTTCTTGAGAGACTATCGCCTTTTCTAAATACCATTATTTTTGTTTTATCAGTGTTTACGTTTAATCTCCATTTACTATAATAGTCATACACTACATTTAAACCTTTCTGTAATCCTTCGGTTTGTGAGAATAGTACACTATCTTCAGCAAATAGCAGCAACACTAATTTAAAATCAATAATCCGTGAGTGCTGACCTCTACCCGTGTATTGTGAACTAAGTTTAAAAAATGATGTTATTTACATTTAAAAAAAAAATGCATTATATACATACTGAACGTTAATGCAACCGTCAATACCTTCAGAACTTTGATTGTTTCAAGCCGTAATTACGCAGTGCAGTACCATACATGACATTGACCTTGATTTTACAAGTGACTGGTTTTGCAAATTGTAAAAGAAAATGCGTTTAGCTGTATTTACCGAAATTCTGATAACTGTATGCACTAGATCACACACATTGTATTAGATCATAGTCGTAATTGAACCAGACGGGTCATTACCGATTACCTTTGTCAATGTAGCCTATATTTATGTTTTTCTTATTAACTCTGTTTCTCAGGACAACATTTCACAGGAAGATAATAAATTTATTGAGATAAGATATCTTATTTATGAAGATGTACTCCCATATGTGTAGAGATACAGTCTCACATTTATAGAGGTGGTGTTTTTTTATATAGATGGAGTCTCACATTTATAGAGATGGAGTTCCACATTTATAAAGTAGTAGTCTCACATTTATAGAGACGGAATTTCGCATTTATAGAGACGGAGTCTCACATTTATAGAGACTGAATATCACATTTATAGAGACGGAGTCTCACTTTTTAGAGATGTAGTCCCCAATTTATAGAGACGGAATTTCGCATTTATGGACACGGAGTCTCACATTTATAGAGACTGAATATCACATTTATAGAGACGGTGTCACACTTTTTTAGAGATGTAGTCCCCAGTTTTTAGAGAGGTAGTCTCACATTTATAGAGATGTAGTCTCACATTTATAAAGATGTAGTCTCACATTTTTAGAGACGTAGTCTCACATTTTTAGAAATATAGTCTCACATTTATACAGATGTAGTCTCACAAGTATAGATATGTAGTCTCACATTTGTAGAGATGTAGTCTCACATTTTTAGAGATGTAGTCTCACATTTATAGAGATGGAATCTCACAAGTATAGCGATGTATTCTTACATTTATAGATATGTAGTTTATAGATATGTAATTTCTCATTTATAGAGATGGAGTCTCACATTTATAGAGATGTAATCTCACAATTATGGAGATATAGTCTCACAATTATACATATGTGGTCTCACAATAATAAAGTGATTTAAATACAGAGCACAATCAATCGGCTTCATACATTTTCTCTGTAACTGTTTTACAATTCTGTTTCGACTATCCTGTTTCGGTTTTTTCACCTTGAAAGAAAGAAGGAACGAAATGGCAGAAATCAGCCACCATAGCAACTCTCTGTATATGTGCATGTATAAACATACTTTCTTCAGCCAACTGCACCACGTTCCATTTCAGTTTTACAACGTCGACTCAAGGACTACAATCAGGTAGACCCGTCATGAGTCAACCTCAAAATTGCTTACAGAACATTGGATTGCACAACGAATAGATAACCAATATATACTGAACCAAACAGCTTACGCACCAGTAGACAATACCTTTATTTTATGCCGACTGGTACCGTTGGTGATTTGAACGATTTTTTTTAATTAACAGTCGTTATTGACAAGATATTTGTCTCGTTCAAAATGAAATTTGTTTTGATTTATTGATTGTTAGTATTGAGATATTAAAGGTATTGTCTACTGGTGTTAGCTGATTGGTTCAGTATACATATGATCATACCTTCTGGCGTTAAGATATGAAACCACTAATTATTTTCCCCATAGACACCAATGTTAAAGTGTCACATATTAATGATTTGCTGCAATTTCAACTCAAGTATGCATAATGCAGCAGTGTAATTTTCATATAGAAAACTAATTTTCCACTTGAAAAATCACCAGAAAAGGCACATGGGGTCGCAAGACATGTAAGAAAGTTATTGTTTGTTTACTAAACAGGTCAATGGTGTACCTATTTTCATTGATAGTTGCTCACAAATTTCGAAAAAGTTCATCAGTGATCCAGTAAAATATATTAATACGCTTCTTATACATACAACAACAAAATCGAATAGAAATGGGCAGTTTCTCCTACTTATAATGCCCATTTCCATTAAAAAAGGAGGCATTACCTTTTATTATAGGAAATACATTTGACTACACCTCGGAGGTTTACATGCAATTGGTGATGGTAGCAGACCTTAAACAAGTGTACTTGAAGTCATATTCAATCGTGGTACAGTAGTATTAGTAATCGTTATGCCTTTATTCTCTCGACTCTTATATACTAAACCAAATTGCTAAGTATCAACCTAAGAATATGTCAATAATAGTCTCATTGTTTTGTGTATTTTGAGCTTGATTAGAGATACGGTAGAAACTGCAAAATAACGAGTGTAAATCGTCTGCTCTGATTGCATGCACATATTTTAACACTTTTAAGTCAATGTGTTTTCTTAGAAATAAGTTATAACACTTATACAACTGGGTATATAGGATTTTATTAAGTACTTCGAATTAGTGAAGCTTTCGATGTTCCTTATTCTAAAATATACCAGTTAAAATTATTTTGACATCATGTTTTACTAGCATTACCTCTACAAATGCGTTTGCAAAAGAAATTTTCGAAATATTTAATGTTAACGCTGAATTACAGTTACTTGAATTTCCAACAATATTCAATTTAAAGGGAGGTAATTTAAGATTATCCATATTTCGTTTTTTTATAGACGGAAAATCTGCGATAAATGGGTCAAATTTTTATGTTTTTTTCTATTATTTCATACCAATTTTAAGAATTTTATATCTTTAAGCGATCTTTGTCTCATGTTATGTGTTTTATCGATACATTTCATGTTTTCATGTAAAGGGAGGGTAACTCTCAAAGATGTAACAAATTAAACAAAAAATAAATGTTTTACAAACTATGGGTCAAAACAAAATACTTATCATATATTTATTCTAAAATATATTTAAAATAAGAAAATTAGTTGAGATACAAAAGTTGATACTTAGAAATTTTGTTCAGTGTAGTAAGGTAGCAATGAACAGTTTCTTTGAGTTTTTCACTTTGATAACGCAATCTTATAATTACTCATGGTAGCAGTGAACAGTTTATCTGTTTTGTAATGCACGCTAACGTACAAGCATCCCTTACATGTGAACACTTGTATTTCTGTGCTGATGTGTAATTCTAGCATATCGTGCTACAAAGGAGAATATGTAATCAATATGAAACGCATGTCAAGGATTTGACTAGAACGAAGCGAGGTTGTCCACCTTGATTCAAAATGTTTGGTAGAAAGAACTGATGGTACAAATTGGAAATTTGATAAGAAAAAAACGGTCGTGGCATGATTACGTCTTCGTGACAACATTTTTTTAATATATTTGTGTGACTTGATCTGTTATTATGTTAACCTTTGTTCCCAGTTCCTACCCAGATATAATGTTATTTTCTCTCGGTAGCTATTATACGCTTGCATAAAACCTTGCCTGTTTGTATTTATATGACTTTTTCTTCGCCATACTATTCATTCAAACAACTCATGAAAGTATGATATAAGATAATACTAGTATGTGCGTAATGGACGTAGACAGGTTGCCACAGAACCTAAAAGTGCTAAGACAATCTCTAAGAAGTCTCCCCGACTACAAATCAGCAATGTTATTACTTACTGCTTCTTTGGGGTCATCAAGCCGACTTTGGCCCAATCTGGCCAGCCCACTCTGGCCAGCCCACTCTGTGTGGTTTTAAAGTAGAATACCGCTTTAGCAGGTGTAACTGGAGGGGTGAGAGGTGTTTACATTTAATTACCTCTCATGAACAGACTCGATAAAACCGAGTCTGCTAATTTTCTCTCTTGTTTGTGTTTGTTTTTTTCCAAGAGATCCTCTTTCCAGTATGTATTGGGAATTGTGACTGTTCCTGTTAAAAGTCATTTTCACCAACAATAAATAATTGATATGTTAGAAATCTAAAAGAAAACAGTTGTTGGGTAAAATATTGTACCGACATTATCCTGTAGAGTAAACCAATTATTGAGACGTTTTACTTTCAAGTAGGTGGGTACCAAGTGTTTTGTGTGGAAAATGTAGTTGTATTGTATTGCTATTTAAAACCTTATTAGTTTGATCAAAGGTTAAAATCTGAAGTAATGTTAATTTCCCAATAGCCAGTAAGATATATGTAATTATGTATTATCGAATCTTAAAACGTCGGTGTTAATATTGTTTTTTTCTGAAATTGCTATTCTATATTCATATAAGATCTGAACTACAACATTACATTATAATATTTTTAAAGAAATTATTAATTGATTTTTATAAATGCAGTTAAAGAAACTAACCCGCCAAATAAAGGGAAAATAACACTAGAAAACCGTTAATTAAACCTCTGTCCAGGTGTTGAGGTCATATACTAATGTATATGTAGCGATTAACCTATAGTTCTTTTCACAGGTTCTTGAAATACCCGTAATGCGTAAAATGAATTATGAGTTGGTAACTCTTAATTCGACGCTCCAGTTGTGGGGTTAGCCTGGCTGGTTAAATTTGACTGTTGTTGGCGGGATAGCTACTTTAAATAAAAAGATATTCACATCTTGACATCATAGATAAGCTTCCTGCAAAGTTTCGAAACAATCAGTTGACCATGATGTTTGGATACATCATATAACACCGTCATGTTGTATTTAAAAAAAGTTTGCTTTTAAAGGTACTGTCTGCCGTTTCGGATGACATAGATGGGTTTAAAGGCAAGGTCAGTAGTTTGGAGATTCAGATAAAACCATGTGTATTGTTTTTCCTTTCTGAACCAAAAAACTAATCCGCCAAAATAACGGCAAAATTACACTACAAAACCGTTTATCAAAACTCTATCCAGGTGTTTTGGCCATAAATTCATGTATATGTGCTGATTAGAATATAGGTTTTTATTTTATGATATGCGATGAAATACTGTATTTTATCAGTGAAATAAAAGTGTTATTCCACACTTTGGAATATAGAGTTTTATTTCACAGTAGCTGCCGGGACTACTTTTTTTGTTCTACCATAGTTTCTCTAAAAATTTGTTTGTAAAATCATAAAATAAAAAGAAAATTTGTTGTTTTGTCGTGAATAACATATTTTATTTCATCGAGAACTGAGAAAATTTTATATTTTCACGAATACGAAGGTATGTTATTTGCATTCGTGAACATATAACAGTTTTCTCACTTCTCGATTAAATAATAAATATGTTATTCACTCCAAAACAACAAATATTCTCTATATATTCACTCGTTTTTAAAATACCCGTGATTGAGATTGCGTAAATGAATTATGAGTTGGTGACTCTTAATTCGACGCTCCAGTTTTAGGGTTTGGCTTGGCTGGTTAAAGCCGTTTATATTCTGTCTATGGAGTTTGGATTCTCAAAATATGTAAGTTATACATATATACCTCGTCGTCAGAAGGTTTAGAAAGGTGTACATATGTTGTAAAATGTGCCTGTTGATGGCGGGAATAATGACTTTAAAGGTGCCTTAGCAGCAGACATTCAGATGAGAGACATATTTTATATAAACTGGTTTTGAAATTTTGAAATCACGAGTGCTATATCACAAAACAAGTAATGATTTAATCACAGAAAACTGTGTTAACATCCTTAATAAGGGGGAACAAAGAAATCCAGGAACATTTAGGCATTTTGATAAACATTGTGAAGCCTTAATATAAAGCGTATATAACATTAATTTAAAGTTCTTACACTATTTAAGTAGACGGTAGATAGTTTTTAGTTCTTATTTAGGAACACTAATTTTGTTTTTCATTCTATAGCAATTTTACACAAACAGGTACAACATTTCTGGAAAAATAAATGATCGCTACTGTATTACATAGAAAGCGCACTTCCGGTCCATATTATCTACTATGTCGGCATGCTATAATCCAATGTTAATCCCTTGCCGAAGGTGCCCGTGGCGTTTGACACCTAAGGTATCTACAGTTTTTACCGATGTCTTCTATTTCGTCCTTGTCGGCAATTTTCATCGTCAAAAAAGTGGGCACGTATCCGGTATGAATCTCGTCTGTCATTTTCTTAATCTTCTCTTTCCGCTCCTGCTTCTTCTGTGCCACGGTGCGCGCGCACTTCTTAGCTTGCCTTCTGAACGGATCTGGAATATTCTTATGTTCGTAAAACGAAGTTGAGTATAGCGGATTGTTTCTTTGTAATTCTAGTCGCCTTTCAATATGGTTTATTTCAGCTCCACGAATTCTGCTTCTCTGAGTAGAGCTTCTTAGCAAGTCTAAGAATATAATACTTTGGTTGTTTTCTAGGTTGTTTTGCGTGTAGTTCATTTGAAGATGTTTTAGTCCATACTTCACTGGCGTCTGTGATGTATACACATTTGAGCGACTAAAATTCTTCCCGCCGCCATGCAGGTAGGCGGAAGCTTTCTCCAGTGCGGGGTCATAGCTAACTGATTTACGCCTTCTAAAATGTTCTGGTATCATCGTCATTGATGTTTTGCTACCGCTGCTTGGTTTTCGCTGAAACGTAACATCGCTCATTTTGCCCATACTCACTGTGCTTTCTTTTTTTCTAACATCTACGTTTGGGTTACTTTCTGTTGAAGAGTGTCGCTGTTCGGGATGATGCGATTTTGTCGATAAGGATACTTCCGATGTTTTCCTTTTTTGCGATGGAGCCGTCTTAGGGCTTTTTCTCACAGTGTTCCCATCAAGTTTTCGGTGATACAAAACGTTGGCAGACACTGGTCTTACGTTGTCTTGGTTATCTGAAGTTCCTGACTTCAGAATTACGGCAGAGTTTGCCCTAGGTTCCTCGTTGTCTCTTACATTGTCTTCAAATGTCACGGAAGCTTTTATATTACTTGAAACACTTCGTTTTTGAAAAGCCGATTTTGTTTGATAAGTTTCATCTACTGTTTCGTCCAGTTTCATTACACCTACGTCCAACGAATCCAGAAACTGTTTAACCATTGGATACGCGTTAAAATCATACTTAAACGTATCACCTTCGTCATCGTCGTTGATCGAATATATAAACTCATATTCCAGATTGGGTTCCTTCAATGAATCGCCGTCTGCTTCGTTGTCCACGGCTATTTTTCCATTCAGAACCGTCTTATTTTCTCTTAGTTTCCATTCTTGTTCCAGCTGTTCTTGCATCTGTAGGATATTTTCTGCACTGATCGGCTCCAAATGGGCCATTCCTTGTTTCCGCGCTCTATCCATTGCACCGAAGGACATACGAACATATATTTGTAGTATCAGTTTATACGTATTTTGCATTTAATATCCTTAAGTTCCACGAACATTTTATTTAATCAGACAAAACGTAAGCCACATAACTTTTGTTCGTCGTGCGCCTTCTTTTCTCCTCACATCCATGAAATCACCAAATTATACTCAGAGCATGCCAGACTAGTCGGTGCCAAAAACAATCTGAATGGTCTTCATATAGACGCTTATAAAACACTTGCCATTCTTTGAGCAATTGAAACAGTTTAATATACAGATATACGTCATAAACAATTACTAATGGCAGTGTATTAGTAATAAAGCCTGTTATAACCGTGTTTGCTATATCGAGATTTGACGATTTATTGACTTCAACAGCTCCTATACTTTCACTTACATCTCATTTAACAGCTTATTTAACATGTTCAAGTGCACAATACTTTCATATCTGTTGTTTTATGACGATTGTAAATCTCTCCTGACGTTATCTATGTTGTTTTAACCCTCCCCGCTCAATTGATTGGGTAAAGTGAAATATATTGTCACACTTTATGTGAGCGCACTCGTAATATGAATCGAACGTTCACCTTTTCGTTAGAGTTTTTGAAAGAAAACCAGTTTTTGCTTAGTAATTTAAAAGCCCTTACTGTTATCTGTCATTGTATATTGGGAGCACGTGTTTCATCGTAAGTTATCTTCCGCATATCGTTTTCAAGTTGTAAATGTATCGTTTATAAATGACATGGCTATATAATCTGCAAGCTAGTCTAATTTTGAGTAATTTATATTGTTATATGTGTCTTTTATTAAAACTAAATATATATCTTTCACATGCAAAATTAATTCACGTAATCAGGCCCCAAGCTACGTTGAGGCTCACCGAGGCAGTTGCCTCGATAGAATTTTGTGAATGAACATGCTTTACATATAAACAACTTCAGTATTAGATAAATAATCAACCATTGAAAAAAACGTCTTTCTTCGAGGTGAAAATGTACTTAAACGCAGGAAATCGCATGTAGAAGACATATTTCGCATTTACCCAATCAAACGTTCACCTTTTCGTTAGAGTTTTTGAAAGAAAACCAGTTCTTGCTTAGTAATTTAAAATCCCTTACTGTTATCTGTCCTCAACTCCAACCCAACAAATGTGGTTGGAGTTGAGGAGCGATGTGCATGCCACCGGAGCTCCAAATAAAGGGATTTGCCTCGGTTAAAGTTTAGGTGACGTTGAGACTTTATGATTTGCAGCTTACACTCGATTTTGATACGCAAGTCAACAGTTAACCATAACCTTTTTCCTAATGTTTTATTTTTCAGAAAAACAAACTCTGGTTAGAATACTATTTTAGTTTATTCACATTTGTATACAACATGTATGTATGTACATGTATATTATAACTAACATCATATACTCCTAAAAATAATTTAAGGACCATATTTAGATTTTGATCATTTTTTTAAAGTGCTGTAATTAACATGTCGCCAGTTGTCAATCATTTATCCATTTCAACCAATCAAACCAGAACGATACCTCCGACAAACAACAACACGTGTTTAAAGCACGTGCAACTATGTTATATAAACTATTGTCAATATACTCCGACATGAACAATAGGGCGGAGATATCTAAATACTGGCGACATGTCAATTGAACAAATTGTTGTCTTTTTGCAAATTTTAAGTTCAAGTTGTTACGGTGGGGACCAATGCGTTTCTAAGCAACCAAGATATTTTGAGGAGATCCTAGTGCATGAAAGAGTAAAAGTTAGCCTCTTTCGGGGCTCGAACACACGACCTTCTGATTTCAAGTCTAGTGCTCTATCCACCGAACTATAACGCTACTTGAGAAAATATTTATACTAACTACCATTTATTATGAGGCTCCCTGCCACATGCGGGAGCTTGCAGTGACAAGTAGCATCTCGGCGTCGGTAGCTTCCAGTAGTAGTTTATCAATCGCCCCACTAAAGGACCACGTTAAAATAAAACCATATGTACAACATAATATATAATATGTTTCTGCAGCGTGGCTTCCATAACCACGGTGGGGAGATTCCAGACAGCGGCACGTGTTGCGGGTTCACCTTGCTCCAGACGGCCGCAACACGTCCTGCCTGTTCGATGGTCTGAACTGGAATGGATGATGTGACATTTTACATATCGATTTCTGCTTATATACCGACTTTTGGGGTGTTCGTCGATTTGAAACTACTTCCCACGTGACTCATTCATATTCATGAGTTATTACCAACTAAAATAGGGACTCTGTAGCTTTAATCAAATTATACAATATAGTTTAGTTCTCTCTTGTTTTGCACAGAGCCCCACCCCCGCCCCATCACCCCCGCCACCCTTTTTACATTCTCAAGGAAATCACCCCTTGAAAATGAACACTAGTATTTATGTTAAGCCTACACATCTATAAGGCAAACATGTTAATGGTTTAATTAGTATACGTTTCTTCGTGCTATCAATGGTTGTGATCTGCAATGACAAAATATAGACCTAACATTATATTAAATAATTTCAATTTTCGAGTTGTTTTTTTTTAGTAATTTTCTGCTATCGAGCTTCGGTTTGAAATGTTTACTTATGCGTTTCGATTAAGGAGACCAAAGTACGTATTATTTTTGTAGTAAAATAGTCCCGATTAAAACTGCATTATTTCAAATCTTGCATCATCTAATTTGCAGATATTCTGAAAATTATATTTACCCAGGAAATAAATAAGTTTCAGGCAAACATATTCCAATTTAACAGGTTTTACTAAAATTTTGTAATTTAGTAGTTAGCAGGGATATATGTGGGTGAAGCACGATAACTCTGCGTGGAGATTGGTCCGATACGCCAAATTTAGGTCATGTTGTTATAGCGTAAATTGACGTCGTGAAAGATATTACATTGAATATATATGATACACACATTAAAATGTAATAGTGTGTTATAACAGACAGATATGTGCTTATGACTCTGGTGCCAGTGGATTTACAATGCAAACAATTGGGTCTAAATAGTTTACTGTGCAAAAACACAGCGATTCAGTCCAGATTTACATCGATAATACACTAGTATTTTACGATAAATAACTTCATTACAATTGAAAGTAGAGTAAAGTTATTCATACGAAACTGTTAAAGACGTGATTTTGGAGGCTTCTAGCTTCTGCCGTTAAAAATCACGTTTCACAATACTGTGCTAAAACTTAGAAAACTCTGGGATTAATTTATTTTGGTCTATTAAAAATTCAGGAGACGTTCTTGATACAATTTGCAATACAGGTCAAGTTTCATCTATAAGTACTTATGACTTCTTTACACTATATACAACCTTACCACATCACCTTTTCAAAGACAATCGTATTGCTCTTATTCAAAAAACTTTCGCTAGAGAAAAAACTACAATTTTGGCCTGTAATAATATTAAAGCGTTTTTTACTAACGGCAGTTTAGACAATTACACTATGTGGACTTGCCAAGAAGTTTGTGAAGCCCTCATTTTAGATAAAATTTTCGTCAGGTAAGGAACTACCGTTTATAGACAAAATTGTTCGTATCCCTATGGGTACGAACTGTGTACCTCTTGTCGCAGATTTTTTCTTGTATTGCTCTGAAAGAGATTTCATGCTGAGTCTTTCATCCGATACTCAGGCAGATTTAATAGAAGCCTTTAATGACATCTCTCGGTATTCGTAAGATCCTTGGTCATAATCACTTTCATAAAGTCTTTATTAAAAGTAAGTATAAAAGTCGAACAGGAAATAGAGCTTTCACAGAACACAGTAAACCCAAAAACACGCAAAACGACAAACATGAATGTCATTGTAAAGGCATATAACGTCACAAACACAAAAAGGGTTGACAATAGGGCTACCGCCTTGGAACGGTCAGTGGCAAAAAAACCAGGTTCTAGGGTGCATCAAACCTCACACTTACCCTACTGTCATCCCAATAAAACGGGACAGTGTAAATAAAAGAAATCCCCGCCATGAACTATTCTCTAACCAACAAGGCAGCAATAATAGGCAATATAATTAAAACACACAGATGCTCGTGTATATATAAATACAAAAAAAATAGCCTAGAAAGCCACAAAGACTTGGCAGAAGCCAGAGCAACAAGAGAACAAACCATTGAGGGCACGACAAGACAATATTGTAGACAAACATCAGACGTCATTGAAAGTCGTACATCAACAAAACTCCAGTAAAGGTTTGAATATCAAGGGCACTAGTAGGCACATGTTCCATATAAACTCTGTACTGCATTTAAGCAAAGTTATGTCGACTTCAAAATTCTGGTTATAGTTTTTAGGCAAGTCCTTTTATTTCAATAGGTGATTGTTAATTATTAATACAACTTCAGTAAAGCGTGGATGCTAGTAGACACATGTTCCATAACTCTGTATTGCATTTTAACAAAATTATGGCCCTATTTCTGAATAGATATTGTCTTTATTGTATTTTTAAAATGTGTAGCTCCTTTTCGACTTGGAATTTATTTTATTTGTTGGCAAGTCCATTTATGTTAATACCCACTAGCCATATATCTATGTCAACGGAGATTAACAAGTATCATCAGAGACACTCACAGACACATGTTTCATAACTTTTTATTTCATTTTAGCCAGATGATAAAATAAATTGTTTAGAGTTTCAGGTTAAAGTTGTTTAAGCAGCTTCTTATATGTCAATGAAACTCTCTGCATACATCAAATAACAACGCCAAGCCTGTAAATATCATTAGCCCCATAAACCTCACATCTTCCTCACTCCTACACCACCACCAACATCACCCCAGATAAATAGACAAATATGTGTTCTATTATTTTGGGTTTCTCTTCATTTACCATGTCTGCATACTTCCCCAAAGTTCATATTCTTTCTTGGGTATTGAAGGTCTTGCTTTGATATTTGGTTTACTTTTACTCACCACCCCCTCCCCGAACCCCCTACACCCTCACCTCGCCACCACCTACTAACCTCCACAATTAAGACTTGACCTTGTGAATGAACTGGCACCATGATTGGTGAGACAGAAGTGTTGACCAGTGACCTTGTTTAAAACTTTGACTCTGAATAGTGAAGCAAGCTGTCATTTCGACAGCTCTTGTTGTATATGGATTTTTCCATATTTGGTGGATGGAACTCTTCTTGTCCTTGTCTGCTTTCTATGTGAGGTCCTTTTTAATCTTCTAAATTATGTATTGATTGGATGTTTGTTTGGTGGTGTAGGGGATTGTCTTACACTGTGCAATGTCTACCATGTTCCATACCATTCTTAGTAACACCGACAGAACGCGCATATTCTGTCTGTACTCGGGCATTGCATGTGGCTGAAGCTGCTTCTTAAGTCCACTTACTTGTTGATGATATGCACAAAGTCCATCGCACACGTACCAGGGCCCTTGTATTGTAACACTACCATGGCCACTGCAAACCACATTGATTACCAACATGTCCAAAGTACATCACATGTATATCTATCAGGGGCGTAGCCAGGCATACACATGTACGCCCGGGCGTACTATAGAAAATCAAATTTGAATTGAAGGGAGGTAGTGGGTGAGGCACTATTTTTAAAAACATACTTAATGAATGGAGGCGAAAGCCTCCAAAATCTCGCTCAAATGAAGCCACAAACCTCCGAAATTGCACTCAAATTTCAAAATTTTCCCGGGGGAGGCCCCCACCACCAGGAGGGGGACCTACCATGACCACTGACCCCATTCATTACTACCATGACCACTGAATACCCCATGTAGTACTACCAGTTCCATGACCACTGAATACCCCATGTAGTACTACCATGAGCTGTGCATACTACATGAATTACTACCATGACCACTGATACCATATTTATTAATAATATACCTCATGTCAAACACCCATGTTAAATTTCCTTAGACTGTTATTTTCCCATTTTTGTAATATCCCATATCGCTTGTAATGACTCCATGGAGTGAGTCACTGAAGGATAGTCTTTTTTGTAATGTCACCCCAGTATAATTTGTACTGCACATATTTCTGAAGATGAAGACGGCACATAAAGAACCATCCGCAGAAATTTTCTAGGTGCTGAGAATAGTGATTTTGAACAGAGAGAAGTAACAATGTTTTCTCATGTTATATTTCAAAGGAATATTTAGCAGAACCAACCATCTGTGTCAAACCTATTTGTCAGTATAATAAAATAAATAGCCTCAGAAGGCTGACAAATATTCACTGTCACCCATATTTACATACTACCATGACCAAAATATATTACATTTAGGTCATTATTTTTTATTATTTGTTTTACGAACCATCAAGCCAGAGAATTGCTGTAGGAGGAAGGGAAAAAAATAATAATAAAAAGTTGGTAAAGCATAGTTTAATTATTGTATTTGAAAGGAAGACATTGAAATGTTCTATTAAAATCTAATAAAAAGTTTAAAAAAACACTACCAAATTCCCTACGGAAAAATAAAATACCTAATTTCGTTTTGTCGTGGGAGGATTCGTAAAACGAATTATCAAAAAGTAATGGCATTGTTACAACCCTGATTTACGCATACCACAGTAATTATAACAATGACATTATATGAATATCACATCCATTACTACCATGACCAATGTATACCAAATTACTACCATGACCACTTTATAATACTTTATACAACACCTTTACGACCACCATTGCCAGTGTATACCACATTATCACATTTATGACTACCATGACTAATGTATTCCACATTTATTACGACCATGATGTATGTACATCACATTTATTACAACCATGAATACTATCACTGTCTTCTAAACTTATTTCAACTGGAGATTTCAATAAATTTCTGAGCAGAAGTTGAGGATGTAGCCAGATTATGACTAACAGTTCCATGTCGAATCCAGAGGCTGACAGAGTAGAGAGAGGAGCCAGATTCGTTTTCTCTAATTGGACTCACAGCCAGATTATTTTTTTGCAAGAATGTGAGAGAAGGCTGGATTATATTTTTCAACAATTTGAGGGACTCTTTTTTTCCCCCTCATCTTTTTTTTAACACTTCAAGGGTTTGAATTTTTTTTCAGGAAAAATCACAACACTCCCACCCCACACCCACACATATAAACACACACACACACACACACACACACACACGAAATCAAAATGGTCGGTACCTTATTCTGGTTCTAGTGTCCTTATTCAGGGGTAGAGTGCGGTTATTTGACTGTCACTCCCCATAATACTTATTTGTCATCAGATTTGATTATTGGACTTGTGGCTGTGGGAATAGGATCTTCTTTACCATTTGAATGTGTCCATTTATTACTAGGCAATGACCCAGCTGGAGATAAGGTCCATTTGTATCTGACAAGCCTTCTTTGGATCAATCCCCTGATCCCGTTTAAAAGAAAATACCAGACTTGCATCCGGCTTGTGCAGTTACTCGAGCTGTGGCAAGAAGAGCCACTGAGAATGATCTTTGTCCTGACATTGATTTGGCTGATACTTTAAATTTATTGGTCGATCTTATAATACAGAAGTTAACAAATCTCTTGATATAAGTCCATCTGAATCCCAGACGGACTACAGTGAAAATGTTATTCACTTAATATCTGATAGTTTTCCTTTTATTACTTTCAATGACAAAGGTCATGACAAAATATCAAGATCACAACTTATAAGGGAACAGCATAGATATCCTGAGATTGCTAGCTTATTTGATAGGGCTAAACATTGGATTCTGGTTAGAAAATGGCGACTACCTGATGTCCCTGCTGATGATGAATTGACTGTCGTTTACCGTTCGTAGTTCATATCGTGTGGAAATTCTAAAGAAGTTTGGCCCATGAAACTCCTATGTCTAGTCACTTAGGCACTAAAAAGACATATATCACAAGATTGTGTGTCATTTTTATTGGCCAAACATCAAAAAGATGCTCAGTATGTGTATTTAGAGAAGAAAATATGTTAAGGTGTTTCCCTATATAAGTCTATGTAAACATGTGACCTCTGGAATGGGAGCCAAATTTGACTCCATGGTCTCTATTTCAACAAACTTGATAGAACAGAACAGAAGACAACAGAACATATATTTTATTTTAACTTGTACATCGTCATTTATACATACATAAATACAATTGTTCATAAACAAGTCACGTGATTCTACAAATGAATCATTTTATATCAATAGTTTGAATAATATATATATAGCAAAAAACTATTACATGAGGATGATACAAAATATCTTTTATTATATATTCAACAATGAATTTCTTACAGATAAAGCTTTACTTAAATATTTTGCTAAATTAATAACAATATTATTATCTTGCGTTTGAAGTAATTTATGAATTTAAACATACTTGGTCTATTATAATAATATTTCTTAATATAAATTTTGCGTATTCCTGTATAACAGGTGCATTTCAAAATAAAGTGATACTCGTCTTCCAAATCGCTGCTATCAAAACATTGACAATATCTTTCATTTCTAGGTATTCTATATCTAGTGTATCGACCAGTTTGTATTCTTAACGCATGTGCAGATATTCGGATTTTTGTTAAATATGGCCTTAAATTACATGGTAAGTATGCTTCGTAATTAAAACTCATTTTACAATGATTATATAATTCAAGTACACTACTTGATTCTTTATCCACAAACCATCCTTGTATGAAACAATCAACAACTATTTCTCTAAATACGTTAATAAAGTACTTAAAGTCAACCGAAGTTGGATCATTCCAGACATTAGTAAAACCATATTCATTTAACATCTTTTCTATGTTTGATACCCAGTTTGTATAACCCTTTTTACAATCGTTTAATGATGAGATGTAAACATTTTTAAGTATTATGTTATCTGTTTTTACTAGTTTAAACCAATATTTAACAATTCTTACATAACGTGTTATGACTAAAGGATAACTGCCTAATTCACCATAAACTCCTGCTGTACATGAGCTATTTCTCGCCTTTAAAATTTGCAAAATGTAAGATGTAATCTGTCGATTTGCTTTGATTTTGTATATCCCCAAATTTCCGAAGAATAATTCAAAATTGAGCCAACAAAAGAGTCAAATAACTGACATATTATTTTCGGTTTCAATCTTATCTTTTTACAATTATTTAAGAGTACATTTAGTGCTTTCAGAGCTTTTCCAATCAAATGTTCTTGGTTTAAGGCAAAATTTCTCGTATAATTAAAAACTGTTCCTAAATAATTGAAATCATTTACTACTATGTTTCCTCCATTATAATTCCAAGATTCATTGTTCAATAGCCCGCCTCTTTTTCTAAAAACCATGACTTTTGTTTTCGCCGTGTTAACCTCTAAGCGCCATTTGTTACAAAAATCATAAAGTAGATTAATATGTTGTTGCAATTCTTCAATTTACATAAAATGACCATATCATCCGCAAATAATAGTAAAATAAGTACTATATCATCAATTTGTAAACCTGTATTAATGTCATTTTGTAAATATAATTCTAGGTCCTCAATGAAGAGCGAGAATAATATTGGCGAATTTATCTCCCCTTGTCTCAACCCAATCGCATATTCAAAAAGTCTGAGTACTGTTCACATTTCCTAACACATGATTTCACTTTTTCATACATATCTTTAAATATTCTTAAGAATTTACCTTGAATTCCAACGTGGTAAAGTTTCATTCTATAAATCGTATCAAAACATTTTTTTCAAATTAACAAATACACAATATAATCGTTTCTTATCATTAAGAAACTTTTGCACCGTATTTATTAAGACAAACAATGCATCAGTGGTTGAATGCCCTTTCCTAAATCCAAACTGCGCATCAGATATAACATGATTATTATCACAAAAAGTTACAATTCTCTTATTTAATACAGTTGTGAAAAGCTTAGATAAGCGGCTTACTAGAATGATGCCCCTGTAATTATTAACATTATTAAAATCCCAAGTTTTATGTAATTGAATAATTATACCTTCGGTCCATTTTTCTGAAAAATACCCAGAATCAAGTATAATATTACACATGTCACACAAATGAGAAGATAAAATATCAATACTTTCAATTAAATATTCATTCATTATATAATCACTTCCTATATATTTTTCTCTCTTAAGATGTTTTACAGCATCTAAAATTTCTTGTACAGTTATGCGTGTATCTAGTTCTTCAAAAGTGCAGCTTAAATTATTAAAACCATGATTATTACAAAATTCCTCTGACTTGGCTTTATAGAGTCTTTTCATGAGAGGTAATTATACCATGCAACACCTCTCACGCCCCCTAGCACCGGCTTAAGCGATATTCTACTTTAAAGCAACTCAGAATGGGCTTGATGATCCTAAATTACCAGTAAATAATAACACTACTGGTTTGTAGTCGGGGCGACTTTTTACGGAGGCCACACAGCGCTAAACAAACGCTAAGTGTGAATGTCAATAAATACTGAAAATAAGATCCCTTGGAAGCAACAAACACAAACAAGAGGGAAACCTCAAACTCTTGTAGTTTCAGAGATGACGATTTTTTAAGTTGTTCCCAAAATAAACGTTTGTAAACCATGCTACGCCTAAGGCGGTGCCAATTTTGATCCCAGGGTCACCATTTGAAAAAAAAAAGGTAGAGGGCCATAAGCTTTTGGTAACTGCAAAATATTAAATCTTTGGCTCTTGCATGTGGTTTCAGAGAAGATGATATTTAAAGTGTTTCCCTATGTAGTCTATGTAAAACTGTGACCCCCTATGGTGGGGCCAGATTTGACCTCATGGTCACTATTTGAATAAAGTTGGTAAAGGATCATAAGCCTATTGTAATTGAAAAATAGTAAACCTCTGGCTCTAGTAGTTTCAGATAAGGAGATTTATTTGGTTTTCCCCTAAAAACGTCTATGTAAAACGTGTGACCAATGTGGCGGGGTCATATTTGACACCAGGGTCACCATTTGAACAAACTTGGTAGAGGACCATAAGCCGATGCTACATATAATACGAGAAAAGAAGATTAAGAGAAGATTTTTTTTCAAGTTTTTCACTACATAAGTCTTTGCAAAACGTGTATACAAAAACTCTCTATACCAAATGTTGGCCCTCGGGGCACAGTCATGTTTGATCCCGTTGACTTCATAAACTTGACAATCCAGGAGTCATTACTACAGAAAAACTTCCAAAATCGGTTCAGTGGTTCTTGAGAAGAAGATTGTTTAAGGTTTCCAACATGTATGGTAATGGAGGCCAAGATGATGTTCGCGCTAACCTAATTTTAACAAATTTCATGAATTTGAAAGAAAACAAAAACATTGACCTCAGGATCATACATGTCAAGTTTGGTCTAAACTTCCAAGCGGTTACTGGGGAGATGTCGTTTGAGCAATTGTTGACGGACGACGGACGAAAAGTGATCACAACACCTCAATTACGCCTTCAGATCAGGTGAGCTAAACACACACACACACACACACACACACACACACACACACACACACACACACAAAACAACAGTTGTTGACAACAAAAAAAAAGAAAAGAAAAAAAAGCTTTTTCACATGATTTGTCATAAGTGCGCGTGCAGGGAGAGCACCCATCCCCCACTTAAATCTTGTTATTTTACGAGACGACGTGTTCGTATATTCCGCTACTTTCCGGATATTCCTGTTGTTTGTGTTCGATAGCATCGTTTTGGTTAATAAATAAAATCCTGTGTTAGATAGACGTTTGTTTATGTTATTGTGATTGCTACTGTATTTATGGTTATCGTCTGGATGACCTTGATTCATGTGACATTGGGATTGGGATGGTCACAACTCTGTTACATAATTTATAAATCAAAACAAATCAATTTGTGAACTTTAATATGAGTGTAGTCAAAGCGTTTGCCGTTCCAGCTGTTGCACTTGCGATTACGTGTGCTTTATACTTTTTTACAAGCGATAAAAATACGGTGCAAGTATGAACGTTTGGTTATTTCTTATGTCGTAAATCCATTAGGTATAATTTCTATCTCTACAAGACTAAATCCTCTTTCGAGGATTATGTGCAACTGTGTTACATGTCATAATAAATTATGTGACGTGTAGGCTAACGCAAATATAGTGCGTAAAATACTACACACTTTTTTATGTGTGGACTTTCCGCAGGTAGCCTGAATTTTATAAGTGTAAAACTAACATTTTTCATCCAAAAAAAACATTTTGATATGAAATACATTAAAATCTAATGTAGTAGATACTACGCATTGTTTGAACGGCAAAACACATGTGTCAATGCAGTGACGTCATCAGTCAGAGCTCTAACCTTAAACAGTTACAAGTTTTATAACTGCGGGAAGTTATTAAAATGCCAAATTATTATCTCCCTTTGGTTTAGCGTAGCAGATACTTTTCCCTAATAACCATTTGTAACCTAAATCAGTTACCAAGATTATTTGCTAATAAATCAAAATAGTTGCCAAATGTGCAGTGTTTATTTATGTCTGAATACTTATTATTGAGGATAAATAATCTTCATCAATATCCAATTAACAGTTGTTCACTAATTATCATGTTGGAGCCTACAAAATGATTTTTAATGAGTTTTGTTGCATAACAGTAGGTAACTTGAGAGGCATTGCGCATTGGATTTTCATCGATGCTCATAGAATTTTATTGCATGGTTGTAAAGTTGAATAATCACCCTACCTGGAGAAAATTATAGATATATATAGGGAAAATTCCTGTACAGAAGCTGGGATGATAATTAAAGGGACCGGTCTCGGACATAAGTATTCCAAACACTTGTCGTCGACTCATTCGGAATACTTCGGTCATAATGTTTGTGTTTAAGCAAGTTTTTAATTTCTTTTTTTTGTGTTTTGTTCTCAAACCAGGAAGCGTGAAATTGCAATGAAAAAAATATGGCCGACGTTAGTGTAGTCTTTTGTTTGTTTGTTTTATACGCCTTTTACGCTTTTTATATATGTGTCGATCATTGTTTATCATACAAAACATATGCGCTTTGTGTTTGGTGTAGTTTTTAAGTGGGTTATGACTTTGATTTCAACCAAAAACATTTTTTTTAACGTGTCCATTTTAGCATGTATATTTTATGGAAGGGTAAACTTTTTTTTCTCACTTACAAAGTACCTGCTGATGATTGCAAGTAATAACAGACATATTGAAATTGTGTTTAGGGTAGTTTTAAAATGGTTTATGACTTCGATTTTAACAAAACAAATTTTTTTAACTTGGCCATTTTGAAAAAAATAAAATTCTTGGATCAACATGTATGTTTTATGGAAGGGTGAACAAAAATCTCTTTTATGGAAGGGTAAACTTTTTTTTCTCACTTATACAGTACCTGTTGATCATTGCAAGTAATAACATACATATTGAAATTGTATTTAAGTTAGTTTTTAAGCACGAACATTGGTCTTTTTTTTTCATCGCAATTTTACACTTCTTGGTTTGAGAACAAAACACTAAAAAAGCCATTAAAATTTGCTAAAAACACGAAAACCCCACACAAAGCGTGAAAAGGGTATTTACAATTACGTTTTGTTTGGCAGCAACTAACTTTGAAATGAGACCATTTTACAATCATTGCATTTCGATTTTGTCAACAATTTTAACTGATTAAAATACTAAAACAGCCGACCTGAAAACCGAGAAGAAAACAAACAAACACTAATAATGTGTTGTTCGAATTATCATTACCACGTTTGCCTGTGTTATTTATTTTTTGTTATTGATACATGCGTGTTTGTTAATTATTCAATCCATTGTTATGCCAATAGAATACATTAATCACACCATTCTTAATTGTTCACACAATGCATTCATGGTTTTACCAGTTGTTCTATAGAAAAGTTAAAAAGATAATTAATTTTGCTCACTTAGTAAATCATTTAAATGTACTGTATTGTTATCCTCAAAAGCATTATCTATACTGAAAAAATGAACCGCTTGATAATTGCGGCAACGCTTTTATTTTGTCTCTCCTCGTTCATTTAACCTTTGAAGAATTGTTTGAAACAACCTCAATCAATAGAAAGGTTATTTATTTGGCTTTCTAACCATGCATCTGATGTAAATATTCATTAAACAATACATGTATATGTTTGATGACCAAAACAATAAACACACGGTGGTGTGCGTAAACACTTTAAGAAAAGAAAAAAATGCGTTCTATTTCCTTCCCAACTGGAGCTTTTACCTATTTATTTAAGCGATATTTGGAATTACACCATTAGAAAGGTCATTTATTTGGCTTTCTTATCATGCATATTATTTAAATATTTATTAAACAATAAATATTTGATGACCCAACAATAAACTACATGGTGATGCGCGTAAACGCTTTAAGAAAAGAAAAAATCGATACATTTCCGTTCCAACTCGAGATTTTGCCTATTTATTTAACCGTTATTTGGAATACAATTACACCATTAGAAAGGTTAATTATTTGGCTTTCTAACCATGCATCTTATTTAAATATTTATTAAACAATAAATGTTTGATGACCAAAGCAATAAACACATGGTGATGCGCGTAAACGCGTTAAAAAAAGAAAAATACATTACCATTCCAACTCGAGATTCTGCCTTTTTAGCTCGACTATTCGAAGAATAAGAGAGCTTATGTAATCACCACGGGGTCGGCGTCGGCGTCGGCGTCCCACATCAAGGTTTGCGTGTAAGCTGTGTTTACAAGTCTATATCTCTTACATTTCTTATCCTAGCACAACCAAATTTGGCCATGGGCTTCCTTATAGCATTATCTTGAGGGCTGCATAAATAATTTTGGTTCCTGTAACCCATGGGCTCCCATGGAACCCAAATTATGATAGCCCTTAAAATATGTCTATTTCACATCAAATTTTGCGTGTAAGCTGTGTTTACAGGTCTATGTCTCTTACAATTCTTACCCTAGCACAACCAAATTTGGCCATGGGCTTCCTTATAGCATTATCTTAAGGGCTGCTTTAGCAATTTTGTTTCCCGTAACCCCTGGGCTCCAATGGAACCCAAATTCTGATAGCCCTTAAAATAGGTCTGTTTCACATCAAATTGTGCGTGTAAGCTGTGTTTACAGGTCTATATCTCTTACATTTCTTGTCCTAGCTGAACTTAATTTTGGAATTGGTTTCCTTATAGTATGTTGTAAAGGGTTGGATAAGTAATTTTGTCTTCTGCAAATTCTGGGCTCCCATGGAACCCGAATTGTGATGGCCCTTAAAATGTGCAATAAAGACAGATCTAGGTTTGCATGTAAGCATTTATATATCTATAATTTTGGTTTGGGATTTGTCATAGCATTATGCATCTTATATCTTCACCCATATTGGGGCATGGGCTCCCCCCCCATACCCCCACTCCCCTCCACACCTTTTTTATTATTTATCTTTTTTTTTTTTTTTACATATTTCTGTGTTGTTTTAGTCAATTCTTACACATATATGTTGCAACCCCCCCTCCTCTCCCGACTTGAAACTTTTTTTTTTAGTTTTTTTTTTTACATATTTCTTTGTTGTTGTTGTCAATTCTTACACATATATGCCTCCTCCCCCCCACACAACCCACAACCCACTCCCGCCTCTCACCCCCGCTCCACCCCCCACCCCACCCCCACTTGAAACTTTTTTTTTTTTTTACATATTTCTGTGTTGCTTTAGTCAATTCTGACACATATATGTTGCCCCCTCCCCCACTCCCAACCCACTCCCGCCTCTCACCCCCGCTCCTCCAGCCCCCGCCCCACCCCAACTTGAAAATCTAATATTTTTTTTATTTTTTTTACATATTTCTGTGTTGTTTTAGTCAATTCTTACACATATATGTTGCAACCTTATCCGCCCCCAGCACGCCGCCTCTCCCCCCCTTCCCCCCACACTTGAAACTTTTTTTTAAAATTTATTTTTTTACATATTTCTTTGTTGTTTTAGTCAATTCTTACACATATATGTTGCAACCTTATCCGCCCCCACCCCCCAGCACGTCGCCTCTCCCCCCCTGCCCCCCACACTTGAAACTTTTTTTTAAAATTAATTTTTTTACATATTTCTGTGTTGTTTTAGTCAATTCTTACACATATATGTTGCCCCCTCTACCACTCCCAACCCCCCTCCCCCAACCCACTCCCGCCTTTCACTCCCGCTCCCCCCCCCCCCACACCACCCCGACTTGATTTTTTTTTTTTTTTTACATATTTCTTTGTTGTTTTAATCAATTCTTACACATATATGTTGCACCCTACCACCCGCCCCCAACCCACTCCCGCCTCTCCCCCCGCTCCCCCCAACCCACCCCCACTTGAAACTATTTTTTTTTTTTTACATATATCTGTGTTGCTCTTGTCAATTCTTACACATATATGTTGCCCCCTCCCAGCCCCACACCCACCACCACCCCCGCCTCTCACCCACCCCCCACACTTGATTTTTTTTTTTTTACATATTTCTTTGTTGTTTTAGTCAATTCTTACACATATATGTTTCTTCATTCACCACCCCCACTCCCCCCACCATCCACCCCCACCTCACTCCCATACCCACCCCGCACCCCACTCAAAACTCGAGTTTTTATTTATTTTTTTATTTTTTATTTCTGTGTAGTTTTGGTCAATTCTTACACATAGTTATGTTGTGCTCCCAACCCCACCCCACATTGTTGTAGCCTTGTTTTCTGATGGTATATACTAGCTATAAATTTATTATTCTCTGAAAAATCGAATAGTCGAGCTGCGCTGTTCTCCGACAGCTCTTGTTATTTTTACAGTTATTTGGAATAAAATTACACCATTAGAAAGGTTATTTATTTGGCTTTCTGGCAACGCAAAATATGTAAAAAAATCAGTAAAAAAAATAATATATATTATGTCTGTTTGCAATGTAGATGGGTGTATCGTACATCGAGGTCTCTCGCATACCACCACGATAAGTGCAGTAAAAATTGATAAATGCAGCATATAATGGATAAACTTACCTGGACGACAAGTGTTTTCAGTGTGTTTGTACTGTCGTGTCATATCCCTGTCATATAAAACCCTGACAGAATATAGAATGCAACTAAACTTCAATTTTGTGGTAGTAACTGATTCTGGTTACTGTTCCAGTTTTAGTGCTTTTTTTAAATAATAGTCACAGGTTATGAAAAACGTAACTGTTTAAGGTTAGAGCTCTGACTGGTCATACAAGAAACATATACACACAGTCTGAAATTGTCCACACAGATTTTGGTCAAACGTAATAGCCGTCACAGGGTGCATCTATAAATGTCTGTATGTAAAAAATGCACCCCAGACGTGCCGCAGATAATGCAAATGAAGTAAACCAAGGGGAAAGGGCTGACGGTACGGGCCTTGAACCCGGGACCCCTTGCTTGCAGGACTGAGCTCACCGGGTAACCAGTATCACCACACTCATCCCCCTTTTACTTTTTAAGATCCTGGTGACACCACAGGCAGCCTGCACCGAACTAGGATAGTAAAAGATGGACTATATATATATATAAACTTTTTTGTTTGGTCCAGAAATCAATTAATTAATATTTTAATCACTAAATTACAGGGCAAGTGCTCTACCAACTAAGCTCACCAGGTACCCAATATCATGACATAATCATGGACCATATAACACAGCGACATGGATAAGAAACTGCAAATTTATCCACAGACCTAATAACAACAAGAAACATTTATCTAAATATTTCTCTTGCACAGTGGGAGATTTTCACAAAAGTTTTAAACGCACATATTTGATAAGTTTTAGCAAGGCTTTATCGCAAACATTTAACCAATCAATTCAGTCGAATCCTTTGGCTTTGTTATTCTAAGCAAACTATGTATGAAGTTGTATGGCTATAAGATACATACGTGTAGGTATCAATTAGTATGAACCTTAGACACTTTTTTCAGCTACACTTGAGTTAATTCCAATCAGATATATAGTCCTTGTTGTTGGTTTTTAGAAAATGCACTTTTGCAAAAATGACTACCGTAGGTGCGAGTTGTTGAAGATTCAAGTTTTACTCAACAGCTTTCAACTCATGAACCAAAATAAAGTGAAGCCTACAGATATAGTTATATAATGAAGACACTTAAACTTTTACCAATATTTAATCAAATCCTTGTTTTATGACGCTTTATTTGAAATAAGTACATGATTTCTAAACATAACATTAATTAATATTTTCTATTTTCAGAAATATGGAATTTCAAAACATCAACATAATGAGATAAAGGCAACCAATCAACTTCTTTTACAAAAACTGAAAGAAGGAGCAGGGATAAAGGATACTAGCAAAGACAAATAATTAAATATGCTTAAAGTTCAGAAAAGCACATTAAAATTGTGCTATTGATTGACGGTCTCCTTTTCATTTTGCATTAATAATCACGCTACTACTACATACGTTTTAAAGAACTATTTTCCAAAATGAGTGCATCCAAACGAGCGTTACAGTTAACTCTAGCAATTCTGAAACCTGACGTTACTTCACACCCTCATCTAGTACACCAGATCAAGGAGATGGTTCAGGAACGAGGATTTCTGTTCATTCGCTCTAAACGTCTTCATTTGACGACATCCAGGGCTGAGGATTTCTATCGGGAACATGAGGGGAGATTCTTTTACAATAGGCTTGTGACATTTATGTCTAGCGGCCCGATAAGTACGCACATACTGGCACGTGATAATGCTATTGCCGAATGGAGAAAATTGATGGGTCCAACCAAGGTGTTTAAAACGATCCATGAAGAACCAGGTAGTATCAGAGGAAAGTTTGGACTCACAGACACTAGGAATTCCACCCACGGATCTGACTCGGATGAATCTGCGAGAAAAGAGATAGGATTCTTTTTCCCAGAATTTAACATTGATGATTGGTACAAAGAATGTGAGGGACATTTTCTAAATGGAGAAGTGACATTTGACATTGAACATGATATCCACAAATATCATATTAAAGATTTAAATGAAACAAGTCATGTTTCATAGTAGAACAATGGAACCAGGACATTTTTGTAAGGTTAGATTGTGATTGTAAAGGTCCATTTCAAAAGAGAAAGATTTCACCTTCACGCAGGTCTACCTGTTCTATTTATTTATGATACTACGAAGTATTCATAGGATATACAAATGAGGTCTGACAGTCGGCTAACCTGCCTGTTACACTTTTCTTTTCTGGAGCACAACTCATAAACCTTCAATGTATAACATTGTGTATGGAATATTTTTAAAAATTAGTATGCATACAAATCTAGCATTTATGTGATGTGATATAAGCTCTCTGAACTTATTTTAATCACTCTCGCTGTCTTCATGGATAGAATCAGTACTAAGCAAATGAAGCTAAAATGTCTTGCTCAGGGACACAACACATATAGTTATGGCGGGTATCGAACCCATGGATTTTCGTTCCTGGATCCAACGCTCCACCACTAGACCACAGCGCTCCTACCTCATTATTTCAGTGAAAACAGGTGGTTGGTTTAAACATATTTTATTTCTATATTTTAAAACATTTAAACATAAGTGTTGAAAATGAAAGTCCAAGGAATCTGTTCAGAATATAATAAAGTTGAACAATTTACATTCTTGACCGATAGAAACATTATAAAATCAATCAGGGTCATGTTTGTAATACCCTGTTCCTTAAATATATCCCTAATACGTTCACAAATTAAAACATTGAAACATATATGAGATATGTCAAATTTTGAGATAGTTGAATTAAATTTGACTGCCCCATTATGTATGTACGAGTATGTATGGTGGTTAATGTTTGTTTTTTACACAACGTTGTCTACTTGTAACAGTGATTTATTTGAATAGTGTTTTACGTCATTTTTAGCACATTTTAGGCTGATTTTTTGTGGTAGCGGCAGACCACCTCATTTTTCCTGGGTAGAACCAGTACTGTGTACCTCCCGCTATCCATAAGAATCGACACTTTCTCACTTACAAGTTGAGCTCCCAGTGGGATTTGATCACGCAGCGGTGAGAGGCGAGAAGGTTTAAAATAGTGAGCTCAATGCTCAACTTTATAGTGCTGCCATTGTGTAATATCACGCAGTAGACACATGACATGATACCCCACCTGGTCACATTATACTGACACCAGGCTGGCCGCTCCGTTTATATGCCGAACGTCAAGCAAGGGAGGGAGCTACTAACACAGTCCAGACTTGATTGTACCTATTCTTTTAGGCCCTCTATTGGTTAAAAGGTGAAGGGACTATAATCCTTAAAACTGCACATGCACGCACACCACACACACACGCACAGGGAGCTAATAGTATCATTTAAGTCTTTGGTCTGACACGGCTAGGAATTGAACCCACGACCTCGGCATTGTAAATTTCCCATGTGCAGATTTTGCAAGTCTGGTCACTGGAATTGCTAATGGGGTCACTGAAACTGCCACAAGGGTCACTGGAATTGCCAAGGGGTCACTGGAATTGCCATGGGTTGTAGATTCCTGCACTGAACTGATCTAGTTTACATTTGTAACATGTAACTGACAGCTGCATCATGCCCTTGTGCCGTTACAAATTACTCTCTTCATGCTCACATAAACCTTAGTTTCTAGTAAACGTAAATGTCTATGTTTATATAAAATCATGAAGAAAAAATACGCAATTTTTAATGTGATACTTTTTCATATGAACAAATTAATTCATAATTTTGATAGAGCATCAACAAAAAAAACCTGACCAATCGGTGACCAGAGAAAAGATATACCAGTACATTCTGGTAGGTGATAAACTCGGCCTTTATCCTTATGCTCAACCAAGTTTACTGTTAAAATTAAGGTATCTGCAGTGTGATTTTTTTAAAACCCTGCATATTTCGTGCATATTCATACAAATTGATTCAGTATAATATTATGTATCTTTCAAAATCAAAGTCTTGAAAATTATCGTCTTTTTACTCTGTCAAAGGTTTTTATTTTACTATAGAACATAAGGATAAAAACCGAGTAACACAAATTTTATCACCTACTGAACCTAATATAAAATGTCAACATCTCTGCAATGAAAAATTATGAATATGAATAAAGAAGTTGTGATATGAATTGCTGGTTTTATGTTTTTACTTCTTGTGCTGATCAAAGTTAAGTCAAGTTTATGCGGGGCATATTGCCTGTTCATTTAAGTTCTTATGTTCTTATGAGCCAGATGGTTATGTCCTTTCCAATGTTACAACATGATCCTGTGGGATTTGAGCTCGCACAAACTGCATGTTACAACTAGTGTTTATGTCACGTGGGTAGCATGGCAGACACATAGTGATCACTTTGTCTGTCTCTGTCATCGTCTGTTCGTCACTCTTTAACCTGCCACTTTACCTCAACCATAACTTGAAAAGTAATCGACATATGTCCATGAAAATTCACACACAACTTCATCTTTCCCAAAGCATGTCCAATAACTCAAGACTGTTATGACCTTTTCGTAAATGTTGACCTGTAGCCTAACTTAGCTCATAACTGGGCAATTTTTAGCTTATGGGATGCCGAGTCTTCCGTCGTTGACTTTTGTCTCATTAAGACGATAGGGCCTTCATTTTTCATCTGATCTTTACCAAACTTTACCAGATTGTTAATGTCAATGAAGGCTTGGACAAGTTCGAAAGCCAAATCGGACAAGTAACAGCGGAGTTATGGCCCTTGATTTAGTTAAAAATGCTATATTTTGCCTCATTAAGACGTTAGGGCCTCCATTTTTTCATCCGATCTTTACCAAACTTTACCAGATTGTTAGTGTCAATAAAAGCTCGGATAAGTTTGAAAACCAACCAGATCGGACCAGTAACAGCGGATTTATGTCCCTTGATTTAGTTAAAATGCTATATTTTGCCTGATTAAGACGATAGGACCTTCATTTTTCATCTGATCTTTACCAAACTTTAACAGATTGTTAATGTCAATGAAAGCTCGGACAAGAAAACCAGCCAAATCGGACAATTAACAGCAGATTTATGGCCCTTGATTTCGTTAAATATGCTATATTGTTAAGGCGATAGGGCCTTCATTTTTCATCTGCTCTTTACCAGATTTTTTGACTTTTTTTTTCCTTTATTATTTTTATATTTCTTTAGTTTTTGAGAAAAAAAAAATTATTTATTTTTTATTTTTAGCTCTGCTGATCAGAGAGCTTATGCCGTGGTTGCGGTGTCCGTCGTCCGTCCGTCTGTCCGTAAACTTTTTTTTGTAATGACCTCCTCTGAAACTACAGAATGGATATTCATGAAACTTTACAGAAATGTTGCCCATGAAGTCTAGTTGATCCTAGCAAAAATTCATGTTGTTGTGAAATCCAAGATGGCCGCCAAATCTAAAAATAGATTTTTAAAAAACAAATTTGTAGCGACTACTTCTTGAAAACTCTATGAGAAATTGATATGGGACTTTTTCTAAAATGATCAGCATGACATGATGTTGGTCCTTGTCGAAAATTGTTTGATTCAACGTTAAACATGGCTGCCAGCGGCCATCTTTGTTTACATAAGAGTTATTTAGTAAAAATTTGTAGCGACTACTCCTCTGAAACTACTCAACGGATTTCCATGAAACTTCACAAGAATGTTGCTCTTGATGTCTAAATGATCCTTACAACATTTCAGGTTGGTAGGAAACTCAAGTTGGTCGCCACAGCTAAAAATAGATTTTCAAAAAACAAGTTTGTAGCGAGTACTTCTTGAAAACTATAAGACTTAGTGATATTGATATGGGACTTTTTCTAAAATGATCAGTATGGAATGATGTTGATCCTTGTCGAAAATTATTTTGATTCGACATTGAACATTGCTGCCAGCGGCCATCTTTGTTTACACAGAGTTATATAATGAAAACTTGTAGCGACTACTCCTCCTGTAACTACTTGACGAATTTTCATGAAATTTCGCAGGAATGTTGCTCTTGATGTCTAATTGATCCTAGCAAAATTTCAGGTCGGCCGGAAATTCAAGATGGCCGCCAGTGTTAAAAATATTTTTTTTCAAAAAATAAGTTTGTAGCGACTACTTCTTGAAAACTATAAGTGATATTGATATGCGTCTTTTCCAAAAATGATCAGTATGACATGATGTTTATCCTTGTTGAAAATTATTTTGATTCAACGTTAAACATGACTGTCAGCGACCATCTTTGTTTACATAGAGTTATATAATGAAAACTTGACGCGACTACTCCTCTGAAACTAGACGGATTTTCATGAAACTTCACACGAATGTTGCTCTTGATGTCTTATTGACCCTAGCAGGATTTCAGGTCGGCCGGAAATTCAAGATGGCCACCATGGCTAAAAATAGATTTTCAAAATACAAGTTTGTAGCGACTACTTCTTGAAAACTATAAGTGATATTGATATGGGACTTAATTTTTCTAAAATGATCAGTATGACATGATGTTGATCCTTGTCAAAAGTTATTTTGATTTGATTTTAAACATGGCCGCCAGCGGCCATCTTTGTTTACATAGAGTTATATAATAAAAACTTGTAGTGACTACTCCTCTGAAACTACTTGATGGATTTTCATGAAAATTCACAGGAATGCTGATCTAGCTATAAAAAACCTGTCAGTAGAGCTTCAAGGTCATTCACCTCTTGTTATTATTTCTACTGGCCAAGTCCGAAAACCAGCCAGATCGGACCAGTAATGGCAGAGTTATGGCTCTTGATTTAGTTAAAAAAATATTTTGCCTTTTTAAGACGATATTCACTCGCTTCATTGATTTTATAAGAGCAATATTAGCCAGTAGAGCGCCCACAGGCCCTCTTGGGCCTCTTATTTTTATCTTAGGTCATGACACTTTATACAGTTCTTCCTTATCAATTGTTCAATGCCATTTATGTGTCCAATAACTGATGTCCAATAAATTCCAATGTTTGCAGCATTATGCCCCTCTTCATAAAACGTTAATCTGCAACATAACCTAGCTCGTAACGTGGCAAAATGTTGACCTTTGACTTATGAAACTTTATACACTTCTTCCTTATCAATTATTCAGTTCCATGACATGTCCAATAACCGCGATTTTCATTTTGTCAGAGTTATGCCCCTTTTAATAAAACGTTTAACAGTACCAAATCTAGACTGGACACAGCCGGAAAAAAACTCGACATTATTGTGTATCTCAATAATATGTTATCATATCTCATCTCCAATGTTTTCCCGCTCATCCCTCATGTCAACCTCATCAATGAGGTAATAGTATAACCAATAACATCCTATTAAATCAGAGCGGTACCATTGTTAGAGGAAAATAGCCGCCGGGAAATAACTGGTCACAGCCTGGAAAAAATGGACATTATTGTGTATCTCAGTAATATGTTATCATATCTCATCTGCAATGTTTTCCCGCTCATCTCTCATGCCAGCCTCACTAATGAGGCAATAGTATAACCAATAACACTCTATTAAATCAGAGCGGTACCATTGTTAGAGGAAAATAACCGCCGAGAAATGACTGGACACAGCCGGAAAAAAACTCGACATTATTGTGTATCTCAATAATATGTTATCATATCTCATCTCCAATGTTTTCCCGCTCATCTCTCATGCCAACCTCACTAATGAGGCACTAGTATAACCAATAACACCCTATTAAATAACAGCGGTACCATTGTTAGAGGAAAATAACCGCCGGGAAATAACTGGACACAGCCGGGAAAGCACTGGACATTGTTGTGTATCTCAATAATATGTTATAATATCTCATCTCCAATGTTTTCCCGCTCATCCCTCATGTCAACCTCATTAATGAGGTAATAGTATAACCAATAACACCCTATTAAATCAGGGCGGTACCATTGTTAGAGGAAAATAACCGCCGGGAAATAACTGGACACAGCCGGGAAAAAAATGGACATTATTGTGTATCTCAATAATATGTTATCATATCTCATATCTCATCTCCAATGTTTTCCCGCTCATCTCTCATGCCAGCCTCATTAATGAGGCAATAGTATAACCAGTTACACTCTATTAAATCAGAGCGGTACCATTGTTACAGGAAAATAACCGCCGGGAAATAACTGGACACAGCCGGGAAAAAAATGGACATTATTGTGTAGCTCAATAATATGTTATCATATCTCAACTCCAATGTTTTCCCGCTCATCCCTCATGTCAACCTCGTTAATGAGGCAATATTATAACCAATAACACTCTATTAAATCAGAGCGGTACCATTGTTAAAGGAAAATAACCGCCGCGATATAAATGGACACAGCCGAGAAAAAACTGGACATTATTGTGTATCTCAATAATATGTTATCATACCTCAACTCCAATGTTTTCCCGCCCATCCCTCATTAAGGAGGCAATAGTATAACCAATAACACTCTATTAAATCAGAGCGGTACCATTGTTAGAGGAAAATAACCGATGGGAAATAACTGGACACAGCCGGGGAAAAAACTGGACCATTTACAGACAGGCAATCACACGTGGGCGCACATACATGTACAACACATTTGACACACGTACGTGGCAGACACATGCGCACTGAAACAGCACACATATCATATATATTTGTTCATGCTTGTTTTCATGAGAAAACAATAAAACTATTATAGCTGAGTTAATATTTGTATACAGTAGTTACCTCCGCTATGGTGCGTGAAAGTGAAGCTTTTCCTAGGTTGTTGTTCGTACGATTTTATAAATCCCAGATTTGATGAATCAAACCAGCTGCAGGTGGCAGGTCTTAAAAATAGTTTAAATGTTACAGGGAACAACGGCTGAGAGCAGTTATATAGTAATGGACCAGATTTTGTGATTTTATTGGCGGTGCTAAAGCACTGTCAGAGGTATAAGGGGTTTTAAATGGAATTCTAGGAATGTGACAAACCTAACAGCACACTGCAACACTATGCAACACTACGCTAGAAGAAGTAGTCTCTCATGCATTCCTTTAATTTGATGCCCTAAATAAGAAACAATGTTCAAAATAAAGGCAATTTATTATTTATTTATGTCATACATACCTATTTTATCAAAATTTCACTAAAACTTTTTATCATCTGTTTAAAAGGTTATAACTCGAGTTATAATCGTGCTACAAGCAGACGATATTTGTATAATAGAAAGTGTATCCTGTTACTAAAAACAGAGCAGTCAGTGCTTGCCGAAGGGCATAGTATATTATATAGAGTGGAGTCTTGGTGTGGAGTCTTGGAGTGGAGTGCAGTGAATAATTGGAGTGACCTTGGAGTCACATTTTGGAGTGACCTTGGAGTCAAATTTGGAGTGAATATTTTGGAGTCTTTTTTTTTAGTCTAAACTTGAAGTCTTAATTTCTCTTACAATTAATAACTTTTTAGAAACTAATACATTTACATGGGTTACTTCATTCGCACATACACTTATTTATTTATTAAATAATTCTTTAAAATGCATGTGTCTATTAGAACAAATAATTCCAAAACTGCACATCTAATTTTAACTTGGGCACTGTTACTACATGTTCTAAAAAAATCCATGTTTTGGAACAGTTAGGCTGAGAGAGCTCTAATTTCCCATATTAAAACTTTAATACTTTTTTATTTTCAGTCTCTGTGGTATGACTGACATATTGGACATATTGGAACCCTGTGTACCCCTGACACTGGATGTCAGTGTCCTGACCTAAGATTAGTTGGTCCCTCGGGACTAGTTTATGTCAGGCCAAAGGGTCATAATGCTTCAATACTGGGGTTAATGTTTGGGTATCCAAGTTCATTTATGTTGTTTTTAGATGGTCTGTCCCTCACATTTAGGTTAGCACATGTCTCATGGGACAATGCAGCTGTACTGAGTATGTTAGCAACTGTGCACCTTGTGAGGGTCATTCGAAAATATTAAATTGATAATTATCCAAATTATTCACTCCAAATCTGACTCCAAGTCACTCCAAACTGTGACTCCAAGGTAACTCCAATTATTCACTCCACTCCACTCCAAGACTCCACACCAAGACTCCACTCTGTATAATATACTATGCCTCGCTGAAGAGCTTGCTCAGAAAAAATCTACGGAAGCTTACTCGGGCCAGATGAGTTAGCTAAAATATGTTTAAATATGAAATTGGTAATGAATATCAATCATCTGAAACATCACTGAATGTAAAAAAACAAACCATGGAAGTTACATTTACAGCACTTGCATTTCCCATCCATTTCAACACTTACAAAAAGCACCGCCCATCAGTGCCTTCAGCACTTTGATTTAATACGGCTTCTACCTCACGGTTGATATAGTATATACAACTCAACAACAGCAAATATATCATAGCATGTAATATTAATATAAACAATTTGCGACGGAGTGACCGGACCTCTTGTTTGTGACTTTATTGTGTCGTTTTCTTATTTGTTTTTGATTGAGTTGAATTTCTTAATTGTTTGTGGTAGTTATAATGTCAACAAAAGTAAATGTAACTGTAAAAACGTAAACGCAGAAGACATAGACTAAACACGTAATTTATGTACAAATATTTTCCGTTATAATAATGCATTACAACTGGATGAAGTCAACTTTTAAGATGATCAATTAATTTTGTTACGAGTAAGCTACTTTGGAAAGAAACGCTATTAATTAGTATTATTATTTCAGCTGTGTGAAGTTGGCTGTGAGATCGAAGATCGTAGATCGACATTCAATATCGAACTGGGTCTTCAATGTCGAGCTAGCTCTGAGATCGATATTCGGTTAAACTTATACCAAGGCATACTAAATACAGAGCTGGGTTTGAATTTCGAGCTGGCTCTGAGTTCGATATTCGTTTTAAACGTACACCAAGGCATTATGAATGCGGACCTGGGTTTGAATACAGAGATGGCTCTGAGATCGATATTCGGTTAAACTTATAAGAAGGCATATTGAATACAGAGTAGTGTTTGAATTTCGAGCTGACTCTGAGATCGATATTCGTTGTAAACGTACACCAAGGCATTATGAATGCAGAGCTGGTTTGAATTTCGAGCTGGCTCTGAGATCGATATTCGTTTTAAACATGCACCAAGTCATTTTGAACGCAGAGCTGCGTTGCAATTTCGAGCTGGCTCTGAGATCGATATTAGTTTTAAACGTATAACAAGGCATTTGGAATACAGAGCTGGGTTTGAATTTCGAGCCGGCTCTGAGATCGATATTCGTTTTAAACTTACACCAAGGCATAATGAATGCAGAGCTGGGTTTGAATACAGAGCTGGCTCTGAGATCGATATTCGTTTTAAACATACGGCAAGTCATTTTAAATGCAGAGCTTGGTTTGAATACAGAGCTGTCTCTGAGATCTATGTTCGTTTTAAACATACACCAACTCATTTTGAATGCAGAGCTGGGTTTGAATACAGAGCTGGCTCTGAGATCGATATTCTTTTAAAACATACACCAAGGCAGTATGGATGCAAAGCTGGGTTTGAATGCGAGCTGGCTATGATATCGATATTCGTTTTAAACGTACGGCAAGTCATTTTAAATGCAGAGCTGGGTTTGAATACAGAGCTGGCTCTGAGATCGATATTCGTTTTAAACATACAACAAGGCATTATGAATGCAGAACTGGGTTTGAATACAGAGCGTGGCTCTGAGATCGATATTCGTTTAAAACATACACCAAGGCATTATGAATGCAAAGTTGGGTTTGAATTTCGAGTTGGCTCTGAGATCGATATTCGTTATAAACATACAACTAGGCATTTTGAATGCAGAGCTGGGTTTGAATGCAGAGCTGGCTCTGATATCGATATTCGTTTTACACTTACACCAAGGCATTATGAACGCAGAGTTGGATTTGAATACAGAGCGTTTGAGATCGATATTCGTTATAAATTTACACCAAGTCATTATGAATGCAGAGCTGAGTTTGAATACATAGCTGGATCTGCGATCGATATTCGTTATACACTGACACCAAGGCATTATGAATGCAGAGCTGGGTTTGAATACAGAGCTGACTCTGAGATCGATATTAGTTATAAACTTACATCAAGGCATTATGAATGCAGAGCTGAGTTTGAATACAGAGCTGGCTCTGCGATCGCTCTTTATAGTGATGTAGGAAGAGTTGAACGGAAGCGGTTTACAACTTAAAAACTTCGAAGTCATGTAACTCTTTTCAGAAATAATTCAACCGGAACGTCTTGACAGACAATAAGCGCTACTAGAAAGCTGATACTTCATACCAAGATCTATGAAAATCGGATGTATTTTCAATTCCTAAGCTCAAATTTCACTCTCAGATCGAATTCAAAATAACGTTTAAAGCGAATATCGATCTCAGAGCCAGCTCGAAATTCAAATCCAGCTCGGTATTCAAAATGCCTTATTGTACGTTTAAAACGAATATCGATCTCAAAGCCAGCTCAAAATTGAAACCCAGCTGTGTATTCAAAATGCCTTGTTGTATATCGATCTCAGAGCCAGCTCGAAATGTAAAGGCCAGCTCGATAATATCGATCTCAGAGCCAGCTCGAAATGTAAAACCAAGCTCGATATTCAAAATGAACTGGTGTACGTTTAAAGAGACATACGGCAAACTTTATTTTTGAAACGTCACGGCGTCTCGCAGTTTTTTCTGAATGATTTTTTCAACCATTAATTTTAATTATAACAATAGTATTAAGCAATTTGTTTTTGCATATTATTAATTTTTGAAATTATTGCACATCAGACGGAATAGTGAATTCCCAACATTTTTATTTAAATGTCACCAGGGTAAAATATAAATCGAGTCACTGATTTTAAACAAGTCCAGACTCTATTGTACCTATACCTTTAAGATACCTTATCGGTCTTATTGTATGTATACAGTGCAATACAGATCACGTATTCTGATTATAGGCCAATGACAATAGGCCATTGGGTTGGTCCCGTTATATTAATGTTCTTTAAAAATCAGAATATGTGTGTAACACAGCTGATGATTTAAGAAAGGTCATCTAAAACGCTTATCAAGTAACCCCGAAGCGCACCAGTATATACTACCTTTAATATGTGAACTTATTTATATCTGCCGACTGGTACGACCGTTTCTTAGCGTACTAACGATGAAGTATATATGTACATGAATTATGAATTAGCAATTCATTTTATGCATATTCAATTACGGGTATTTCAAGTATCCGTGAATAAATCTGGATTTAAATCGGAACATATGCATTGTTTTATGACCTCAGTACATGGATAAAGTTTGGAATAAAGATTTTGAAGCGAAATTGGACGATTTAGTTTCTTTAAGTGATATACATATAAGGTCACGGTAAGGACATAGATGCCAGGATTGACAATCGATAAAGCTGTCTGTTTATACTTAAGGCTATTTACAGCACTCTTTGGTCATGTACTATATTGCAATCTACATAATGTAACCATGGTAACCATGTAAACTAAACGTCTATAACTACACATATCAGAGCCAGTTTGGGTTTGTGATTGTCTCCATTTATAGCAGTCATTAATAAAACAATTCGGTGGGGTGTGTTTAAAGGTGGGGGGTGACTTAGGAGGCTCTGGCACTTTCAATATAACACCTATGTTCGATATACGCTCACATAATTCATTTATAAAGACAGTACAGTACGTTTAATGAATGTGTGCATATGCTTAATATGACCTATTTATGTGTCGACGTGCCGTAAAACACCATTCATTCATTCATTAATTGAGGACCTACCAATTGCATCGTCCAAACCCATAAAAACACGAAAACTGTTCTGCCTGATGAAAAACAACAAAAGCTTTTTCAGGTTATATTTCAGGTTAGAATGTCATCTTTTAAGAAAAATAGCACCAAAAGGGAATCACAGGTTCCGCCGTGGATTGAACTCGGGACCTTCTGCGTGTCAAGCAGACGTGATAACCACTACACCACGTAACCTATTGTAATAACTATTCCCTTCAAGCAATAATATCAACAAATAATATTATGCAAAACAAAGTCTTCTAATTAATATTAAAATGCAAGTCATGCAGAAAAACTAGAGGAACGCCTTGAATTTTATAAATAATGAAGATTGCCGTGTGTCTCTTTAAATAGTTTTGAAGTTATGGCCAGTCGAGCTTGCTCAGGTTGCAGGTTAAAGTGTTATGAAAAGGGGCATAGGGCATACCGCTGCCGGAATTAGTCAGTTATTGGAGATGTGTTACGACATTCCTTGAGGTAACATGAAGATGTCGGTGAAGTTTCATGAACATAGATCTAAAACTTTTCAAGTTATAGCCAAGATTAGGTTGCAGGTTTGACAAGTGTGGAGGACGACGATGGGCGGACGAAGACGGACGGACCACGGACAAAATGATCGCTTAAAGTGTCTACCATGATATGAAGGCGACACACAAATGTAGTCGTTATATATGTTAAAGAGACACACGGCAATCTTGATATTTTAAAAACTCAAGGACATAGTTAGTTTGTCTTAACTAGCATTTGTTCAATCATCAATATTAATTGTTAGAATTGTTCAAAGCAAATTATTTTTACATGTTACTAACTTGTTATAATATTGCACCAATAGTATATTTAAAATATTGGAAAATAATGAAGAAAATTGAAATCTCATTTTTATTTATTTAATTATATGCAAGCAGTTTTAAAGTCAAAATGACGCAGGATAAATAAATCGAGGAGCACATTTTAACTACACACTTTTAATGTTTGAATAAAACTCAAGATTGCCATATGTCCCTTTAAATATACTATTCTGTATGTCTATATAAGTAAATATATTGATATGAAATCAAATCAATAGTATCGTTTTTATCGTTTTGTAGATTTGTCGATTTGATTTACCTTCATTTTTGCATAGGAACGTAGGTGTCATTTTTTTAATTGCGTGATACATTTATGACAAGATTATTCACTGTTTTTCTCATACCCAGCAGCCTGTATAGCTACCTAAGAAGACAAGGTGTTTAGTTTAAAGGGACTGGATGCGATTTGGAGGCGAGTATTGGTGTTATTCCAAATACAAATTAAAACCCTCATAATGTGCTTCAGTTGCATATGAAATGTGCAATTAAAGTATACTGCATATTGCCTCGCATTTAGGAACATGTTTGGTCTGTACATCACAACATGTTTGGTCAGTACATCACAACATGTTTAGTCAGTACATCACAACATATTTGGTCTGTACATCACAACATGTTTGGTATGTACATCACAACATGTTTAGTCAGTACATCACAACGTGTTTAGTCTGTACATCACAACGTGTTTGGTCTGTACATCACAACGTGTTTGGTCCGTATATCACAACATGTTTGGTCTGTAAATCACAAAAAGTTTGGTCTGTACATCACAACGTGTTTGGTCTGTAAGTCACAACGTGTTTGGTCTGTACATCAAAACATGTTTGGTCTGTACGTCACAACGTGTTTGGTCTATACTGTATATCACGTCGACTGGGCTGATTTGTGTTGCTTAATCGTAAATAGTAATTCAGGTATGGTTTATAATGCTACACATTGTAGTCTTGATCAAGAATTAAAGCGGACGGATAAGAGAGCCTAGTTCAATGCATGTGCATTTTACATATGAAACTGAAACACATTATGATGGTAGACACTCATAATTCTTCCTCATCGCTTGTAGTCCCTTTAAAGGGATGCTTTATTTTGTATTATACTGAATGCCGAAAGAAACGCACCAATTTTATAATTATTATTTATTTTTGTTTATAGTTATGTTTTATTTGTGGGGACATTTCAAACAGTAGTAATGAGTGTTTATTCTCTGTTGGAAATGTTTACAGGGAACAGCTTCGAACATAGATTAGGTTATGCATATGGCAGCAGTGTGCGTTATTTGTACATTTAAAATTGTGGTGCGTTTCTTTTTGGATGTCAGCATTTTATGAATTTTCTTAAACAGTACTTGTCATAATTGACATCATACACTGAGCAAAATAAATTTATTACATAAAATACATGTCATTTTCATAGACGAGATACAAAGCTGTGTAAGTTCGGGTTCAATGGTAAAATGACATAGATATGACCAATTAATAATGCTACAAAGTCATTTGTAAACAAAGTCGGTGATAAAAAAAAACCTAATATGATGGGAATATACTGTTATTATTATAGGTTATCGAAAATAATTCTCATTTCAATGAAAAGGGAGGTAATTTTAAAATTTCGTTGAACACATTTCAGCGTTTTTTAAACAATGACAGAATGGACTATTCTTGTCAATGTCTAATATTAAATGTTTTCAAACACAATTATTTTGAAAATTACATTTCTAACCTAGCATTTCTAATATCTTCAAACAATTATATCAATGTTCATATGTTTAATAAAGTGGTGCTAAACATTTTTTGTTATATATATAAAAACCTTGTCAATTGAGCGTTTAAAATGCGATAACTTCATGGCATAATTTAACAAGAGCGCCTGTATATATTTACTGCCTTTAATTTATTGAAAAATGCTTTATTGTGCCTTGTGAACACTCTAGATCCTTAATTATTTATCTGATCTTGAACAGTCTTTGGCAGGATGCTTACCTTATTCGAAACTAGATATATCTGATGAGTAAAACCAGAGTTATGGCCCTTGAATTATTTAAATATACTACAGTTTGCTTTATTATTGCTCTCTAGCACCGTAAATGTTAAAGGACACATGGCAATCTTTTTTTCCCCCTTCTAACTCGAACCCTCAGGTCCTTGTGTACTAAGGTTGCCTGATTAATGACTGATACGGGCTCGTACCTGGCCGTTCAACTTGCAGGCTATGTTACAAGCGAGTTAGCATGCTGCAGAGGTTGACTGACAGTCAAAGGGTACCTAAAGGAATCGATAATTCTGACATACATTTTCTAGCTCCGCCCTTTATTGTTCCCACATTGGCCATGCGCTGTATTGTATTTTAGAGTTGTTTGTAGGACAAAACATGCTTTTGGTACAGTTTGTTTGGTGTTTTACATCATTTTTAACCGATGTTAGGCCATATATGACGGTCGATTTGTTTGTGGTAGAGGGTTGATCCAGTACAGTATAGCTCCGACAATCCATAAGAACTGACACTTTCTCATTTGACAAATCAAGTTCCCTGTGTGATCCGAATCACTGTGGTGAGGCAAGGAAAGCTTTAGAAGCAGAGTCTTTACTATGATCCCGGCCAAAAAGGTGCTTCCCTTTTGGTACAGGTGAAAATAACTATTGTACGTTATAAACTGGCTCTAATCTCTAGAATCTTAAGACGCATAAGCTTGATTGACAGATCGTAACTATGTATTAATTATTTGTTCTGCCCCAAAAGCAGACGGCGAATAAACAGGCAAAAAGATGGAGAACAAATTACCTGTAACGCGGATGGGAAAGAAACTGTTGCATGTAAAATGAGCTTTCGCCATACATAACTCTGCCCAACTGTATTTTGGGGGTGTCATGAAACACCCAAATCTATTTCCAAATCCCACCAAATATATATTATGAGGTAAACCGATGTTATTGTAATGGCATCCTTTGGTTACTACCTTCTATACTCAGTTGCAAAAGAAACTGGACACTTTGAAATATTTTACTTTACACCCTATCCTCTTTATCAAACGACAGTCCCTTATTGAAAAACAAATGACAACATTTAGTGGCAATGTAATGATAAATACTTTGGTACCAAACATGGCATATTCATTTTGGAATTGGTCAATTTAATTTTAAAAAAACTTTATACCATTAAATCTAAACAAAATTCAGTGTCCACTTTATTTTGCATCTGAGTATATTTTATAATTGCCTATGACAATTAAAATAATAGACGGTAGTAATCAACATATGCAACTTCCTGTGATACGTACCATACATTCCTCAAAGGAGCAAAGGAGCCAAGTTAAAATATAGTTTTGAGAGTTTTTAAATTCAGTTAACAGGGTAACATATTAAGGTGCATTTTTTAACGCATATATACTGAATCGCAAAAGAAACACAACTCGGGAATTTCCGCTAAATAGTGTATGTACAATATGCTGATGTTAATCGAATGGTACATGGCTACGTAAGACCTTTCCTTCTAGAAAAAAACAACACATAATACAGCAAATAGTATTCCTTCAAAGTTTCATTATTGACAGAGTATGCGTTTGGCTCAAGCATGAGAGCAAACTTAGGATGCAAAGTTTTGCAAACTCTTTACGTTAAATACAGTACTAAACTGACTCAGATTTTCAAAGAGGAACTTCAACATTTATGAATTTCTTGTTACAAGGTGTAGTGTGATTAAACCGTCTACAACATCACAGCTGTGTCATTTCTCAACTTAACTGCAATATTTCTTTTACAAAACATGTTGGGATTTCTTTGGAATATTATGTGGAATTAAGTGTGCAATATATACAATATATAGCGAAAATTCTCGAGTTGCGTTTCTTTTGCGCTTCAGTATATATATTATATATATTTGGAAAAATGGAATATAATTAGTGTGTATATTTGAATTGCGACCCGTCACCTTAGCCTATAGATTTTCTGATTAGAGAATCCATAGTTTCCAGTTGGTACCACGAGGAGGTGTGACTAGGACTTGTTGTTATACAAAGCATAATTACGTTTTATATTACAACCGTTTACCAACCTTCCGGCTTCTTGAGGACAGCGCGGATGACATGACAGCACGCTGTCATGCTGTGGGAGGAAACCGGAGTACCCGGAGAAAACCCACGTGTCACACGAGCGGGCTACTCTCAATAACAACGCCGAGACAGGGCAACTAACCCGGGTTGCATTGATGGAAAGAGTGCGCTACCCGGACACCCTTAGCAAGAGCTCTAGACACGGATTTTGCAATTTGGGTTCATTTGTTTATATATGCTTCTTTTTTCTTCAGTTACTCAGAATAATTGTTAATGTAGATCGTCACGATTTTAAACACTGTATATTTATGTTTCGATACGCACTGAAATGTTTTTGTTTTTCTTATAGAACAAAATCTTTTGCGCCTAGCTCATTTATTTGCGTAAGCATACATTACGCAGATATCTAGATGCTAGCTTATCTAGAGCTCTGCTTAGCTGGATGTAGAACCTGGAAGACAGGTTGGAGATGTATAACAGCGAAGATGGATGTAGAATCTGGAAGACGGGTTGTAGATGTATTACAGAGAAGATGGATGTATAATCTGGAAGACGGGTTGGAGATGTATTACAGCGAAGATGGATGTAGAATCTGGAAGACGGGTTGGAGATGTATTATAGCGAAGATGGATGTAGAATCTGTAAGACGGGTTGGAGATGTATTACAGCGAAGATGGATGTAGAATCTGGAAGACGGGTTGGAGATGTATTACAGCGAAGATGGATGTAGATCTGGAAGACGGGTTGGAGATGTATTACAGCTAAAGATGGATGTATAATCTGGAAGACGGGCTGGAGATGTATTACAACGAAGATGGATGTAGAATCTGGAAGACGGGTTGGTAATGAATTACAGCGAAGATGGATGTAGAATCTGGAAGACGGCCTGGAGATGTATTACAGCGAAGATGGATGTAGAATCTGGAAGACGGGCTGGAGATGTATTACAGCGAAGATGGATGTAGAATCTGGAAGACGGGCTGGAGATGTATTAATGCGAAGATGGATGTAGAATCTGGAAGACGGGCTGGAGATGTATTACAGCGTAGATGGATGTAGAATCTGGAAGATGGGCTGGAGATGTATTACAGTGAAGATGGATGTAGAATCTGGAAGACGGGTTGGAGATGTATTACAGCGAAGATGGATGTAGAATCTGGAAGACGAGCTGGATCCAGATGTATTTCAGCAAAGACGGATGTAGAATCTGCAGACAGGCTGGTTAGTTGGCTGGATGATGTATTACATCATTTTCAGCACATTTTAGGCTATATATGACAGTCGTTTTATTAGCGGTGGAAGCAGACAACCTACATTTTCCTGGGTAGAACCAGTATTACTGTATACCTCATTTTCCTGGGTAGAACCAGTATTACTGTATACCTCACTCCATTGTAAGAATTGACACATTCTCACCCAGTCCGGGAGAGAAGATGGATGTAGAATCTGGAAGACGGGAGAATATGTATTTCAATGGACAGATGTAGAATCTGGTTGGTTGAATGGAGTTTTACTTAATTTTCAGCACATATTAGGCTATATATGACTTTTCAGTGGTGGAAGAAGCAGACCACCAACATTTTCCTGAGTATAACCGGTAATGTATACCTTCCGCCATCCGTAAGAATTGACACTTTCTCACTTACAAGTGGAGCTCCCAGAGATGACAAATCCGGAAGACGGGCTGGAGATATAGATTCTGGAAGACGGACGAATATGTATTTCAACTGACTGATGTAGAATCTGGAAGACGGACGAATATGTATTTCAACTGACAGATGTAGAATCTGGAATATATGCTGTTGAAAACGTACGTAGAATCTGAAAGACATGGAAATACGTATTACAATGTAGACAGGTTTAGAATCTGGAAGGTTCAGGCTGGTGAAGACGTATGCAAAATCTGTAATACATGCAACTATGTATTGCAATAGACGGATGTAGAATCTGGAAGACAGGCTGGCAATAGACAGATGTCTGTGATTTTTGATTCCATCCAACGTCTTTGACTTCATGTAAAAAAGAAAACAAATGTTTAATGAAAAATGAATCAATATTGTCCTTACCATTATTTCAGTGTTGAGATGACAGGCTCCATCCAACGGCTTTGACTTCATGTAAAAAAGAAAACAAATGGTTAATAAAAATGAATCAATCTTGTCCTTACCATTTTTGCAGTCGTGGGATGACAGGCTCCATCCAACGTCCGACTTCTGACATCACGCAATGTCTGTGGCTTCTGATTCCATCCAACGACTGTAATGTGACGCGGCAAAAATGTGTTACGTGGCGCAACGAAAATAAATGTGTTACGGGATGCGACGCGATGTTACGGACAACGTGATTCCGTTATAGCCCGACTAGCCCTCACTTCCCTTTGAGAAAAGTGGGGTATAATAAAAAACGTGTTACTCAAATCGACTTCCCGGGATGCGACGCAACGGAAAAAAGTGTTACGGGATGTGACGCAACGGGATATAACGCAAGGGGATGTGACGCAACGGGACAAAAAATGTAATAAGAGACGCATGGCGACGGAACAAACATTTGTATAATAAATCAATGTTGTCCTTACCATTTTTGCAGTGTTAAGATGACAGGCTCCAACCAACGTCTGTAACTTCTGACTCCATCCAACGTCTTTGATTCTATGTAAAAAAGAAAACAAATGGTTAATAAAAAATCAATTAATCTTGTCCTTACCATTTTTGCAGTAGTGGGATGACAGGCTGTGGCTGGCTGGCTGACTGACTGACTGACTGGCTGGCTGGCTTGGCTGGCTGGCTGGCTCGGCTGGCTTGCTGGCTGGCTGGCTGGCTGGCTGGCTGGCTGGCTAGATGGCTGACTGGCTGGCTGGCTCGGCTGGATGGCTGGCTGGCTGGCTGGCTGGCTGGCTCGGCTGGCTCGGCCGGCTCGGCTGGCTCGGCTGGCTCGGCTAGCTGGCTGGCTGGCTTTGCTGGCTGGCTCCGCTGGCTGGCTGGCTGGCTGGCTTCATAGTCAGCCAGAACAACGTTGCCTCTGATGGATTTGGTCGCTACTTCAATCAGAAAAGAAGAGATATTACATGTTTTAGCAACGCGACTTGGCAAAAATGAATTACGGGGCGCGACAAAACAAAAATGTGTTACGAGATGCGACGAGATTTTACGGACAACGTGATTCCTTTATAACCCCACTAGACCCCACTAAAATCTGGAAGACAGGCTGGCAATGGACAGATGTCTGTGACTTCTGATTCCATCCAACGTCTTTGACTTCATGTAAAAAAGAAAACAAATGGTTAATAAAAATGAATCAATCGTGTCCTTACCATTTTTGCAGTGTTGAGATGAGAGGCTCCATCCAACGGCTTTGACTTCATGTAAAAAAGAAAACAAATGGTTAATAAAAATGAATCAATCGTGTCCTTACCATTTTTGCAGTCGTGGGATGACAGGCTCCATCCAACGTCCGACTTCTGACATAACGTGACGCGGCAAAAATGTGTTACGTGGCGCAACGAAAATAAATGTGTTACGGGATGCGACGCGATGTTACGGACAACGTGATTCCGTTATAGCCCGACTTCCCTTTGAGAAAAGTGGGGTATAATAAAAAACGTGTTACGCAAATCGACTTCCAGGGATGCGACGCAACGGAAAAAAGTGTAACGGGATGTGACGCATCGGGATATAACGCAAGGGGATGTGACGCAACGGGACAAAAAATGTATTATGAGACGCGTGGCGACGGAACAAACATTTGTATAATAAATCAATATTGTCCTTACCATTTTTTCAGTGTTGAGATGACAGGCTCCAATCAACATCTGTGACTTGTGACTCCATCCAACGTCTTTGATTCTATGTAAAAAAGAAATCAAACGGTTAATAAAAATCAATCAATCTTGTCCTTACCATTTTTGCAGTCATGGGATGAGAGGCTCCATCCAACGTCCGAGTTCTGACATAACGTGACGCGGCAAAAATTGGTTACGTGGCGTAACGAAAATAAATGTGTTACGGGATGCGACGCGATGTTACGGACAATGTGACGCAACGGGATTTAACGCAACGGGATGTGGCGCAACGGGGCAAAAAAATGTGTTACGAGACGCGTCGTTATAGGACACGACGCTATGTTGCAGACAAGGTGATTACAATATATACCCCATTTCACTGTGTGAAAGTGGAGCATAATAAATCAATCTAGTCCTTACTATTTTTGCAGTGTTGAGCATTATAAATCAAATCTAGTCCTTACTATTTTTGCAGTGTTGAGATGACAGGCTCCAACCAACGTCTGTGACTTCTGACTCCATCCCACGTCTTTGACTTCATGTAAAAAAGAAAACAAATGGTTAATAAAAAATGAATCAATCTTGTCCTTACCATTTTTGCAGTAGTGGGATGACAGGCTCCATCCAACGTCCGACTTCTGACAGCATGCAATGTCTATGACTTCTGACTCCATCCAACGACTGTAACGCGATGTGGCAAAAATGTGTTACGGGGCGCAACGAACGAAAAATGTGTACGCGATACGACGCGATGTTACGGACAACGTGATTCCTTTATAGCCCCACTAGACCCCACTTCCCTTTAAGAAAAGTGGGGTATAATAACATTTCATTTACGCAACAACGAGTCCCGGGAAGTGACGCAACGGAAAAAAGGTGTTACCGGATGTGACGCAACAGGATTTAACGCAACGGGATGAGGCGCAACGGGGCAAATAATGTGTTACGAGACGCGTGGTTATAGGACACGACGCTATGTTGCAGACAATGTGATTATAATAGATACCCCACTTCACTTTGTGAAAGTGGAGCATTATAAATCAAATCTAGTCCTTACTATTTTTGCAGTCTAGAGATGACAGGCTCCAACCAACGTCTGTGACTTCTGACTCCATCCCACGTCTTTGACTTCATGTAAAAAAGAAAACAAATGGTTAATAAAAAATGAATCAATCTTGTCCTTACTATTTTTGCAGTACAGTGGGATGATACGCTCCACCCAACGTCCGACTTCTGACATCACGCAAAGTCTGTGGCTTGCTTGCTGGCTGGCTTGGCTGGCTCGGCTGGCTGGCTGGCTGGCTGGCTGGCTGACTCGGCTGGCTCGGCTTGGCTGGTTGGCTGGGCTGGCTGGGCTGGCTGGCTTGGCTGGCTTGGCTTGCTTGGTTGGCTTGGCTGGCTTGGCTGGCTTGGCTGGCTTGGCTGGCTTGGCCGGCTTGCTGGCTGGCTTGCTGGCTGGCTGGCTGACTCGGCTGGCTGGCTGGCTGGCTGGCTGGCTGGCTGGCTGGCTGGCTGTCTGACTGGCTGGCTGGATGTGGCTTGACTGGCTGGCTGGCTGGCTGAAAGACATGGAAATACGTATTACAATGTAGACAGGTTTAGAATCTTGAAGGTTCAGGCTGTTGAAGACATATGCAAAATCTGTAATAAATGCAAATATGTATTGCAATAAACGGATGTAGAATCTGGAAGACAGGCTGGCAATAGACAAGTGTCTGTGGTTTCTGATTCCACCCAACGTCTTTGACTTCATGTAAAAAAGAAAACAAATGTTTAATGAAAAATGAATCAATCTTGTCCTTACCATTTTTGCAGTAGTGGGATGACAGGCTCCATCCAACGTCCGACTTCTGACAGCATGCAATGTCTGTGACTTCTTACTCCATCCAACGACTGTAACGCGATGTGGCAAAAATGTGTTACGGGGCGCAACGAAAGAACAATGTGTACGCGATGCGACGCGATGTTACGGACAACGTGATTCCTTTATAGCCCCACTAGACCCCACTTCCCTTTAAGAAAAGTGGGGTATAATAACATTTTGTTACGCAACAACGAGTCCCGGGAAGCGACGCAACGGGAAAAAGTGTTACCGGATGTGACGCAACGGGATTTAACGCAACGGGATGTGGCGCAATGGGGCAAAAAAATGTGTTAATAGACGCGTGGTTATAGGACACGACGCTATGTTGCAGACAAGGTGATTACAATATATACCCAACTTCACTTTGTGAAAGTGGAGCATAATAAATCAATCTAGTCCTTACTATTGTTGCAGTGTTGAGATGACAGGCTCCAACCAACGTCTGTGACTTCTGACTCCATCCTACGGCTTTGACTTCATGTAAAAAAGAAAACAAATGGTTAATAAAAATGAATCAATCTTGTCCTTACCATTTTTGCAGTAGAGGGATGACAGGCTCCATCCAACGTCCGACTTCTGACAGCATACAATGTCTGTGACTTCTGACTCCATCCAACGACTGTAACGCGATGTGGCAAAAATGTGTTACGGGGCGCAACGAAAAAAAAATGTGTACGCGATTCGACGCGATGTTACGGACGACGCGATGTTACGGACAGCGTGATTCCTTTATAGCCCCACTAGACCCCACTTCCCTTTAAGAAAAGTGGGGTATAATAACATTTTGTTACGCAACAACGAGTCCCGGGAAGCGACGCAACGGAAAAAAGTGTTACCGGATGTGACGCAACGGGATTTAACGCAACGGGATGTGGCGCAACGGGGCAAAAAAATGTGTTAATAGACGCGTGGTTATAGGACACGACGCTATGTTGCAGACAAGGTGATTACAATATATACCCCACTTCACTTTGTGAAAGTGGAGCATAATAAATCAATCTAGTCCTTACTATTTTTGCAGTGTTGAGATGACAGGCTCCAACCAACGTCTGTGACTTCTGACTCCATCCTACGTCTTTGACTTCATGTAAAAAAGAAAACAAATGGTTAATAAAAAATGACTCAATCTTGTCCTTACCATTTTTGCAGTAGTTGGATGACAGGCTCCATCCAACGTCCGACTTCTGACAGCATGCAATGTCTGTGACTTCTGACTCCATCCAACGACTGTAACGCGATGTGGCAAAAATGTGTTACGGGGCGCAACGAACGAAAAAATGTGTACGCGATACGACGCGATGTTACGGACAACGTGATTCCTTTACAGCCCCACTAGACCCCACTTCCCTTTAAGAAAAGTGGGTTATAATAACATTTCATTTACGCAACAACGAGTCCCGGGAAGCGACGCAACGGAAAAAATGTGTTAGCGGATGTGACGCAACGGGATTTAACGCAACGGGATTTGGCGCAACGTGGCAAAAATGTGTTACGAGACGCGTGGTCATAGGACACGACGCTATGTTGCAGACAAGGTGATTACAATACATACCCCACTTCACTTTGTGAAAGTGGAGCATAATAAATCAATCTAGACCTTACTATTTTTGCAGTGTTGAGATGACAGGCTCCAACCAACGTCTGTGACTTCTGACTCCATCCCACGTCTTTGACTTCATGTAAAAAAGAAAACAAATGGTTAATAAAAAATGAATCAATCTTGTCCTTACCATTTTTGCAGTAGTGGGATGACAGGCTCCATCCAACGTCCGACTTTTGACAGCATGCAATGTCTGTGACTTCTGACTCCATCCAACGACTGTAACACGATGTGGCAAAAATGAGTTACCGGATGTGACGCAACGGGATTTAACGCAACGAGATGTGGCGCAACGGGGCAAACAAATGTTGCAAGACGCGTGGTTACAGGACACGACGCTATGTTGCACACAAGGTGATTACAATATATACCCCACTTCACTTTGTGAAAGTGGAGCATAATAAATCAATCTAGTCCTTACTATTTGTGCAGTGTTGAGATGACAGGCTCCAACCAACGTCTGTGACTTCTGACTCCATCCCACGCCTTTGACTTTATGTAAAAAAGAAAACAAATAGTTGATAAAAAATGACTCAATCTTGTCCTTACCATTTTTGCAGTAATGGGATGACAGGCTCCATCCAACGTCCGACTTCTGACAGCATGCAATGTCTGTGACTTCCGACTCCATCCAACGACTGTAACGCGATGTGGCAAAAATGTGTTACGGGGCGCAACGAAAGAAAAATGTGTACGCGATGCGACGCGATGTTACGGACAACGTGATTCCTTTATAGTCCTACTAGACCCCACTTCCCTTTAAGAAAAGTGGGGTATAATAACATTTTGTTACGCAACAACGAGTCCCGGGAAGCGACGCAACGGAAAAAAAGTGTTACCGGATGTGACGCAACGGGATTTAACGCAACGGGATGTGGCGCAACGGGGCAAAAAATGTGTTAATAGACGCGTGGTTATAGGACACGACGCTATGTTGCAGACAAGGTGATTACAATATATACCCCACTTCACTTTGTGAAAATAGAGCATAATAAATCAATCTAGTCCTTACTATTGTTGCAGTGTTGAGATGACAGGCTCCAACCAACGTCTGTGACTTCTGACTCCATCCTACGTCTTTGACTTCATGTAAAAAAGAAAACAAATGGTTAATAAAAAATGAATCAATATTGTCCTTACCATTTTTGCAGTAGTGGGATGACAGGCTCCATCCAACGTCCGACTTCTGACAGCATGCAATGTCTGTGACTTCCGACTCCATCCAACGACTGTAACGCGATGTGGCAAAAATGTGTTACGGGGCGCAACGAAAGAAAAATGTGTACGCGATGCGACGCGATGTTACGGACAACGTGATTCCTTTATAGTCCTACTAGACCCCACTTCCCTTTAAGAAAAGTGGGGTATAATAACATTTTGTTACGCAACAACGAGTCCCGGGAAGCGACGCAACGGAAAAAAGTGTTACCGGATGTGACGCAACGGGATTTAACGCAACGGGATGTGGCGCAACGGGGCAAAAAATATGTTAATAGACGCGTGGTTAAAGGACACGACGCTATGTTGCAGACAAGGTGATTACAATATATACCCCACTTCACTTTGTGAAAATGGAGCATAATAAATCAATCTAGTCCTTACTATTGTTGCAGTGTTGAGATGACAGGCTCCAACCAACGTCTGTGACTTCTGACTCCATCCTACGTCTTTGACTTCATGTAAAAAAGAAAATAAATGGTTAATAAAAAATGAATCAATCTTGTCCTTACCATTTTTGCAGTAGTTGGATGACAGGCTCCATCCAACGTCCGACTTCTGACAGCATGCAATGTCTGTGACTTCTGACTCCATCCAACGACTGTAACGCGATGTGGCAAAAATGTGTTACGGGGCGCAACGAACGAAAAAATGTGTACGCGATACGACGCGATGTTACGGACAACGTGATTCCTTTACAGCCCCACTAGACCCCACTTCCCTTTAAGAAAAGTGGGTTATAATAACATTTCATTTACGCAACAACGAGTCCCGGGAAGCGACGCAACGGAAAAAATGTGTTAGCGGATGTGAGGCAACGGGATTTAACGCAACGGGATTTGGCGCAACGTGGCAAAAATGTGTTACGAGACGCGTGGTCATAGGACACGACGCTATGTTGCAGACAAGGTGATTACATTACATACCCCACTTCACTTTGTGAAAGTGGAGCATAATAAATCAATCTAGACCTTACTATTTTTGCAGTGTTGAGATGACAGGCTCCAACCAACGTCTGTGACTTCTGACTCCATCCCACGTCTTTGACTTCATGTAAAAAAGAAAACAAATGGTTAATAAAAAATGAATCAATCTTGTCCTTACCATTTTTGCAGTAGTGGGATGACAGGCTCCATCCAACGTCCGACTTTTGACAGCATGCAATGTCTGTGACTTCTGACTCCATCCAACGACTGTAACACGATGTGATGAGTTACCGGATGTGACGCAACGGGATTTAACGCAACGAGATGTGGCGCAACGGGGCAAACAAATGTTGCAAGACGCGTGGTTACAGGACACGACGTTATGTTGCACACAAGGTGATTACAATATATACCCCACTTCACTTTGTGAAAGTGGAGCATAATAAATCAATCTAGACCTTACTATTTGTGCAGTGTTGAGATGACAGGCTCCAACCAACGTCTGTGACTTCTGACTCCATCCCACGCCTTTGACTTTATGTAAAAAAGAAAACAAATAGTTGATAAAAAATGACTCAATCTTGTCCTTACCATTTTTGCAGTAATGGGATGACAGGCTCCATCCAACGTCCGACTTCTGACAGCATGCAATGTCTGACTTCCGACTCCATCCAACGACTGTAACGCGATGTGGCAAAAATGTGTTACGGGGCGCAACGAAAGAAAAATGTGTACGCGATGCGACGCGATGTTACGGACAACGTGATTCCTTTATAGTCCTACTAGACCCCACTTCCCTTTAAGAAAAGTGGGGTATAATAACATTTTGTTACGCAACAACGAGTCCCGGGAAGCGACGCAACGGAAAAAAAGTGTTACCGGATGTGACGCAACGGGATTTAACGCAACGGGATGTGGCGCAACGGGGCAAAAAATGTGTTAATAGACGCGTGGTTATAGGACACGACGCTATGTTGCAGACAAGGTGATTACAATATATACCCCACTTCACTTTGTGAAAATAGAGCATAATAAATCAATCTAGTCCTTACTATTGTTGCAGTGTTGAGATGACAGGCTCCAACCAACGTCTGTGACTTCTGACTCCATCCTACGTCTTTGACTTCATGTAAAAAAGAAAGCAAATGGTTAATAAAAAATGAATCAATATTGTCCTTACCATTTTTGCAGTAGTGGGATGACAGGCTCCATCCAACGTCCGACTTCTGACAGCATGCAATGTCTGTGACTTCCGACTCCATCCAACGACTGTAACGCGATGTGGCAAAAATGTGTTACGGGGCGCAACGAAAGAAAAATGTGTACGCGATGCGACGCGATGTTACGGACAACGTGATTCCTTTATAGTCCTACTAGACCCCACTTCCCTTTAAGAAAAGTGGGGTATAATAACATTTTGTTACGCAACAACGAGTCCCGGGAAGCGACGCAACGGAAAAAAAGTGTTACCGGATGTGACGCAACGGGATTTAACGCAACGGGATGTGGCGCAACGGGGCAAAAAATATGTTAATAGACGCGTGGTTATAGGACACGACGCTATGTTGCAGACAAGGTGATTACAATATATACCCCACTTCACTTTGTGAAAATGGAGCATAATAAATCAATCTAGTCCTTACTATTGTTGCAGTGTTGAGATGACAGGCTCCAACCAACGTCTGTGACTTCTGACTCCATCCTACGTCTTTGACTTCATGTAAAAAAGAAAATAAATGGTTAATAAAAAATGAATCAATCTTGTCCGTACCATTTTTGCAGAAGTGGGATGACAGGCTCCATCCAACGACTGTAACGCGATGTGGCAAAAATGTGTTAGCGGATGTGACGCAACGGGATTTAACGCAACGGGATGTGACGCAGCGGGGCAAACAAATGTCTTACAAGACGCGTGGTTATAGGACACGACGCTATGTTGCAGACAAGGTGATTACAATATATACCCCACTTCACTTTGTGAAAGTGGAGCATAATAAATCAATCTAGTCCTTACTATTTTTGCAGTGTTGAGATGACAGGCTCCAACCAACGTCTGTGACTTCTGACTCCATCCCAAGTCTTTGACTTCATGTAAAAAAGAAAACAATTGGTTAATAAAAAATGAATCAATCTTGTCCTTACCATTTTTGCAGTAGTGGGATGACAGGCTCCATCCAACGTCCGACTTCTGACAGCATGCAATGTCTGTGACTTCTGACTCCATCCAACGACTGTAACGCGACGTTTCAAAAATGTGTTACGGGGCGCAACGAAACAAAAATGTGTTACGGGATGCGACGCGATGTTACGGACAACGCGATTCCTTTATAGCCCCACTAGACCCCACTTCCCTTTGAGAAAAGTGGGGTATAATAACATTTTGTTACGCAACAACGAGTCCCGGGAAGCGACGCAACTGAAAAAAAGTGTTACCGGATGTGACGCAACGGGATTTAACGCAACGGGATGTGGCGCAACGAGGCAAAAAATGTGTTAATAGACGCGTGGTTATAGGACACCACGCTATGTTGCAGACAAGGTGATTACAATATATACCCCACTTCACTTTGTGAAAATGGAGCATAATAAATCAATCTAGTCCTTACTATTGTTGCAGTGTTGAGATGACAGGCTCCAACCAACGTCTGTGACTTCTGACTCCATCCTACGTCTTTGACTTCATGTAAAAAAGAAAACAAATGGTTAATAAAAAATGAATCAATCTTGTCCTTACCATTTTTGCAGTAGTGGGATGACAGGCTCCATCCAACGTCCGACTTCTGACAGCATGCAATGTCTGTGACTTCTGACTCCATCCAACGACTGTAACGCGAGGTGGCAAAAATGTGTTAAGGGGCGCAACGAAACAAAAATGTGTACGCGATGCGACGCGATGTTACGGACAACGTGTTTCCTTTATAGCCCCGATAGACCCAATTTCCCTTTAAGAAAAGTGGGGTATAATAACATTTTGTTACACAACAAAGAGTCCCGGGAAGCGACGCAACGGAAAAAAAGTGTTACCGGATGTGACGCAACGGGATTTAACGCAACGAGATGTGGCGCAACGGGGCAAAAAAATGTGTTACGAGACGCGTCGTTATAGGATACGACGCTATGTTGCAGACAAGGTGATTACAATATATACCCCACTTCACTTTGTGAAAGTGGAGCATAATAAATCAATCTAGTCCTTACTATTTTTGCAGTGTTGAGATGACAGGCTCCAACCAACGTCTGTGACTTCTGACTCCATCCCACGTCTTTGACTTCATGTAAAAAAGAAAACAAATGGTTAATAAAAAAATGAATCAATATTGTCCTTACCATTTTTGCAGTAGTGGGATGACGGGCTCCATCCAACGTCCGATTTTTGACAGCATGCAATGTCTGTGACTTCTGACTCCATCCAACGACTGTAACGCGATGTGGCAAAAATGTGTTAGCGGATGTGACGCAACGGGATTTAAAGCAACGGGATGTGGCGCAACGGGGCAAACAAATGTCTTACAAGACGCGTGGTTATAGGACACGACGCTATGTTGCAGACAAGGTGATTACAATATATACCCCACTTCACTTTGTGAAAGTGGAGCATAATAAATCAATCTAGTCCTTACTATTTTTGCAGTGTTGAGATGACAGGCTCCAACCAACGTCTGTGACTTCTGACTCCATCCCACGTCTTTGACTTCATGTAAAAAAGAAAACAAATGGTTAATAAAAAATGAATCAATCTTGTCCTTACCATTTTTGCAGTAGTGGGATGACGGGCTCCATCCAACGTCCGACTTCTGACAGCATGCAATGTCTGTGACTTCTGACTCCATCCAACGACTGTAACGTGACGTTTCAAAAATGTGTTAAGGGGCGCAACGAAACAAAAATGTGTTACGGGATGCGACGCGATGTTACGGACAACGCGATTCCTTTATAGCCCCACTAGACCCCACTTCCCTTTGAGAAAAGTGGGGTATAATAAAATCGCGTTACGCAAAGCGACTTGACAAAAACGTATCCCGGGAAGCGACGCAACGGGATGTAACGCTACGGGATGTGACGCAACGGGACAAACAAATGTGTTACGAGACGCGTGGCGATGGAACACACATTTGTTATGGAACACGAGGCTATCTTACAGACAACGTGATTCCAATATAACCCCAACTGCACTTCGTGAAAGTGGATTATAATAAATACCATGTTTGCAGTGTTGAGATGACAGGCTCCAACCAACGTCTGTGACATCTGACTCCATCCTTGGCTCTAACAACTGTGACATAAGGTCCATCTGATGACTGACATAAAACTCCATTCAATTTCTGTGTCTTGTGACTCCATCGTACGTCTGTGAATTCAAAAATAGACAAGCTAATTACCTGAATGTAAACATTGAAAGTAAACTAAAGGAAACATGTAGGTCTATTTAATTAAAATTTACCCTAAGCTCCCAATTAAAGACATCTTACGGACAACATGATTATAGCCCTTTTAGCCCCAACTTCACTTGTGACTCCATTCTACGTCTGTGACTTGTGACTCCATCCAACGTCTGTGACTTGTGACTCCATCCTACGTCTGTGACTTATGACTCCATCCAACGTCTGTGAATTGTGACTCCATCCAACGTCTGAGTCTTGTGACTCCATCCAACGTCTGAGACTTGTAACTCCATCCTACGTCTGTGACTTGTGACTCCATCCTACGTCTGCGACTTGTGACTCCATCCAACGTCTGTGACTTGTGACTCCATCCTACGTCTGTGACTTGTGACTCCATCTTGCGTATTTGACTTGTGACTCCATCCTACGTCTGTGACTTGTGACTCCATCCAACGTCTATGAATTATGACGCCATCCTACGGCTGTGACTTGTGACTCCATCCAACGTCTGAGACTTGTGACTCCATCCTACGTCTGTGATTTGTGACTCCATCCTACGTCTGCGACTTGTGACTCCATCCAACGTATGTGACTCCATCCTACGTCTGTGACTTGTGACTCCATCTTGCGTATTTGACTTGTGACTCCATCCTACGTCTGTGACTTGTGACTCCTTCCTACGTCTGTGACTTGTGACTCCATCCAATGTCTGTGACTTGTGACTCCATCCTACGTCTGTGAATTCAAAAATAGACAATCTAAATACCTGAATGTAAACCTTGAAAGTAAACTGAAGGAAACAGGTAGGTCTGTGTAATTAAAATTGACCTAGTTGTGTCAGTTTTATTTATAACTTTATGTAAAACTGATCCAACAAGGGGCCCTAAGCCTCCTGTGGACGCTCTACTGGCTAAAGTTAAAGCTTATGTAAAAATGATTCAACCAGAACATGGCTAAAGATCGGATGGAAAATGAAGGCCCTATCGTTTTAACGAGGTAAAAGTTAATGGACGGACCGGACCGATAGACGACGGACGATGGAAACTCGCCAGCCCATAAGCTCTGCTGGCCATTAAAGCTCAAAAAAAATAATAAAAAATTAATGATAATTAAAAAAAACAAAAACAAAAACTATAAAACTAGATGTGTGTTCCGCAGAACACGTGTGTCACCTGTCAGAGCTTTGTCAGTATAACAAGGTCTACTGGACCCAGATAAATGACCTCGACAAACTGGCCAGAGTGAAGAAAAAAATAGTATTTTTAACCCCTATAATGACCTTCAATGTGACCATGACCTTTTTATTTTAGTATGGTCATGTCTATGTTGTCATGACAAGTATATATTGAAAGTTTGATGAAGAAATGAGAAAGTTATAGCCAATGTTAAGTTTTCTTGTATTTAACCTATATAATTTAACCTATATAATGACCTTCAGTATGACCATGACCTTATATTTTAGTATGATCATGTTGATATTGTCCTGATGAGTACATATTGAAATTTTGAAGAAGAAATATCAAGAAATGAGAATGTTATAGCCAACGTTATATTTTTGTGAAGAAAACAATGAGTATTTAACCCATATAATAACCTTTAGTGTGACCTTGACCTTTATAATTTAGTATGCTCATGTCGATGTTGTCCTGCTGAGTATATATTGAGAGTTTGATGAAGAAATATCAAAAAAATGAGAAAGTTATAGCCAAAGTTAAGATTTAGTGACGGACTGACCTACGACAATTTTTTTTCGAAAAGGCGACACAAAACTTTTTAACACAAAATCCTGATAATTAAAAAAAAAATGAGAATGCGCGAAGAACATTTTAAATGGAAATTTGGAGTGCAGAACTTGATTTTCACACTATTTTGTTTTTAAAGTGCAAATTTAAATTATTCATACAATTAATACAAGTTCATCCGTTGTTTGATAGTTATAGAAAATGATAAATTAGAATAGTAATTTGATTAGAAAGATTTGGTTTAGTTTCTGCCACAACTGTTGTTTTTTTATGGAAGTGCACTTACTTTTCTACACAGATGCGTCCTAAATGCAAATACAAAGTCAACTCTTTTACAAATTATAATCATCGTGCACAGCAGCAGCTGTTATAGTACGTGGTACCACACACAAGGAGTTGCTATTTCCTCAGTTAGGCTAACCAATTAAAGAAATCACAGATATTGCTGCATTACGCATGTCGTTATGCCACTGAAAGAACTAATTATGTCCTTATGTGTTAACTGTATATTCAATCAGTGCATTACATGGATGACCTCCACTGATTCGACACTTGTATAAGATTCCTCTGACTTAGGGAGCGTAACAGGAAAAAGAAAGTCCGGACTCTATTGTACCTCATAATAACTTTAGCATGTCCTATTAGTTTTATGGCGGACGGACTATAAACCTTAGAACCACACACACAGCGTAACATGACCAATTCGGGAAATAGCTGATGAACTGTGAACGTAAAGCTATTACATCATGAACTTTTGGTTTTGATGGAAAATCCGTAGATTGTACACTTAGATTTTGGCAGGCCTGTTTTTCGAACAGTCGAGCTTAAAATGAAAACTCCAAATTTTATTGCAAGCAAATTTAGTCAAAATCATACTGGATTAATAAACTAAGGTGATACTTTTTATGCTTGACTTCTAGACTGCCGTGTGTCCCTTTAATCCATTTAATCACAATTTTGAGTTCCGTTGGAGCCCAGGGATTATTGGAACCAAGATTTCTGAATTCACCTATAGCTTTTGAGACCTGATACTGTGTTGAGGAACCTCATAGCCAGAATTAATTGAACTAGGACAAGAAACAGCTTATATGCACAACTCGAGGTGAAGTTAGAGGCATACACCTGGGTGATAACACCATAAAGCCCTCTTATTCTTTGAATAGTTGAAAAAAGATAAAAACTAGTCAATTATGTGGTACAAGCTTCCAAGGATACAACTAAGACCAAAGGTTGGTTCTTCAAAGGAAACTATATCCTTGTCCATTAAATAAAAATATTTGATCTGTATAATACATATATTTTGTACAACTAATTATTATTATGCAAAACTGGATGGAATCCATAATGTGTTTGTAACATCAACTTTTAAAACTTTTGTTTCTTAAAGAAATAAACTCAACTTGCTCAGCCTATAAACATATCTTTTGCCTTTACTTGTTATACATTGTATGTATAAATACTGCACTAAAATAACGCCACATACCTTTTTATAAGTAGAATTTGTTCACCTCAGTATCACTATATAGATCAAGAGTCCAAACAGACACATCTGTTCCTTTCAGAGTATTTCAGCAGTATGATCAGAGATGCAAGATTAAAAAAAGGATTAAACTGAAAAGCAGTTCACTCAACAGTTAAAACTAACCAATCAATGATAGTTTTTTCAGTCAATACAGTTGACCATTTCCCAAGTAAGGCGAAAAACAGGTGTCTAAAAATATTCAGAAAGGATTAGTTCCTTAATACAACTGTAATTGTTAGAAAACTGAAAAGTAGTTCACTCTAACAATGACTTCAATATAAGCCTTTTAGTTCACTCAAACAGCCAACTGATCAGTAATGTATCCAGCTTGGAAAAATAATTTTTCAGTTATCCAATATGGAACATATTTATATTTTCATTATTTACTTGTACTGCAATTATTTTAAAATACATGTGTAGCTTCAAGCAATTTGAAAAACATGAAATTCTCTTCAGTACTTTTAAAATTATATGGCTATGAGACACAGTTTTGACCTTCGACCAATACGTGTGAATTTGACCTCCTGATTTGTGCACAGGACACGTCCTTCTCATCATGTGTAGTTTTATTAAAATCCCTTAAAGGGAGTACATCAGGATTTTCATGGGGGTCTAGGTGTCAGACTAAAAAAATACAAATATTAATATTTTCTATTCTACATGGCCAAAACATAATGAATGAGTATACAAATGACCCCTTATTTGCAAAGAAATTAATTCTGCACAGTAATATGTGCTATCCTGGGTTACGCACCAGGGCTAATTTCAGCATTTTACGTCCGATTCCGTCCTAGCTATGTGGTGTTTTCAAAGTTTAGACATTAACAAAATGGTTCTAACATCATTGATATGAGTGTTTTATCATGAAATGGAACATTTTAATAATTTATGACGTTTCTAGAAAAATCCTGATATACTCCCCTGATGTAGTTTAGGTGTTATGAGGGACACAGTTTTGACTCATATGACCTTGACCTTCAAGTGTTACACTGACCTTGAGTTACAGACCTGATTCTTTCACTACAAATTTGTTATCATGCTAAACATTTCTTTGTAGTTTTATCAGAATCTATTCAGTAGTTTAGCAGTTACACACAATTGTGGTGCTCGAGTCCTGAAAAAACAAAATATAGCATTTTTAAAAATAAATTAAGGGCATCAACTGAGCTGTTTGTCCGATATGTCTTAGTTATCAAACATATCTGAGCTTTTTATAATAATAACAACCTGCCGTAAATTGGCCAAAATCTGACAAAAATGAAGGACCTAGAGCGCTAACGAATCAAAATATAACATTTTTCAATACACCAAGGGCCATAACTGTGGTGTAACTAATCAGATCGATCAGCCATTTTCAAACTTGTCCACACAAATTCATCAATATCAACAATCTGGCCAAGTTTGGTAAAGATCAAATATAAACAGAACATGGATATTTTTCAATAAATCAAGGACTATAACTCCTGTGTTAATAATTCAATCTAGCTGGTATTCAGCTTGTCTGAGCTTCCATAATATTAACAAACTGGCCAAGTTCGATAAAGATCAAATACAAAACAAAGGTGCAATGTTCGCAAGGTGGAATATGACATTTTTCAGTAAAACAAGTGCCACAACGCTGGTATTGCTATTTCGATCAGGCTGGTTTTCAAACTTGTTTGAGCTTTTATTCATAATAAAGACAGGTGACAAAGATTGGCAAAAATTAAATCCAAAATAAAAGTGCTAGAGTGTTCACAAGGCACAAACGCCTTTTTCAAAATAATCAACTTGAATTGATATAAACAATCTGGCTAAGTTTTGATAAAGATCAAACACAAAATGAATTTGCTAGTGTTCACAAAGCAGAATACCGGTATGGCATTAAGTTAACAACAGACGGATGACGGACGAGGGACAGACGACCGTTAAATCGGCATCCAATAAAAGCTTCAATGTTAGACTTTGGGCGGACAGATAGACAGTCAGGCAGTCTTACAGACAGACAGACAGACAGACGGGTAAATATATATGCTCACTCCACATTCGTAGTGGTTCATAAAAATAGTCAGTATAATAGTTTTGTTTTCTAACTTCCTATATAGCCCCACAATACCAAAAATCTGGCAGTTTGGTAAAAATCAGATGAAGTAAAAGGACAAAAATTATTGCCCCTTATATAATGTTGTATCAAGCAATCTGGAAAGTTGAATCATAAAGATTCCCTGATCAATGTTCGAGTAACGCTCCAGAAATATGTTAAGTATGTTGTTTCCATAGAAACAAAGTTCTATATATCAAAATAACCACAAGGTCACTAGGTTATGTGTACTGTGAAGTATCTGCCACATTTCTTATATTGATGTGTTTATTGTCATCCCTTACCAAAATGATTTTGTTTCAACAACATCGCTGCAATGTTACAGCAATGTTGTGCAGCAACAAGTTTTTATCGCCAGAACAGAGTTTTTTGCATATATATATTGTTGCGGCTAGCGGCAATTACATCTCTGGCGATTTTCTTGCAACATATAAAATGTTGTAAAGTATAAAATGTTGTAAAAGTTGTAAACGCATGATTAAGAGACACGTGCCTCTATCATGAATCATTAGAGTGAAGGGAGAGACACATGCCTCCATCATGAATCATCAGAGTGAAGGGAGAGACACATGCCTCCATCATGAATCATCAGAGTAAAGGGAGAGACACGTGCCTCCATCATGAATCATCAGAGTGAAGGGAGAGACACGTGCCTCCATCATGAATCATCAGAGTGAAGGGATATTTTTCAATATTGCATCAACGTTGTTAGAAAATCTTTCAGAAATGTCGCCAGAAACTAATTTGCATACGAAAAGCGATAATGTGGTAACGTTGCTGTATCATGTTGCCGGAATGTTGCTGTAACATGTCGCCGAAATGTTGCTATAACATGTCGCCGGAACGTTGCTGCAACTTTGCTGCAGTATTGACACACATTGTCGCGCCACGCCTTGTATTTTGGTAACGGGTATCGTCGCCACAAGCCTTGTATTTTGGTAACGGGTGTCGTCGCCACAAGCCTTGTATTTTGGTAACGGATGTCGTCGCCACAAGCCTTGTATTTTGGTAACGGGTATCATCGCCACAAGCCTTGTATTTTGGTAACGAGTGTCGTCGCCACAAGCCTTGTATTTTCGTAACGGGTGTCGTCCCACAAGCCTTGCATTTTGGTAGCGGATGGCGTCGCCACAAGCCTTGTATTCTGGTAACGGATGTCGTCGCCACAAGCCTTGTATTTTGGTAACGGGTGTCGTCGCCACAAGCCTTGTATTTTGGTAACGGATGTCATTTTCAGACGAACGAAGAATTATCCAAATAGCTCAGGTGAGCTGAGCCATGATGTCAATATTGTGTTGAGAACCTCAAAATCATTTTCCGAGAAAGTTGAAGAATGGTAACAAGTTCATCAGGGGCGTAGCTCACTTGAATGATTATTTAAGTGCTGTGCTTGAGAAAATCTTTTACTAGGAGGTATGCGTGTTGTTGTTTTCATCGACTTGAATCTGCGTGTTCACGATAACAAAGGCAAGAGCTGTCGGACAACAGCGAGCTTGATTTGAGGCCTTTTAAATGACTGGAAAAAAGAAACAAGAGGGCCAAAATGTCCCCGGAATATTTTGGCCCTGAACATGATGGGCTTCACAAATAGTAAGACAAAAGGTTATATTTAGTAGCAGTGACCTTGACCTTGACCCCAGTGACTTCATATGCAATCCCAAGCTTCGTTTCCGTATCATATTTTCAATATCTGATTCATTACAAAAGTTACTGCCCCAATTTATTTTCTGATTTTAGAAACATTGACCTTGACCCAATTGACATCAAATGCAAACATCAATCTTTCTTTCCATATAAGCTACATACACAGCAAGTCTCGTTCCAATATCTCATTCCTGACTAAAGTTATTGAGCAGAAACCATTTTTCTTACTAACAGTAAGACCTTGTCCTTGATCCCAGTGACCAAGCTTCCTTTCCATATAAGCTACCCACGCAGCAAGTTTCTTTTCAATATCTTATTCCTAACTAAAGTCATTGCTCGGAAACCCTTTTCCTATTTTAGTAACAGCAACCTTAACCTTGATGCCAGTGACCTCAAATGCAATTCAAAGCTTCCTTTCCATAGAAGCACATAGCAAGTTTGCTTCAAATATCTCATTCCTAACTTAAGTTATTGAGCGGATATCATTTTTTCTAGTTTTAATAACAGTGACCATGACCCCAGTGACCTCAAATGCAAACCCACGCTTTCTTCCCATATGAGCTACTTACACAGCAATATCTCATGCTATCACACATTATGGAGTGGAAACCATTTTTCTATTTTTAGTATCAGTGACCTTTACCTTGGCCCTAGTGTCCGCATATGCAATACAAGCTTCCTTTCCATAATATTATAACTTCCAACACAGCAAGCTTCATCACAATATCTCATTCCTAACAAAAGTTATTACCGGGAATTATTATTTTATTTTTAGTTACAACAACCTTGACTTTGACCCCAGTGACCTCAAATGAAATCCTAATTTCCATTCCATATAAGCTACATACACAGCAAGTTTCGTCATAATATTTCAATCCTAACAAAAGTTATCGGACGGAAACCATGTTTCTATTTTCAATAACAGCAACCATGATCTTGACCCCAGTGACCTCAAATGCAATCCCAAGCTTTCATTCCATATAAGCTACATACAAATCAAGTTCTGTTGCCTTATCTCATTCCTAACAATTAAAATGTATTAAGATGAAGCCATTTCTCTGTTTTTAGTGACAGCGACTTCGACCTGCAATCCCACGTCTACTTTCCGTATGAGCTACCTACATAGCAAGTGCCATCGCAATATATTATTCCTAACAAAGGGTATTGAGAGGAAATCACTTTTCTATTTAAGGAACAGCAAAATATCCATATACACACTTAAGACCCCCGGGGCTTGACCAGTTTTGAACCAGGGAACTTCATTTGCACACACTTGATAGTACAGGGGTTGGAGATCATTAATTAAGACTAGAAGGACTTAAAGGTCCGGGTTTTTTATTTAACCAACACCAATGTCAATCCCAAGAGATATTAAATTATGTCATTAACAGTGGGGGATGCATATCAAAGCGGAGACCGGACGTGACCATAATTGTGTCCAAAGTAGATCACAGTGACCCGAAAATTTTCACATGATGCATATAATAAACATTCCGGTGAAGTTTGGTGAAAATTCTGCGAGAAAGAAGTACGATACGCATGTCATTGCGCAGACTGGACGTGGCAAATATATCGTCGAAAGCAGGTCACAGTGACCCAAAACTGTACATGTAATGTTGGATCCATATAATGAACATTCTGGTGCAGATTGGTCAATATCCAGCAAGTAATGAAGGAGATATTAAGAAATTCAAATCTGACACACGGACGGACAGATGATTAAACAGATGAACTGACACATACACCCGAACAAAACTGTGATCATAAAGTCGAGATGTAAACGGGCTCAACAAAAAACTTTTCAGCAGGTCTTGATAAAATTGAAACCCAGCTCTGTATTCTTTGTTTATAATGACGTGGTGTATGTTTAAAACGAATATCGATCTCAGAGCCATCTCTGCATTCAAACCCAGCTCTGCATTCAAAATGCATTGTTGTATGTTTATAACGAATATCGATCTCAGAGCCAGCTCAAAAAATTCAAACCCAGCTCTGTACTCAAAATGCCTTGTTGTATGCTTAAAACGAATATCGATCTCAGAGCCAGCTCAGTATTCCAATCCATCTCGATATTCAAAATGACTTGGTATACGTTTAAAACGAATATCGATCTCAGAGCCAGCTCTGTATTCAAACCCAGCTACACATTCATAATGCCTTGGTGTAAGTTTAAAACAAATATCGATTTCAGAGTCAGCTCTGCATTCAAACCCAGCTCTGCATTCAAAATGCTTTCTTGTATGTTTATAACGAATATCGATCTCAGAGTCAGCTCGAAATTCAAACCCAGCTTTGCATACATAGTGCCTTAGTGTATGTTTAAAACTAATATCGATCTCAGAGCCACGCTCTGTATTCAAACCCAGCTCTGCATTCATAATGCCTTGGTGTATGTTTATAACGAATATCTATCTCAGAGCCAGCTCTGTATTCAAACCCAGCTCTGCATTCAAAATGACTTGGTGTATGTTTAAAACGAATATCGATCTCGGAGCCAGCTCTGTATTCAAACCCAGCCCTGCATTCAAAATAACTTGGTGTATGTTTAAAACGAATATCGATCTCAGAGCCATCTCGAAATACAAACCCAGCTCTGCATTCAAAATGCCTTGTTATATGTTTAAAACGAATATCGATCTCAGAACCAACTCGAAATTCAAACCCAGCTCGATATTCAAAATGACTTGATGTACGTTTAAAACGAACATCGATCTCAGAGCCAGCTCGAAATTCAAACCAGCTCTGCATTCACAATGCCTTGGTGTACGTTTACAGCGAATATCGATCTCAGAGTCAGCTCGAAATTCAAACCCACCTCTGTATTCAGTATGCCGTCTTATAAGTTTACCCGAATATCGATCTCAAAGCCATCTCTGTATTCAAACCCAGCTCTGCATTCATAATGCCTAGAGTGTACGTTTAAAACGAATATCGATCTCAGAGCCAGCTCGAAATTCAAACCCAGCTCTGTATTCAGTATGCCTTCTTATAAGTTTAACCGAATACTGATCTACGAGCTAGCTCGACATTTGAAAACCCAGTTCGATATTGAATGTCGATTTACGATCTTCGATCTCGCAGAACTTCACACAGCTTCTCATTTCAGAAACTTGATCCCGAACCCTTCACGCATGTGTACACAATTATCAACACTGGGTGACATCAGCGCATCCGGCAAACAACTGGACAGAAAATTAACTGGTCAATATCAGGAAAATGCATTATAGCACCTCGCCCACCTCAATAAAATAAAACACTAAGTTGAACCCTAAATAACATAAAAAATTATAGTATTGATTTTATCAAAAGATGTACCGCGAATTATCTGGAAATGGACGGGAAATAAACGGACGTTTGATTTGGCCTCAGTGTTGAAGTAGTTACATACATGTATACTCAGACGCTTTATAAACTCCTTACTAATTTAAGTACTTTCTATTGAAAATCGTCTTTGATTGCTTGTTGGAATCTCGACTTATCAAGTGAGAAAGTTTCGATTCTTACGAATGGCGGGAGGTGTACAGTACTGGTTTTACACAGGAATAAGTGGGTGGTCTGCCTTCAACACAAACAATCGACCGTCATATATAGCCTAAAATGTGCTGACATATGACATTACACACCAAACAAACAAACATACAACACAAAACCGTTCTTCCAAACTATTTCCATGTGTAGAGATGTACAATTTTATTAAACTCGTCCAGACAATGTGTTATTAAGCTCGCCGGAGGCTCGCTTAATAACACATTCCTGAACTCGTTTAATAAAATTGTGTATGAAATGACAACTCATGTCAGATCCTCTATATATGAGAGCTCTAAAAGCTTGAATTTGAGAAAACAAATTTTTTTGTTTAGATTGGGATGAAGTTATTGAGAATTGTGTTCTTAATAGGTCTATGTAAAAGAAATAATGAAAAAGCTTTATAAAGTTACACCACGGGGCAAGGCCATGTTTAACACCACTCCGCTCCCACCTGCCCCATCCACAAATGGATCTCATTTGGAAAAAACTTGATAGTCGTGTGCGTAGCAATCATGTCTATGCAACAACTGTAATAATCGGTCCAGAGAAGAGTTTTATGGTTTCGACATTATTTTGGATGTCACGCTAAACCCATTTTATCAAACTTGACGGTCATTGATCAAAGGATCAGCACGAATGTCAAGTTTTATCAAGCTACCTCATTAAATCGCTTAATTTTGGCTATAATTCTGAATCATTATCTGTAACTCAAAAACAAGGTGTCATAACGTGCTTACCAAAACAGGGAAAATCTAATTTTTATCTAAAAAACTGGAGACCTATCTCGTTACTAAATGTAGATACTAAAATTGCTTCATCAGCTATTGCATGCCGCCTGAAGACAATCCTTCCAAAAATTATTTCAGAAAGTCAGTCGGGATTTTTGAAAGGTAGATATATTGGAGAATCAACTAGATTTATATTTGACATTATTGAGAAATGTGAAGAATTAGATGTATCGAGTATTCTAGTTTTATTAGACGTTAAAAAAGGCCTTCGATTCTCTTGAATGGGGTTTTATAGAAAAAGCATTACGTTTCTTCAATTTACTTCAGTGGTTTAAAACGTTGTATAATAAATTTGAGAGTTGTGTATTAAATAATGGTCACTGTACCGATTTTTTTTCTATACAGCGTGGTGTACGTCAGGGAGACCTTTTATCGCCATATCTATTTATAATATGTGTCGAAATTTTAAGTGCGGCTTTAAAAAATAATCCTGATAATAATGATATTAAAATAGAAGGTTCAGAATACCTTATAAACCAATATGCAGATGACTCGTCCCTTTCCCTTGACGACGATGTAAAGTTACTGAATGCTACTCTAGAAACTGTTGACAAATTCTCGTTATGTTCTGGACTAAAAGCAAACTTTGATAAAACTGAAATTGTTTGGATCGGACATAAAAAAGGATGTAAAGACATATTGAACACATGCAAACCGGTAAAATGGAATGAAGTGGTTCTTTTAAAGTTTTAGGAATAGAATACAATTTGCAAAACGACAACTATGTGGTTCACAATTTTCATAGTAAATTCGATAAAATAAAAAATTGATAAATGATTGGTCGTTTCGAAATTTATCCTTAATAGGTAAAACAACTATTTTTAAAACACTTGCCTGATCCACCCGAACATGTATATCGCGACATTCAAAATGCGATGTTCGATTTTCTGTGGTCAGGTAAACCAGATAAAATAAAACGTAATTGTGATGATGAACACTATTGAAGAAGGTGGATTAAAGATCCCACACATTAAATCACTTAGTCACTCACTTAAATTATCTTGGATACAAAAGATTTTAGACCCTGACAAATTCGCACCATGGAAAACGTTTATTTTAAACGATTTAGAAAAAAACGGTGGATACAGAGTTTGGCATTTTCATAAAGAGGGGCTCATAAAAGTCGGTAATGAAATGAATAGCTTTTGGAAAAATGTATTCCAATCTTGGGCGCTAATACAGGAAAATGGTGTTAATACAGTAGAAGATATTCTATCGGAGCCACTCTTTCACAACCCAAATATAAAAATTAACAACAGAACGGTCTTTTATAAAGACTTATGTAAAAAAAAAAAAAAATTTATAAATGACATTGTTGATGACAATTGTATGTTTTTATCTTTTGAACATTTTACCGCAAAATATGACATTAACATTCCTTTTTTTAATTGATACAGGATTAGTTAGTGCAATTCCAGCTGACTGGAAAGCACGCATGAGAAATAATAATAAGATCGAGAATCCAATAAATAAAAATGTTAGTAAACTTAAAACAGCTAAAAAGGTAAATCAAATATTCTACCCTCAATTTTTGAAGTCAGTAGTTGAAATTCCAAATAATTCTCAAATGAAATGGCAAACAGATTTGGAATGCGCATTGACTAGTGAAGATTGGGCAATGCTATGTACGCAATCTTTCCGTATAACAGATGATTAATGCGCATTGACTAGTGAAGATTGGGCAATTCTATATACGCAACCTTTCCGTATAACAGATGATTAATGCGCATTGACTAGTGAAGATTGGGCAATTCTATATACGCAACCTTTCCGTATAACAGATGATTAATGCGCATTGACTAGTGAAGATTGGGAAATTCTATATACGCAACCTTTCCGTATAACAGATGTTTCATTTCTCCCATTTCTGCTCATGTGAGATAGGCATTTTTCTCATGTGAGATTATAAGTATCCATCATGAGTATCCATGTGAGATAGGTAAATCTCACCCGAGGGTCAGAATTGTAACCAGGGACGAGGCTCTGCCGAGTTCTTGGTTGCAATTTTAACACACATTGTAGGAAGAAATGTTGCGGGAAATAATTGTACTATGATTTATTTCTAATGTTGTTGCTTTACATTATTCATTTATAAAATTTTCATTTCAACAGTTGGATGTCTGAACGTCCTGGACTGGATGCCTATATATATTTTTGATCGGAATGTATAGTTTTAATGTAGGAATGTGTAATACCAGGGTTTTTCCTTGGTAGTGCCATCTTGATGTATCTGTGTATAAAGTGGGGGCTAATGGTTACATTGCACCATTGCGTTTGTGCTTCCGTGGTGTATAGTCAAATAGTGCCTTATATAAAACGTTTCCCTGCCTTTCTAGTGATACAAAATGCATACTTTTGACGCTCGATCGTTTGATTGATATGTGTTTTAAAATTTTCTACGGAGAAAAATGCGCATTCTTTATCTCTTGATATACATTCGTCCTATATAAAACAAAGAAGGAAAAACAATGGTGCAATGTAACCTAAAGAGAGCTAAATGGGATAAATCGATCTCTCTTGGATACGTACTTAAAGTCGAATTTCAGATGAAAACTAGTAAGCAGAGCTCTGAAACAGACACTGCATATGCTTTTATGTCGGTTTTGAGTATATTTAGTCAGTTTTCGTGTCTAACAGCCGTAATTTCGAGTTTCAGCTTTTTGTGGGTCCTAAAATGGCGTGCCTGGGCTACTTCTTTAATTGAAGTTTAATTCTTTGGTATGGAAATGTAGGCTGCAGTTTGTGGAACATGTTTTCAAAACGTTATCTGCAAAAAAAAAAGTTTGGAGGTTTGCCACCACTAAATATTTCCCCTACCCCCCCAAAAATAGGATATTGTGAACAGTTTTAGAAGGGTTTAACTTGTAAAATATTATTAATATACATAAAACCACTGACTTTGTAGCGTACGGCTATTATCAATTTTGATTTTAGTGGAATTTGTGGCATGTTTGAGCGTGTATACTCAACTAAAAATAGATAATATGCCCTAAATTGATGGAATTTTACTAAGAAAACATGTTTTGGTGTGCAAATCTGAATATTGTACATATGCACAGTCCTACTGGTTACTAAAATGCATGTTTTATGGATGTTTATTGAATTATTTTGATAATTTATCACATTTGTCAAGTATATTGCCAAGAAATGTTATTTCATATGACAATTCAAATAGTGTAAAACTAAAGAAAAATGTCTTTGAATTTGGTAAATTTCAACTTTTTCTATGCATCTTCAAATGTCCATATCTCGGTCAATGCTTGTTCGATTTGCACAAATTATGCATTTTTGAGCGTAATATATAGCTGCATGAGAATATGAAAACTTTACATTTAAAAATTATGAACTATTTGTGATTCTCTTTAAAGGGAGTACATCAGGCTTTTCATGGGGGTCTAGGTGTCCGACTTAAAATTGACAAATATTAATATTTTCTGTTTTACATGGCCAAAACATAATGAATGAGCCTAAAAATTATCCCTTATTTGCAAAGACATTCATTCTGCACAGTAATACATCCTATCCTAGGTGACGCACCAGGGTTAATTTCAGCATTTTCCGTCCGTTTCCGTCCTGTCTATATGGTGTTTTCAAAGTTTAGGCATTAACAAAATGGTTCTAACATCATATTTTGATTAATATAAGTGTTTTATCATCAACGGGAACAATTGTATAATTTAAGTTGTTTCTAGAAAAATGCTGATGTACCCCCTTTAAGGGTACATTGCACCATTGCGTTTGTGCTTCCGTTGTGTATAGTCAAATATTGCCTAATAAACGTTTCTCTGCTTACTAGTGATACAAAATGAATACTTTTGATTGCTTTTTTTATTATTACCTATAATTCAGCCAAATGATGTATAGTGAACATTGATTAGTGTTTGTTTGAGATGTTTAATTATAATTGATATAGACAGTAAAGCGAAAGTAGAAATGGGGTAAATCTATATGTGACGTGTCAAAATAGAACGTGACGTCATTCAACAGATTGGCTTGTTCTTACATGATACATGACCCCCTGTTTTTATTGCATTTTTATATTGGCGGACGCCCAATCGTTTGATTGATATGTGTTTTAACATTTTCTACGGAGAAAAATGCGCATTTTTTATCTCTTGATATACATTCGACCTATATAAAACAAAGAAGGAAAATAAATGATGCAATGTAACCTAATGTAGAGACATTCATGACTAGGAAACGGAGCTAACAAAAACCTTACCCATAATCACTGAAGTGTCAAAGTAGGTCGATGTCGGTCATGGTGGCTTTTTTATATCGGATAAAACTGTGATATAGGAAAGACCTTAAACAAAATCAACACAGTGTTAAAAGTAGTTCAATGTTATTGATGGTTACCGTCTTCTCACCGCTGCGGAAGTGTCTATTCTTATGTTTGCGTACAGTACTGGTTCTACCCAGGAAAAGTGGGTAGTCTGCCTCCACCACAAAAATTCGAGCGTCATATATAATCTTACATGTGTTGAAAATGACGTAATTTTAATTCGTAATGATGCAATGACTTAATTAAAATAGTTTACTTCGATCACAAAACAAGAATTTATAAGAGCATTAAAGGATCATATATTTTTATACATAAAACAAGAGTTGTGATCAGTGCAGCTCGACTATTCGCTTTTTTAGAGAACAGCAATTATGCACCTCACCTTTTACCATCAGAAAACGAGGCATTTTTCTTCATACAAGTGTAGGAACCCTAAACGTGAAAACGGTCATCAATGTTCAAACTGCCATAAACGTAATACCATTTTACCGTAAGCGTGAAACTTACCTTATGTGAAAACCCCTTGTGATCAATGTGAAAACGACATAGTGATATTGTAATAAAATTGTACTGTAAACTTGAAAACTTTTTCCTTCACCCTTTTCTCTTTCTGTGTTCTGTGAGTGTATCTGCTGTTGCTGGTCATTGTTGGTCACAACAAAAAAACGGCCTGTTGTCCGTCGTCCGTCCGACCGTTAACTTTTTATTGTCAACAATCAAGCACGTTCATTTTTACAAAATTATTTCTTGATTTAATGAAAAATGCTATAATTTGTCTTGTTAATATTCTAGCACATTCACTTTGCGTTTGATCTTTACCAAACTTGGCCAGTCATAATATTGATAAAAGCTCGAACAAGTTCAAAAACACCAATATCGGTATAACTTTACCAAACTTATTGCAGATTGAGGGGTACAATACACCATAATTGTTTATGGCATAAGAATCAAGAAAAGAACACAGAAATATGTACAAAAACGGGCGCGGTGAGGGTGGTGGTGTGAGGGAGCCCATGCCTCAATATGGTCGAGTTAAAACAGACGGTCCGTAACAGATTGGTTGTTTACCTTAACCACAATTATTGCACATTTCATAGGCTATGTAATTGCACAGGGAGCCCATGATTATTTATACTTAAATTACTTATGCATCCATCTAGATACTGATATAAGTTATCCCAAATTAAAACTTGCAAAAATAAAAAAATCCGTAATAGTTAAGCAACATTTTGAAGGTGGTCTCAAAATGATTAATCTTAAAGCATTTATATTCAGCCTTAAAACTACATGGATAAGACGACTCATAACTAATGAGGGCACTTGGAAGCAACTGGTTGAAAAAATAATAGATATTAAAAAATTAACATCTTTTGGCAAAAATTACTGTGAAACATTAATAAAAAAAATTAAAAATAATTTCTGGAAAGATGTGCTAATTTCATATGTTAAGCTTATTGATTTTAGTTTGCCTAACTCACCTGAGGACTTTTTGTCAAACCCACTACTCTATAATAACAATATTTTGATTGGCGGTAAGCCATTTTTTAACGAAGTATGGTATAGGAAAGGCATCATTTTTATAAATGACTTAATCAATGAAAATGGTGGATTTTATTCTTTTACTGAGTTTGAAGATAAAACTGGCATTAAAACAAATTTTCTAATCTACGAAGGAGTAGTAGCTGCCATTAAAACATTTAGAAAACAATTGCAAAACAAAATAACAATGAACAAATTAGAAAACCCAATTTTACCTGCGAATATTAAAGCAATCATCAAAAACAAGAAAGGTTGCATTGATATGTATTCCATTTTTAATAGAAATAATGAAAGTCCAACATCAAAAATCAAATGGGAACATATTTATGATATTGAAGCCGAAACATGGAAAGACATATATTCATCCCCTTTCAAAATTACCTCTAGCACAATACTACAATGGTTTCAAACAAGAATTAACCATCGGCTTCTTTCAACACAGCATTATCTACATAAAATAAAAAAAGCTGAAAACCCTTTCTGCCACTTCTGCCACCAAGACGAGACTATAGTTCATATGTTTTGGACCTGTCCTTCATCTCAGAATTTTTTAACACAGATAAACTCTTTCTTTTTAACAAAAAACATAAAACTGAATCTGTCAGAACAAGCATTTATTTTTAACACAGGTGAAGAACAATCGACTGTAGAGTTACAAATTATTTTAGAAATGAAATACTATATATTTACCTCAAAACGACTAAAAACACCGCTCTCCCTTACTCCAATGATATACAGACTAAGGTATCTGTATGAAACACATAGACCAATCGCAATTAGAAATAATCAACTAGAAAGATTTGAAAATTCATGGAGCAAGTACAAAACCATTGTAGATTAATCAGTATTATACTAACTCCTTTGCATGCACTTCTCCGGGTACAATTTTAGAGCAAACCCAAGACACTGACAATTCGTAAATCAATTATATCAATATTGAATATTTAATACTTACATATACAAATTTTATAAGCAGATGGGCCTTTGGACAGCAATCAACTGTTAGGTAAAGAAGTGTTTTTTTTTCCTTAAACAGAATTTTTCTTTTTCTTCCTGAAATCATAATTTTTATGCTCCCTGCCATAGCTGTACAATACATGTATATTTTCTGTATTAATTGTAATTTCATTATGCTAAAATAGTATTTCATATAAATATTGCATGTAAATGTAAAGATATTGTAAGGTGTGGCAAGGGATGGTCCTCCCCGACCCTTGCTCCACCAATTGACGGGGAGATTAAACGGGTCGTCAGAAGACGGCTCAAAAAAAAAAAAAAAAAAAAAAAAAAAAATACTTATGCATCCATCTAGATACTGATATAAGTTATCCCAAATTAAAACTTGGTTGACTTAAGCCACCAAATTCATGTTCATTTTATCATTTTTGATCATGCTCATTAAAGGTCTTCATCATGACCCCTGCGTTAATTCAGGTGCCATCTCGCTCAAATCACTAGCGCAATGGCAGAAACACTATAAACGTTGCTCCAGCGTAAATGTAGTGTCTACAATATAATTTGCAGCAACAGAGTTCTGCAGGAGGAAGGTTCTAGGCCCATTCTCCATATTTTATCTCGATGTAAATGAAGTATAAGCCTGGCATGTTCATTCCTGTTAGGCGCCACATAACCTTGCATGTGTTGGTGCGCCTTAAAACCCCATTGAATTGAATTAGTTTATGATGTATGCTAGTCATTGATATGATCATGATGATGTTTTAAATTTATAATAAACTATTGCTTTGTGACTGAATTACAATATTAATATTTATGATTTAACGACAAAAAACCGGCGGAGTTGCTCGAATTGCTCAGACCAAACTGCAGGTTCATAAATTAATGTACACTGACGAGATATGAAAACGCAACAAACAAATGTCTAAATATATTTTGACTGAATTTAGCTAGGTCCGCTTCGTTTTCCTCGTGCGTCCCGTGCACATTTACCATGTGGTCAAATCGATTGAAATTTTATTTCAGTACCTACAAATCATAATTTCAATAAATTGTTGGATAATTTTAAATTCGAGAGATGCCACGGTTAAATAACGCAGACCGAAATCGGATTTTGGGACTTTTGGAAATTGGAATTACGCAAACGGAAGTCGCTAGACGTTTTAACGCCAACCGATCGACAATTTCGCGGTTGCTTCAGCGATACAATCTTACCGGTACCGTGTCGGACCGTCCTCGACCTGGGGCGACGCCAGTTACGACGCCACGTCAGGACGTTTACATTCGTCAACGTCATCTACGTAATCGTAAACTTACGGCGACATCAACTGCGAATATAGTCGTTGGGACAAGGGGTCGCCCTATCAATCTAAACACAGTGGCTAAACGATTGCGTGATTACGGATTAAGGTGCCAGCGGCCAGCTAAAGTTCCCCTACTTACCGTACATCATCGACGTCAACGACTGCAATGGGCACGTGCAAACATTAATAATGTGAACTGGAATATGGTTTTGTTTTCGGATGAATCTAGATTCAATTTATTCAATGCAGATGGCAGACGTTTACATTCGTCAACGTCATCTACGTAATCGTAAACTTACGGCGACATCAACTGCGAATATAGTCGTTGGGACAAGGGGTCGCCCTATCAATCTAAACACAGTGGCTAAACGATTGCGTGATTACGGATTAAGGTGCCAGCGGCCAGCTAAAGTTCCCCTACTTACCGTACATCATCGACGTCAACGACTGCAATGGGCACGTGCAAACATTAATAATGTGAACTGGAATATGGTTTTGTTTTCGGATGAATCTAGATTCAATTTATTCAATGCAGATGGCAGAGTACGCGTGTACCGTCGACGTAATGAACGTTTTGCAGATAATTGTATTGTGGAGCATGAACGTTACGGTGGTGGCAGCGTTATAGTCTGGGGCGCTATCAAGAGTGATTTTAAGTCACAGCTAGTCATTTGCAATGGCAATTTGAACGCACAAAGCTATATCAATCAGATTATCACGCCCGTGGTCCTGCCGATATTCCAGCAACGTAACGAACTTACGTTCATGCAAGATAACGCCCCACCGCATCGAGCCAGGCTGACAATGAACGTACTGAACAATAACAACATTCCTGTGTTGCCGTGGCCGGCTTTATCACCTGACTGTAACCCTATAGAGCATCTCTGGAATGAGTTAGGACGTCGGGTGCGTCAACGTCCTAACCCTCCAAGAAACGTCCAGGAGTTAACGAATGCACTGATTTATGAGTGGGGATGCATTCCACGTCGAGTTTATAGGAATCTTTGTCGTTCAATGCGTTCACGGCTTCAGGAAGTGATCAGGAGAAATGGGGGCCATACCCGGTACTGACCATTTAAACTGACTGATGTGGAATAAACAGTGATTACGTAATATCGGTTGGTGGAATCATCATTTTGTTTTTACACATGCATTGTTGAAGAGTCACTGAATTATTTGATACCCCATTTATGAGTGTTATGTAATTATTTTCTCTAATATACTCCTACAAACCCGTTGTTGCGTTTTCATATCTCGTCAGTGTATTTGAATATACACATTTCAGACGTAACGGAAGAACAATATTGATGGTTCTCATTTGTGGTTGGATTGATGTCAATCACTGTTCTAATTCGCTTCTAACCCCTTTAAGATGACAACGATACAAGCTCCTGGTCTAAAGAATAGTTGATATTGGGATTGAAATTGTATGAAGAAATGTGTGTTAATGTGTTTTGCTATATGCATATGACCTCAAAACAGTTCTAAAACAAGTCAGATAGAAAAGTCTCTGTCTGTTCTCGATTTATTTGCCTTTGCAGTTAAATCGAACTTAAATTGTTTATATCTGTAAAGGCTTGGGTGAGTTTTCAACTAGCATAATTAAACCACATTGTTTTGCTTTTTGAACAGTTTTAATTCGTTGCCAAATTATGTATTTTTTTGGAGTGAAAAACATATTATATCGCTAACAACCTTAATTAGCGTCAATATTACAGATTACACATGCAGGGATATATATTGTTTTCAGTAAGTTCTTATGCTTTAATTATTGTAAATTGGCTGAACCTGTACTATTAAATTTGACATCTAGATCCTATGCAGATGGCTCAAAATATAAATGTACCCGAATGTCTATTAGAAACGCAATATTAAGAGGACATTTTCTGCAATGTTTTCGCTGTAAGCGACTTTGAACGCAAATAACGAACCTTTTCTAAACAGTATGTTACACTAGTTTTCATAATTATGAAGCTTATTAACTGTTTTGATAGTGAATACATTTCTTGATACAATGCAATCAAGTACAATTGTGTTTTTTTGTTAAAAACCATTGTTTAGCCGCAGTACCGACTTGATGATTATGGGAAAAGGGTCATATACTTACCTTATGATAACGCAAAAACAAAGTCCGATCGGTCTTTTATTTTTAAAAGTTTAAATGTTAACTATGTTTAGAAAATGCAGTTCTAAGGATGTACTAAATTAAAAAAAATCTGGGCTATCCATACGAACAAATGTAGGACATTTCCTTAATATTTCAAAGTTTTTGACAAAGTAGGCGCATTTCCACGGGCTCTTAATGGTATTAGACAATACATTAGACTGTTAAACTAAGTCATTTACCTAATCATTGTATTTACAGTGTGTTCATTTATTTTGGGGACAAAATAAAAGTTTCATCCTTATTTAATTACATGAAGGAATCAGTAACATTATAATGAAGACCGATGTAAACGAAAACAATCGGAATCGATAAGATATTATCAAGCAAAATCATGTTTAATTATTTTAGCACGCAGTTAATTTTAGATATATACTTTTTTTTTTTACATATTTAGGTAACGTGACTTTGAATCCGAGCCTTTTCTGACCATACCGGCCCTTTTCTACGATTTTTATATTTTTTCTGGCTGGGTACGTACAAAAGAAATATCAAACTCGTAAAACACACTGGTACGGTCAGTGAAGGCTCTGATTACCTGACTTTATACAGACTGTAGCATGGTCACTAAAACTTCCCTTTGTAATAGCACAGGTGAAAAGCGTTTAATCGAAAATAACATCAGAATAAATGGTGTACTACAACTACCAGTTATTGAAAGTTAGAGTATGGCAGGGAGCTGAAGTGGACATGCTATGTAATAGATAGAGTCTGGTCTTAGCGAGTTGGCTTATTTAAACACCGAGATAGCCCATCGAGGTGTTTAAATAACCAACGAGCTGAGACAGACTCTATCTTTTTTGTAGCATGGTGTACTTAGTAACACTGTGACGTCATAGTGACCGTACTCTAAATTCCAATATCCGGTAGTTGTAGTACGGCATAGCCACGCCCCTTTAGTTACCCTAAATTAAACGATTTAATGCTCTGCATTCATCAAAGGAAATGTCTGTGACCATGCTACAAAAAACAAATAGAGTATGGTCTCATCTCGTTTTTTAACTTAAACACCTCGATGGGCTATGCCAATCTCGATGTTTAAATCAGCCAACTCAATGAGACCATACTTTATATATTACTTATACAGAGATGAATGCATACCGTTTTATCAACTCAAAATAGCTGCGTGAAGTTGGCTCAACATACGACATTCGACAAACGACAATCGACATACGACATTCAAAAACATCCTTCAAAGTGAATGTCGTTTCATGCGACATACAACATTCGACATACGACATTCGAAAAACAACATTTAAGACAAATATCGTTTCACGCGATATACAACATTCGACATACAACATTCGACATACGACGTTCAAAAACATCCTTGACCTTGAAGGATATTTTTGAATGTCGTATGCCGAATGTCGTTTGTCGAATGTCGTACGTCGAATGTTATAAGTCGAATGTTGTATGTCGCGTGAATTCACATTCACATTGAATGTTGTTTTTCGAATGTCGTATGTCGTATGTTGAGCCAACTTCACGCAGCTACTCAAAATACGATTAATTAATTTCCCGATTTTACCGCTCTATCCAGGTATCGCCTTGCAAATAGTTCGATTCAGGCATCTTATTTTTCTCAACATACTATATAGCCCATGTATAGATGTTTGCATATCCGTTTACATCATTATTAAGGAGTACTCGTAAATAAAGGTTTGGGTTTAACACATTAGAAAAATAATAACGTATTTTACAGAAATAATAATCGTGTTATGTTCTGTTATTTCACAGGAAACACGTTTCGCCAAACAACCCACTTGTTATTATTTTATGAAATGCAAGTGTAACTTCCTCTTATATTGATGTATAATATTACGGTACATAGATGAAAATAATAAACAAAATAATTCAAAAACATATGGTGTGATTAATTATTTTCTGACGGTGTCCAGTTAATGCGCTTTTCTATTCAATAGCCCGCACATATTGAATTTTGTTGGTTTATAACACAATAAAGTTCAACAGTTCTAAAACATTATTAAAACATTATTATGCCCGATCAATTTCCTGAAACTCTCAAATGATTTCCTGGAAAATTCAATTATTTCACAGTATAGTGTTGTCTCCGATGTAAGGGATAACTCTGTTTTAATGTAGTGTTGATTAATTTATATAAACATCAGCATTAAATGGAATTAACGAGGTGAGAACAAATCACCAAATACGAATACATTAAGAACATAGCTCACTTATTTTTCGGCGAGGTCCAGTTATTGAAAAATATAACGAATTGTAAGAAAAACTATATATGGTCCAGTTATTTCCGGGTAATGACCAGTTATTTCTCAACACACTGTTCCGTAAATATGTGTTGTGCTGTTATATAATATATATTTGTGAATTAGTTACAACTATCGTATCTTAGTGCTGAGAAGGATGTAGAATGCATCAAAAGTAAAAAAATAATAACAAGGTGTAAAACAAACTATTTATGGTCCAGTTATTTCCCAACTATGTCCAGTTATTTCTCGACACATTGTTGCGTCAATATATGTCGTGTTATAAGTATAGGATAGAGCATGAGTTTTGCACGTGTACGGGGAGATAATGCACGAGCGTTAGCGAGTGCATTATCGTCCGTACACGTGCAAGACTCATGCTCTATTGTATTTATACCACAATAACTAACATATGCTGTGTATATCCTCAGGTATTATACGATGCATTGTGTATATTTAGGCTATTGTGGTATAATATAATATATTAGTGAATTAGTTATAACTATCGTATCTCAGTGCTGAGAACGATGTAGAAAGCATAAGTGCAAAATGATAACACATTTTAAGAAAAACTATATTATAGTCCATTTATTTCCAGGTGATGTCCAGTTATTTCCCAGCGGTTATTTTCCTCTAACAACGATGCCGTTCTGATTTAAAAGAGTGTTATTGGTAATACTAATGCCTCATTAGGAGGTTGGCATGAGAGATGAGCGGGAAAACATTGGAGATGAGATATGATACCATATTATTGAGATACACAATAATGTCCAGTTTTTTCTCGGTTGTGTCCAGTTATTTCCCGGCGGTTAATTTCCTGTAACAATGGTACTGCTCAGATTTAATAGAGTGTTATTGGTTATACTATTGCCTCACTAGTGAGGTTGGCATGAGAGATGAGCGGAAAAACATTGGAGATGAGATATGATAACATATTATTGAGATACACAATAATGTCCAGTTTTTCCCCGGCTGTGTCCAGTTAGTTTCCGGCGGTTATTTTCCTCTAACGATGGTACCGCTCTGATTTAATAGAGTGTTATTGGTTATATTATTGCCTCGTTATTGAGGTTGACATAAGGGATGAGCGGGAAAACATTGGAGTTGAGATATGATAACATATAATTGAGATACACAATAATGTCCAGTTTTTTCCCTGCTGTGTCCAGTTATTTCCGGCGGTTATTTTCCTGTACCAATGGTACCGCTCTGATTTAATAGAATGTTATTGGTTATACTATTGCCTCATTAGGGAGGTTGGCATGAGAGATGAGCGGGAAACCTTGGAGACGAGATATGATAACATATTATTGAGATACACATAATGTCCAGTTTTTTCAGGCTGTGTCCAGTTATTTCCCGGCGGTTATTTTCCTCTAACAGTGGTACCGCTCTGATTTAATAGTGTGTTATTGGTTATACTATTGCCTCATTAATGAGGCTGACATGAGGAATGAGCGGGAAAGCATTGGAGATGGGATATGATAACATATTATTGGGATACACAATAATGTCCAGTTTTTTCCCGGCTGTGCCCAGTTATTTGCCGGCGGTTATTTTCCTGTAACAATGGTACCGCTCTGATTTAATAAAGTGTTATTGGTTATACTATTGCCTCATTAGTGAGGTTTTCATGAGGGATGAGCGGGAAAACATAGGAGATGAGATATGATAACATATTATTGAGATACACAATAATGTACAGTTTTTTCCCGGCTGTGTCCACTTATTTCGCGGCGGTTATTTTCCTCTAACAACGGTAACGCTCTGATTTAATAGAGTGTTATTGGTTATACTATTGCCTCATTAATGAGGTTGACATGAGGGATGAGCGGGAAAACATTGGAGATGAGATATGATAACATTATATTGAGATACACAATAATGTCCAGTTTTTTTCTGACTGTGTCCAGTTATTTCCCGGCGGTTATTTTCCTCTAACAATGGTACCGCTCTGATTTAATAGGGTGTTATTAGATATACTATTGCCTCATTAGTGAATCTGGCATGAGAAATGAGCGGGAATACATTGCAGATGAGTTATGATAACAAATTATTGAGATACACAGTAATGTCCAGTTTTTTCCCGGCTGTGTCCAGTTATTTCCCGGCGGTTATTGCCTAAAACAATGGTACCGCTCTGATTTAATAGAGTGTTATTGGTTATACTATTGCCTCTTTAATGAGGTTGACATGAGAGATGAGCGGGAAAATATTGGAGATGGGATATGATAACATGATATTGATACACAATAATGTCCAGTTTTTTTTCCAACTGTATCCAGTTATTTCCCGGCGGTTATTTTCCTCTAACAATGGTACCGCTGTGATTTAATAGAGTGTTATTGGTTATACTATTGCCTCATTAGTGAGGTTGGCATGAGAGATGAGCGGGAAAACATTGGAGACGAGATATGATAACATATTATTGAGATACACAATAATGTCCAGTTTTTTCCCCGGCTGTGTCCTGTTATTTCCCGACGGTTATTTTCCTGTAACATTGGTACCGCTCTGATTTAAGAGAATGTTACGGGTATACTATTGCCTCATTAATGAGGTTGACATGAGGGATGAGCGGGAAAACATTGGATTTGAGATATGATAACATATTATTGAGATACACAATAATGTCCAGTTTTTTCCCGGCTGTGTCCACTTATTTCCCGGCGGTTATTTTCCTCTAACAATGGTACCGCTCCGTTTTAATAAATTGTTATTGGTTATACTATGCCTCATTAGTGAGGTTGGCATGAGAGATGAACGGGAAAACATTGGAGATGAGATATGATAACATATTGAGCTACACAATAAAGTCCAGTTTTTCCCCGGCTGTGTCCAGTTATTTCCCGACGGTTATTTTCCTCTAACAATGGTACCGCTCTGATTTAATAGAGTGTTATTGCTTATACTATTGCCTCATTAGTGAGGTTGGCATGAGAGACGAGCGGGAAAACATTGGAGTTGAGATGTGATAACATTATTGAGATACACAATAATGTCCAGTTTTTTCGCGGCTGTGTCCAGTTATTTCCCGGCGGTTATTTTCCTCTAACAAGTACCGCTTTGATTTAATAGAATGTTATTGGTTATACTATTGCCTCATTAATGAGGTTGACATGAGGGATTAGCGGGAAAACATTGGAGTTGAGATATGATAACATATTATTGAGATACACAATATGGTCCAGTTTTTCCCCGGCTGTGTCCAGTTATTTGCCGGCGGTTATTTTCCTGTAACAATGGTACCGCTCTGATTTAATAGAGTGTTACTGGTTATACTATTGCCTCATTAATGAGGCTGACATGAGGGATGAGCGGGAAAACATTGGAGTTGAGATTTGATAACATATTGTTGAGATACACAATAATGTCCAGTTTGTTCCCGGCTGTGTCCAGTTATTTCCCGACGGTTATTTTCCTCTAACAATGGTACCGCTCTGATTTAATAGAGTGTTATTGGTTATACTATTGTCTCATTAGTGAGGTTGGCATGAGAGACGAGCGGGAAAACATTGGAGTTGAGATGTGATAACATTATTGAGATACACAATAATGTCAAGTTTTTTCGCCGTTGTGTCCATTTATTTCCCGGAGGTTATTTTCCTCTAACAATGGTACCGCTCTGATTTAATAGAATGTTATTGGTTATACTATTGCCTCATTAATGAGGTTGACATGAGGGATGAGCGGGAAAACATTGGAGTTGAGATATGATAATATATTATTGAGATACACAATATGGTCAAGTTTTTTCCCGGCTGTGTCCAGTTATTTCCCGGCGGTTATTTTCCTGTAACAATGGTACCGCTCTGATTTAATAGAGTGTTATTGGTTATACTATTGCCTCATTTGTGTGGTTGGCATGAGAGATCAGCGGGAAATAATTTTAGATGAGATATGATAACATATTATTGAGATACACAATAATGTCCAGTTTTTCCCGGCTGTGTCCAGTTATTTCCCGGCGGTTATTTGCCTCTAACAATGGTACCGCTGTGATTTAATAGAGTGTTTTTGGTTATACTATTGCCTCATTAGTGAGGATGGCATGAGAGATGAGCGGGAAAACATTGGAGATGAGATATGATAACATATTATTGAGATACACAATAATGTCCAGTTTTTTCCCCGGCTGTGTCCTGTTATTTCCCGACGGTTATTTTCCTGTAACATTGGTACCGCTCTGATTTAAGAGAATGTTACTGGTTATACTATTGCCTCATTAATGAGGTTGACATGAGGGATGATCGGGAAAACATTAAAGTTGAGATATGATAACATATTATTGAGATACACAATAATGTCCAGTTTTTTCCCGGCTGTGTCCACTTATTTCCCGGCGGTTATTTTCCTCTAACAATGGTACCGCTCCGTTTTAATAGAATGTTATTGGTTATACTATGCCTCATTAATGAGGTTGGCATGGGAGATGAACGGGAAAACATTGGAGATGAGATATGATAACATATTGAGCTACACAATAATGTCCAGTTTTTCCCCGGCTGTGTCCAGTTATTTTCGACGGTTATTTTCCTCTAACAATGGTACCGCTCTGATTTAATAGAGTGTTATTGCTTATACTATTGTCTCATTAGTGAGGTTGGCATGAGAGACGAGCGGGAAAACATTGGAGTTGAGATGTGATAACATTATTGAGATACACAATAATGTCCAGTTTTTTCGCGGCTGTGTCCAGTTATTTCCCGGCGGTTATTTTCCTCTAACAAGTACCGCTTTGATTTAATAGAATGTTATTGGTTATACTATTGCCTCATTAATGAGGTTGACATGAGGGATGAGCGGGAAAACATTGGAGTTGAGATATGATAACATATTATTGAGATACACAATATGGTCCAGTTTTTCCCCGGCTGTGTCCAGTTATTTTCCGGCGGTTATTTTCCTGTAACAATGGTACCGCTCTGATTTAATAGAGTGTTACTGGTTATACTATTGCCTCATTAATGAGGCTGACATGAGGGATGAGCGGGAAAACATTGGAGTTGAGATATGATAACATATTGTTGAGATACACAATAATGTCCAGTTTTTTCCCGGCTGTGTCCAGTTATTTCCCGACGCTTATTTTCCTCTAACAATGGTACCGCTCTGATTTAATAGAGTGTTATTGGTTATACTATTGTCTCATTAGTGAGGTTGGCATGAGAGACGAGCGGGAAAACATTGGAGTTGAGATGTGATAACATTATTGAGATACACAATAATGTCCAGTTTTTTCGCCGTTGTGTCCATTTATTTCCCGGAGGTTATTTTCCTCTAACAATGGTACCGCTCTGATTTAATAGAATGTTATTGGTTATACTATTGCCTCATTAATGAGGTTGACATGAGGGATGAGCGGGAAAACATTGGAGTTGAGATATGATAACATATTATTGAGATACACAATATGGTCAAGTTTTTTCCCGGCTGAGTCCAGTTATTTCCCGGCGGTTATTTTCCTGTAACAATGGTACCGCTCTGATTTAATAGAGTGTTATTGGTTATACTATTGCCTCATTTGTGAGGTTGGCATGAGAGATCAGCGGGAAATAATTTTAGATGAGATATGATAACATATTATTGAGATACACAATAATGTCCAGTTTTTCCCGGCTGTGTCCAGTTATTTCCCGGCGGTTATTTGCCTCTAACAATGGTACCGCTGTGATTTAATAGAGTGTTATTGGTTATACTATTGCCTCATTAGTGAGGTTGGCATGAGAGATGAGCGGGAAAACATTAGAGATGAGATATGATAACATATTATTGAGATACACAATAATGTCCAGTTTTTTCCCCGGCTGTGTCCTGTTATTTCCCGACGGTTATTTTCCTGTAACATTGGTACCGCTCTGATTTAAGAGAATGTTACTGGTTATACTATTGCCTCATTAATGAGGTTGACATGAGGGATGATCGGGAAAACATTGGAGTTGAGATATGATAACATATTATTGAGATACACAATAATGTCCAGTTTTTTCCCGGCTGTGTCCACTTATTTCCCGGCGGTTATTTTCCTCTAACAATGGTACCGCTCCGTTTTAATAGAATGTTATTGGTTATACTATGCCTCATTAGTGAGGTTGACATGAGGGATTAGCGGGAAAACATTGGAGTTGAGATATGATAACATATTATTGAGATACACAATATGGTCCAGTTTTTCCCCGGCTGTGTCCAGTTATTTTCCGGCGGTTATTTTCCTGTAACAATGGTACCGCTCTGATTTAATAGAGTGTTACTGGTTATACTATTGCCTCATTAATGAGGCTGACATGAGGGATGAGCGGGAAAACATTGGAGTTGAGATATGATAACATATTGTTGAGATACACAATAATGTCCAGTTTTTTCCCGGCTGTGTCCAGTTATTTCCCGACGGTTATTTTCCTCTAACAATGGTACCGCTCTGATTTAATAGAGTGTTATTGGTTATACTATTGTCTCATTAGTGAGGTTGGCATGAGAGACGAGCGGGAAAACATTGGAGTTGAGATGTGATAACATTATTGAGATACACAATAATGTCCAGTTTTTTCGCGGTTGTGTCCATTTATTTCCCGGAGGTTATTTTCCTCTAACAATGGTACCGCTCTGATTTAATAGAATGTTATTGGTTATACTATTGCCTCATTAATGAGGTTGACATGAGGGATGAGCGGGAAAACATTGGAGTTGAGATATGATAACATATTATTGAGATACACAATATGGTCAAGTTTTTTCCCGGCTGTGTCCAGTTATTTCCCGGCGGTTATTTTCCTGTAACAATGGTACCGCACTGATTTAATAGTGTGTTATTGGTTATACTATTGCCTCATTTGTGAGGTTGGCATGAGAGATCAGCGGGAAATAATTTTAGATGAGATATGATAACATATTATTGAGATACACAATAATGTCCAGTTTTTCCCGGCTGTGTCCAGTTATTTCCCGGCGGTTATTTGCCTCTAACAATGGTACCGCTGTGATTTAATAGAGTGTTTTTGGTTATACTATTGCCTCATTAGTGAGGTTGGCATGAGAGATGAGCGGGAAAACAATGGAGATGAGATATGATAACATATTATTGAGATACACAATAATGTCCAGTTTTTTCCCCGGCTGTGTCCTATTATTTCCCGACGGTTATTTTCCTGTAACATTGGTACCGCTCTGATTTAAGAGAATGTTACTGGTTTTACTATTGCCTCATTAATGAGGTTGACATGAGGGATGATCGGGAAAACATTGGAGTTGAGATATGATAACATATTATTGAGATACACAATAATGTCCAGTTTTTTCCTGGCTGTGTCCACTTATTTCCCGGCGGTTATTTTCCTCTAACTATGGTACCGCTCCGTTTTAATAGAATGTTATTGGTTATACTATGCCTCATTAGTGAGGTTGGCATGGGAGATGAACGGGAAAACATTGGAGATGAGATATGATAACATATTGAGCTACACAATAATGTCAAGTTTTTCCCCGGCTGTGTCCAGTTATTTCCCGACGGTTATTTTCCTCTAACAATGGTACCGCTCTGATTTAATAGAGTGTTATTGCTTATACTATTGTCTCATTAGTGAGGTTGGCATGAGAGACGAGCGGGAAAACATTGGAGTTGAGATGTGATAACATTATTGAGATACACAATAATGTCCAGTTTTTTCGCGGCTGTGTCCAGTTATTTCCCGGCGGTTATTTTCCTCTAACAAGTACCGCTTTGATTTAATAGAATGTTATTGGTTATACTATTGCCTCATTAATGAGGTTGACATGAGGGATTAGCGGGAAAACATTGGAGTTGAGATATGATAACATATTATTGAGATACACATTATGGTCCAGTTTTTCCCCGGCTGTGTCCAGTTATTTTCCGGCGGTTATTTTCCTATAACAATGGTACCGCTCTGATTTAATAGAGTGTTACTGGTTATACTATTGCCTCATTAATGATGCTGACATGAGAGATGAGCGGGAAAACATTGGAGTTGAGATATGATAACATATTGTTGAGATACACAATAATGTCCAGTTTTTTTCCGGCTGTGTCCAGTTATTTCCCGACGGTTATTTTCCTCTAACAATGGTACCGCTCTGATTTAATAGAGTGTTATTGGTTATACTATTGTCTCATTAGTGAGGTTGGCATGAGAGACGAGCGGGAAAACATTGGAGTTGAGATATGATAACATATTATTGAGATACACAATATGGTCAAGTTTTTTCGCGGCTGTGTCCATTTATTTCCCGGCGGTTATTTTCCTGTAACAATGGTACCGCTCTGATTTAATAGAGTGTTATTGGTTATACTACTGCCTCATTTGTGAGGTTGGCATGAGAGATCAGCGGGAAATAATTTTAGATGAGATATGATAACATATTATTGAGATACACAATAATGTCCAGTTTTTCCCGGCTGTGTCCAGTTATTTCCCGGCGGTTATTTGCCTCTAACAATGGTACCGCTCTGATTTAATAGGGTGTTATTGGTTATACTATTGCCTCATTAATGAGGCTGACGTAAGAATTAATTATATAATGAGTTTGTATACAACTACATTAATGTCAACTATCCAGCTCCCCGTGTGGTTGCCGGGGTAGAATACAACCGCTGCAACTGCAAACACACCTTCACATGCAGAGGGGTAGGACCCCCCTCCCCACCACCCTATCCCCTCCCCCCCCCCCCCCCCACCCACCGACCCCCATTCATATTCATTTTGTCATTTTTTGTTCATGCTCTATAAAGGTCTTCATCATGCATTGTTTCAGGTGCCATCTTGCCCACATCACTAAGAGCAGTTGCAGAAAAACAATAAACGTGGCTCCAGCGTAAATGGAGTGCCACGGTCTACAGTAGAATTTGCAGCAACTCTGGCGTTCAAGGTGAGAAGGTCTAGGCCCATTCTCCATTTCATATCTCCATGTACATGGAGGATGAGCCTGGCATGTTCATGCCTATTTGGCTCCATATAACCTTTTATGTGTTGGTGCGCCTTTGAGTTCATCCAGACTATTATATTAATGCAGTCATCGTACAAAATAATAAGGGAAAGTATGCGAAGTTCCCACTGGCAGCTTCTATGATTCTTCTGCATTTGCATTGACTTTAACCTTTGAGATGCTCCCTATAGACAGTTTTGTTATATTTAGCCGAAAGTAATACGCGCATGCGCAGTGTAGCTTCCGTCCAGTTTTTTCCCGGTCCAGTATTTTCCCGTTACACCGGCAATACGCGCCTGTCCGTCTTATGTCAGCGCTGCATACTAAGTTTCATTTCAAATGGATGGAAAATGTAGGAAGAGATGTGAACGCAAGAATGCAATCCCTAGTCTATATACAGCATATAACTAATAGAATGCGTTCACTATATACAGTATATAAGAAATAAGCTATGTCAAAAAAGGGGCACAACTCAATAAAAATCATCAAACAGGAAACGATAATATGCGCATGTCCATTTCATATCAGAGCTGCATACTAAGTTTCATTTCAATCGGATGGAAACTGTAGGAGGAATAGCGCACACAATAACATTCATTATTTACAGCATAAAAACAATATCAGAAATAAACAAAGTCGGAAAAAATGGCATAACTGAACGAAAAATAATCACCGGAAACAAAAGCCCCAACAATATGCGCATGTCGCCCTCATGTCAGATACCAAGTTTTATTTCAATCGGATATAAACTGTAGGAGAAGCTAAGCACACAAGAATACATTCACTATATACAGTATATAAGAAATAAGTCGATAAAGGGCATGACTCATTGAAAAAATCATGAGACAGAAGAAACAAGAGGTCCAAATGGCCCTGAGTCGCTCACCTGAGAATTTTTTTGCAAAGAGGAAAAAGGTGCAATTGAGTATTATATTGAAAACTTTGTACGACATAAGGTTAAGTTGCAAACCTTGGTTCTTCGTATTTACTTAGAATGTTTGTATGGAAATGGACGCGTAGGAAACCCCGGGACGCAGAATTTTTTTACATAGGAACTTCATTTGTACAACTTTTATAGTATAGCCTTAGAGTTGGCGATCATATATAAACAAAAACTGTCGAAATATATTCAGTGAAGAATAACATCGATAAGAAGATGTTTTAAGGTTCTGACCATATATGGTATTGGCGGCCATTGTTTGTATAATTTTGAAAGGCATTGACCTCAGAATCATCCGCGTGAAATTTAGTCAATATTGGCCGTGCAGTTTCTGAGATGTTGCCCCCCCCCCCTCCCCCACCCCACCCCCCAACCACCCTTCAACGGTGGCCACCTCAGTGGTGTAGCCTAGGAGTTGGCGATCATTAATAAACAAAAACTGTCAAAATCTGTTCAGCGGTTCTTGAGAAGAAGATTTTTTAAGGTTTTGACCATATACGGTAATGGTGGCCATCTTTTATGTCGTATTGACCTAATTTGTAAACTTTTGGAATGATTTGACCTCAGTATCATCAATGTGAATTTTTGTCAAAATTGTCCAAGGAAAGGTTGCTTAACCAAGAGCTAACGGACGACGGACGGACAAAAAAGCGGTCGCAATAGCTCACTTTTTCGGCTCAGGTGAGCTAAAATAACACACGACAATGTCCACCTCATGTCAGAGATATATATCAAGTTTTATTTCAATCGTATGGAAACTGTAAGAGGAGTTGCGCACACAAGATATGTGGTACGGACAATATGATTCCTACTTAGCCTTCTGGTACTGTTCTTAAATTACTATTTGTTCATGCATACAAGAGATTTTGCTTGCTTATTTATGCTTTTTTAAAGTGCATGTGCAATAAGTTTAGTCTGGAAATATTTTGAATGGATAGGTCCTATTTACAGAGGCTATTCATGGGCTATGTTGTGATATTATTAACTGCATTTTATGCACGATATATCATTTTCAAGAGGCACTGCATTCGTTTAATTGCTCATTACCAATGGTGGTTTGCTAATAATGAATTAGCAATAAGCAATTGGCATGTCACCTCGGGTATTTCACTCTAAAATCACGATCTATGGAATTCCTAAGACGATACGTGAATAACTCATGGCCGATTGCTTTAAAATTGTTTATTGCCAGTTGCGTATTGCTCTTTGCTAAATGCCAATGGCTAAACAATTTTTAAATCTTACAAAGGATGCAATATATATTGACAATTGTATCGTAGACATGCGGTTGCAACTGATACAAAATGAGAATATTACAACTTAGAATATTAAATTTTAAGAATGATATAAAATATTCTTCCTGATTGGTTGATTCAAATAATAGCAACGAGCATTTAGAAATCGACAATTAGCAATACTCAATCGGCAACGGCCAATCAAAAATAAACGATAAGCAAAAATTAATTATCATTAATTAAGCAATAAGCAATGATGAACAATTGGAAAACAGCAATTGCATAATGCAGTATACTGTATAGTTTGCAATATGCAACATAAATATATATTCAAATAAACATTGCATTAAACAGGGACGTAATAAACCACTTCTTATTCAACATAAATATTTTATTATGCCACATGCGATAAGCAATTCATAATTTTGATAGAGCATCATCAAAAAAATCTGACCAATCAGTGACCAGAAATAAAACATACACAGACATTCTGGTAGGTGATAAACTCGGTCTTTATCCTTGTTGTTCGACCAAGTTTAGTGCTAAAATTAAGGTATCTACAGTGTCATTCTTTTAAAAGCCTGCATAGTTCATGCACCTTCATGCAAATTGATTGAATATATGTATCTTTCAAAATTAAAATCTTAAAACTTATCGTCTTTTTACTCTGCTAAAGATTTTTATTTTACTATAGAACCTAAGGATAAAAACCGAGTAACACACATTTTATCACCTACTGAAAATAAGATAAAATCTCAACATCTCTGCAATGAAAAATTATGAATTACCAATTCTGAATTAGCAATTAGCAGTTGGCAATAAGCAATTACCAATGAGCAGTAAGTAATGAGCAAATGAAATTGGCATTGAGCTATTGGCTTGGCAGTGACAAAAATCTCAACAAAATGGCAATGAGCTATACGCATGATGTCTCAGGAATTCCATACTCGATTATTATTTAAATAGAGCTTGTTCCGAATTAATGACCTATTATTTGCATGTAAACAAACGTGCCATACAATGGAGATTCAAAAACGAAATACTAAAAGAAATATAGTTTCTTGCATCCCTGTAACATTCGAAGGTGGCCTTCAGTCATGTGTTAGGGCACAATTAGTAAATGAGCTACTAAAATACTTTCTTTATGAAAGACAACAGATTCCATTGCCATTTGATCATGTTAAACGAGAAGTGTCGATTCAACAGGTAAGTGTACATACATTCGGATGATAAACTATCGGACATCGGTATTCTTTTTTTTTTTCCTCTTTTTTTTTTCTACCGATACTGTCTGCACACAACCAACACTGATAATCACAGCAGTTTCGTTTCCAAGGAAGGGTAGACCAGCTTTTCATATCACTGCAGCGATTTTTGTCACTCCTGGCATAACCAGTTCTCGATGGTCTAAGCGATCGCCGATAAAAAATGAACACAAACACGCGTCTAACCTGTCTCAATGTTTCTACAGCTGATTACTGTGATAATCCAATTCAGTTGCATCAAAGTGTCAAAGCTTCCAGTAAAGTTTGCATCATTTCATTTTAAAAGTTCAAAATATAATGTGTCCGTCAAAATTAGATCAGTTTAAAAAAAATGGCTCCAACAATCGAGTTAGTTTTGAAAAAGAGACTAATGACACCACAAGTGTATTTTTTCCCAGTAAGGTGTTTAATATGGGACACAAATATGATTATACACCCCGTCACTATTCTTTTTTGTGTCAAAAAGAAACTGTTTCCTGTACAGGGTGAATCAAATGTTTGATATGTCAAAATATGTACAGTCAGAACTCTAACCTTAAACAGTTACGTTTTTCATAACCTGTGACTGTTATTTAAAAAAGACCTAAAACTCATATAGTAACCAGAATCAGTTACTACCACAACATCACTCCAGTTTAGATGCATTCTATCTTCTTAGGCCAAATCAAATTATACCTGTGTTTACTGTAACATTGCTGAAAAAAATAGGGTAGGTAGGTAGGCATTTTATTTTATTTTATTTTTTGGCGAAGTTACATTTAAGGTGGCGATGAGCTTAGATGAATTTGAAAATCTTAACTGTGGTATTTTAAAAACTACATTAGATAACAACATGAAATTGTGTATGTTTTATTGTTTCCCAAAAGGCCTGGCAACAACTGGCTCTTTTAACAATCACTTGCAATTATTGCAAAGGGGTAAAACAGTTTAATTTATTTTTCGCAAGTCCGGAAGAGAGTCAGTTCCAACAGCAGGACAATGAGCACATGAGTTTGCCGTTATCGCGTGAACATAATTATTTTTTCAAATTTTTATTTTTATTTTTTTTATTTAACGTTTTATTTCACGTATATCGTGGTGAAACGTGAACTGCGTTACAACCATTCATAATTGTTCTCGATTTCAATGACCTGTACATTGACAAAATTGTCTCCATGAATCACTTTTAACCGGATGTCGTGAACTATTCCGATTGCGTCGGAAGATTCCATTATTGATAGAGGGTCCCCATTATCGTGGCAATTTCAAAAATGATCCAGATGAGGTATTTTAAGGGTAAACCATGTTGTGAAGTTAATTAAAACTTTATTCAGACAAGGTTTAATTGATGTAAACATGATTTACACATATAAGCTAGTTTTTAAATTGGATAATTGTAGCGGACACGTGTTTACTTACCGACTATTTGGGTATTGCATCAGATCACTACTGTACCGTATTTACAAACTCTAAAAATGTACATATACTTAAGATTTTTGATTTCTTTGCAAATGGTAAGTAAAACGACAATATCGAGATAAGCGCATGTAATAATCAATGTGTATTTGAACACAGGTAACGTTATCCTCTAATGTTATTGATATATATAACTATATATAAAAGAACATTAACAATACTTTTTAATAGATCTATAGGAAGTACGCTATGTGCTACGCAATGCCTTTTTATGAATACCCCTTCAGAAAAAATGGAATAGTCCGAACTGGTGTGACCCAGTAGAAGCAGCGTCTGCATTCTGGGACAACAGATGGATGAATGTAAACACGAAGTAACTTTGTTGTGGGGATATATATGAGGTAGAAACATTGTCCGAACTTAAAAAATAGTTATTCTTCAACAGATTTTTAATACTTTAGTTAAATTGATGCAGTTGATTTACCTTTTATATTCCAACAGTGTTGGGATTCCCTTCTGGTAAAAATGCTCACGAGCTGTGACGTCACTCATCGTAATATATCATAAATATCGCGTATAATGACGTACCACGATAATGGGAATACCACGATAATGGGGGTCATGATGTTATTTTTTTAGCTCACCTGAGCCGAAGGCTCAAAGGTGAGCTATTGGGATCACTCTTCGTCCGTCGTCCGTCGTCGTTAACTTTTGCTTCAAACGACTTCTCCTCAGAAACCGCGTGGCCAATTTTGACCAAACTTCACGTGGATGATCCTTAGATGAATGCTTTTGAGATTTGTTAAAATTAGGTCAGCGCGACATCCAAGATGGCCACCATTACCATATATGGTCAAAACCTTAAAAAATCTTCTTCTCAAGAACAGCTGGACAGATTTCAACAGTTTTTCTTTTAAAATGATCGCCAACACCTAGACTATCAAGTTTGTTCAAATGAAGTCCCCGGGGTCAAAAATGGCCAAGCCCCGGGGGTCCAAAGTTTGTATATTGAAATTTTGCATGTTTTTCATAGAGACATATAGGAAAAAACTTTAAAAAATCTTCTTCTCTGAAACCACAAGGCACAGAGGTCTCACGTATTACATGTAGCATCAGCTTATGGTCCTCTACTAAGTTTGTTCAAATGGTGACCCTGGGGTCAAATTTGTCCCCGCCCCGGGGGTCACAGTTTTACATAGACTTATATATAAAAAAAAAAAAAAATCTTCTTCTCGGAAACTACAAGAGTCAGAGGTTTGATATTTTGCATTTACTATAAGCTTATGGTCCTTTACCAATTTTGTTCAAATGGTGACCCTCGGGTCACATTTGGCCCCACCCCAAGGGTCACATGTTTTACATAGACATGTATAGGGAAAAACTTAAAAAATCTTCTTCTCTGAAACTGCAAGAGCCAGAGGTTTAATATTTTGCATTTGCTATAAGCTTATGGTCCTCTACCAAGTTTGTTCAAATGGTGACCCAGGGGTCACATTTGGCCCCGCCCCGGGGTCACAGTTTTACATAGGCTTTTATAGGGAAAAACTGGAAAAAATCTTCTTCTCTGGAACCACATGGCACGGAGCTCTCATGTATTACATGTAGCATCAGCTTATGGTCCTCTACTTAGTTTGTTCAAATGGTGACCCTGGGGTCAAATTTGTCCCTGCCTGGTGTCACAGTTTTACATAGACTTATATAGGAAAAAAAAACAATCTTCTCGGAAACTACAAGAGCCAGAGGTTTGATATTTTGCATTTAAAATAAGCTTATGGTCCTTTACCAAGTTTGTTCAAATGGTGACCCTCGGGTCACATTTGGCCCCGCCCAAGGGTCACATGTTTTACATAGAGATGTATAGGGGAAAACTTGAAAAATCTTCTTCTCTGGAACTGCAAGAGCCAGAGGTTTAATATTTTGCATTTTCTATAAGCTTATGGTCCTCTACCAAGTTTGTTCAAATGGTGACCCTGGTGTCAAACTTGGCCGCGCCCCAGGGCTCAGTTTTATATAGACATATATATAGGAAGAAAAAAAATCTCTGAAACTGCAAGAGCCAGAGGTTTAATATCTTGCTTTACTATAAGATTATGGTCCTCGATCAAGTTTGTTCAAATGGTGACACTGGGCTAAAATTTGACCCCACTCGGAGGGTCACAGTTTTACATAGACGTATATAGGAAACACATTAGGAACTACAAGAGCCAGAGGTTTAATATTTTGCATTTACTATACTCTTATGGTCCTTTACCAAGTTTGTTCAAATGGTGACCCTGGATTCACATTTGACCCCGCCCCAGGGGTCACATTTTACATAGACTTGTATAGGGAAAAACTTAAAAAATCTTCTTCTCTAAAACCAGAAGGCACACAGCTTTCGTATATTACTTGTAGCCCTGGGGTCATATTTGGCTCTGGCCAAGGTGTTGCTCTCTAGCACCTTCATTTTGTATTTGATCTTTACCAAACTTTGTCAGGGTCTTAAACTGTCTATATCAATGTTGTTATACACAACAGAGCCCACATTTCTTGAACAATCTTAACCAAACTTGCACAGATTGTATATGACCATAAGATTTCGAAGAAGTTCGATAATGTGCCAGTACTCAGGTGATCGCTTTAGGGCCATCTTGGCCCTCTTGTAATGGTTCAAATTTACCCAGGTGAGCGATATAGGGCCATCATGGCCCTCTTGTTTTTTTTATTTTATTGTTTTTTTTCAATAAAAAAAAAGGAGTCGGGGGGGTGTTTTCAGAGGGTCGGTCGGGTTACAGTAAACTCAGGTATAATTTTATTTGGCCTAAACAGAAATTTTCCTACACACATGACATTTTTCTCCAGGTAGGGTGATTATTCAACTTTACAATCATGCAATAAAATTCTATGAGCATCGATGATAATCCAATGCGCAAGGCCTCTCAAGTTACCTACTGTTATGTAACAAAATTCATTAAAAATCATTTTGTAGGCGCCAACATGATAATTATTGAACAACTACTAATTGGATCTTGATGAAGATGTATTTATCCTTAATAATAAGTATTCAGACATAAATAAACACAGCACATTTGGCAACTATTTCAATTCATTAGCATATGATCTTAGTAACTGATTTAAGTTACAAATGGTTACTAGGGAAAAGTAACTGCTACTCTAAACCAAAGAGAGATACTAATTTGGCATTTTAATAACTTCCAGCAGTTATAAAACTTGTAACTGTTTAAGGTTAGAGCTCTGACTGATGTATATTAGATGGAAAAATCCAGGCAATACTTACCAAGTAAAAGTTTTTGTTCGCCTACAAACCATAAGTTATATGATGGTATACATAAAAAAGAAGACATATTAAACCTAGATTCAGTGGTTTATTTTTTACATTCAGTGATGTTTTTAAACAATATATATTTGTTTTTATTTGGTATTTCAACTAAGTTTAGGTAACTTACAATGTATATGACCCAGATTGACTTCCATAGATCTTTTTCTCAACAAGCTTTTCAGTGAGCACCGACTTTTCTACTTTTAGTAACATGATACACCCTGTAGTTGACAGACCGTCTGCAAGTTGGATGATTATAAGGCCAAGAAAAAAAATAGTTGTGTTTCAGGTTTCCTGGGCTGTCCTTAAAAAAGTGTTTGTTTGCTGTGCTCCGACCGACTGTCTAAAAAGGCAGCGACCGATTTATTTTTATAGCCTTTTCGGAATTTTTATTTCGTTTTCGGACCTGGACTCCAATCGGTACCGGATACCGGCATATAAACATCTCGAAACAGGTGTGCGTGCACGGTGTTATTTGACGCTTGCTTATGTTATATAGTGGATAAGCGTTCACATGCCAAGACGTGACAACAACCAAAATGGACGAAAAAACATTTTCGGTGTCAGTTTCTGTGGAAAAAGAGAACAACAATTGTTCATATCTCGTAAAAAATGCAATCAGGAAAGTTAATATAGATCGCGATTGGTATGAACTGTTTGACATCGCTACTTCCCACTTATCTGATGGCGATTTGCCGGAAGATATTGATGAAACATTTGAGAAAATTGCTCAGATTTCTGTTCAACGGCCCCTACAGGTATTGGGGAAAACTATCGCCCAAGTGCATATGACCGAATAAGGATATTGACTGAGTTTGATACAGCCTTAAAATATGTCAATATATGCATAAAAGACAATGCTAACCCCAAAGCTGCCACAGGTGACCAGGGAGATAAGACTGTCGATGCTTTTGCTCTCATGATGGGCCAAGTTGAGTTTTATCTCGGAAAAGTGTGTGTGTTTTTTATGTCTTGATGTCACAAATAATATTTGTTCTAGTCAGACATTATGAGTTTATATAATATTAAAACAATTCAAAGTTTAAAAAGATATGCCTTTTAGCTCCCTCCCACTTTATACTTACTAGAGGCTTGGGACTCTCTGGCTGGATTTTCTGCCAGGCGTGGTTAAGCTTTATTACAAATACTCATCACATTTGAAGTTTAATATGTATACAAATTCGTTTTAAAGGGGTTGATGCATTATTTTCAAACGCAGTTTATTTTAAAGGGCTCTGAAAAACTTGGAAAAAGCTGAAAGAATTATCAAAATGCCATGAAAAATAAAGGAGATATGACTTATTGAAAATTTGCAAAGAACATAAATGGAGGCGGCCATCTTTGAACGATGACGTCATCGCGCCGTTTTATCATATATGGCATATTGATAAAATGTCTTTTAAAGCAAAGAAAATCACTGTAAATGAAAATAATACTAAAATGTATACATTTTACATCTTTATATTTATTTTTAATCAATTTGCGGTGGTTTTCTTTGCTTTAAAATACATTTTGTCAATATGCCATATATGGTAAAACGGCACGATGACGTCATCTTTCAAAGATGGCCGCCTCCATTTATGTTCTTTGCAAATGTTCAATAGGTAATATCTCCTTTATTTTTCATAGCATTTTGATAATTCTTTCAGCTTTTTTCAAGTTTTTCAGAGCCCTTTAAAATAAACTGTGTTTGAAAATAGTGCATCAACCCCTTTAATTTTATTTTTATATATTCAATCAATTTACAACAACAGAAAACATACTAAAGAATTATTCGTAAAGAAAAATTAATGAGGTTATCCACAGACTGCATTATAATACATTGAGATAGGAAATTATGATTTGTAAAAATGCTTAACCAGGACTGTGGCAAAAAAAGAGAAAGACAAAAAGACCTACCTACCTACCCACTTAAATAATTCGGGGTCGGAGAACAGCAAACAAATATTTTTAAGGATGGCCCTGCTCCAAAGAAATGAGGTAGGTAGGTCGATTTCCTTTTTTTTTCTACACGAAGGTAGAAATTACAACCAGAAAACATAATTCTAAACTAGGACGTATATATTAATATATATGATTTAAAATTGCTCCAAAATGGACTTTGAAATCATCACATGAAGATGGGAAAGAAACGTCACAGAGCAGAACAAACATGCATTTGTTTGGAATATTGTTTCAATAAAACATGCAACGTATATAAAAGAACACACAGCTCTCTATGTTGCTATTTTAAAACTTGAAGTATTAAATATGTTAAACAAGTAGATTGAAGCACATTAATTTTATTTGTCATAAAAATCATTTCTATTAAAAACAAATAAAACAATGATACATGTTATAACTTTCTGATCATTCATGATTTCTCGCAATAACATGATATTAAACATAATAACATGGCAACACCAAATATAAATTTCCATAAATCAGGATTTCACTCAGAGCCACCTGTCACGGAGTTGCATAGAATGCTATTTTTAATAGAGGAATGTACGAGACAGGAAAGCAGAAAATCATCAACATTGTAAAACATATAACGAAATAAAATGACTTGTGTTTTAGCTCTACTTATCAGAGATCAGCACCGCTTATGCCGTGGTGTGGCGTCCGTCGTCCATCTGTCCGTAAACTTTTTTTTGTAGCGACTACTTCTCTGAAACTACTGAATGGATTTTCATGAAACTTTACAGAAATGTTGCCCTTGAAGTCTAGTTGATCCTAGCAAAAATTCATGTTGATGTAAAATCCAAGATGGCCACCAAATCTAAAAATAGATTTTTAAAAACAAGTTTGTAGCGACTACTTCTTGAAAACTCTTTAAGTGTTATTGATATGGGACTTTTTCTAAACTGATCAGCATGTCATGATGTTGGTCCTTGTCGAAAATCGTTTTGATTCGACGTTAAACATGGCTGCCAGCGGCCATCTTTGTTTACATAAGAGTTATTTAGTAAAAATTTGTAGTAACTACTCCTCTGAAACTACTTGACGGATTTTCATGAAACTTCACAGGAATGTTGCTCTTGATGTCTAATTGATCCTAGCAAAATTTCAGGTTGGCCGGAAATTCAAGATGGCCACCACAGCTAAAAATTATTTTTCAAAAAACAAGTTGCTTGAAAACTATAAGTGATATTGATATGTGGCTTTTCCTAAAATGATCAGTATGACATGATGTTGATCCTTGTCGATAATTATTTTGATTCGACGTTAAACATGGCTGCCAGCAGCCATCTTTGCTTACATAGAGTTATATAATGAAAACTTGTAGCGACTGCTTCACTGAAACTACTTGACGGATTTTCATGAAACTTAACACGAATGTTGCTCTTGATGTCTAATTGATTCTAGCAAAACTTCAGGTCTTCCGGAAATTCAAGATGGCCGCCACGGCTAAAAATAGATTTTCAAAAAACAAATTTGTAGCGACTACTTCTTGAAATCACTTTAAGTGATATTGATATGGGACTTTTTCTAAAATGATCAGCATGTCATGATGTTGGTCCTTGTCGAAAATCGTTTTGATTCGACGTTAAACATGGCTGCCATCGGCCATCTTTGTTTACATAGAGTTATTTAGTAAAACCTTGTAGCAACTACTCCTCTGAAACTACTAGACGGATTTTCATGAAACTTCACAGGAATGTTGCTCTTGATGTCTAATTGATCCTAGCAAAATTTCAGGTTAGCCGGAAATTCAAGATGGCCTCCATGGCTAAAAATGGATTTTCAAAATACAAGTTTGTAGCGACTATTTCTTGAAAACTATAAGTGATATTGATATGGGACTTTTTCTAAAATGATCAGTATGACATGATGTTGATCCTTGTCAAAATTATTTTAATTTGACTTTAAACATGGCTGCCAGTGGCCATCTTTGTTTACATAGAGAGTTATATAATGAAAACTTGTAGCGACTACTCCTCTGAAACTATTTGACGGATTTCATGAAACTTCACAGGAATGTTGATCTAGCTATCAAAAACCTATCAGTAGAGCTTCAAGGTCATTGACCTCTTGTTTTATTTTAATATTTCAATTTTATGAACATTCGTAGATCGAGCCGAAGAATACATTTGACTTTTTTTTATTGTGTTGCTAGCAAAAATACATTCAGAACTGGTGACAGTAATATTGTAGCCTTTATTTGAAGGATGAACATCCCCGATAATATCGGCCACCAATTTGTCAGTAGAAATACAGCTAATATAACTTCTGGCCTGTTGGTGGTCGCATTTAGCGACCTTGAAAGCCATAAGCCTTGCTGTGGCAGCTATTGCCGGGTAAAAACAAGCGTAAACATCCGAGATACACCAATCGCAGTATTTCCGTCGGACTAAAGCATTGACGAATACAGAACGAAAACAAAAACGGGGTGGGGGGAGGGAATGTTAGGGTCGGGACAAAATATAGGGTCGGTCGGGAACCTGAAACACAACTCTTTTATTTTCTTGGCCTAACTATATATAACTTAAAAGTTGACTTTGTTAAAAATTGATAAAATAGGTATACATGTATGACTTCAATAAATAATAACTTGCTTATGTATCTTTATTCTGAATTTTGTTTTGTTTTTAGCCTTCAAATAGCTAATCAACCTTTCGACTGTAAACACAGGCTGATCGTCTGTCATTGCGCTTCATGGGGGCAGTCCTCAGTTTCGCATGAATGTCCATGGTGTAAATCAGAAAGAAATCAACTAAGCATCTTTTAGGTCCATGGATGGTCTTTATAATAATTATGAAGCACATGTTTGATGTTTTTTTCAGTTTTGATTACTTCTAAGTTTATTTTGGTGTATTGGAATATGCATTCTTTGGGTTTTTTGGAGGCTATAAATAGAAAAATGTGAACCAATCAAAAACTTCCTAAAAGTAGTTAAAATGGTTGATTTTCACTGACGAAGAGATCAGCGTGGAATAACTTTTTAAAATGCCGGACTAGGTATGTAAAATTTAGCATTTCCTGATATGCAAGAGAATTATGAGTGATGACATGACCCTGATATGTGTAGGAATTTTTTTTATTTTCATTTATTGACATTTGAAATATTGCTATAATTGCATTTTTAGCATGTTTTAAGGGGTGGGGTAATCTTAAAGAAATGGGACTAAAGTTGTACAGAAAATGCTTTTTGATACTTTTATTTGGTATGGAAACATGGGTTATTTTATTGTCTTCTCAGAAATGTATGACACAATGATGATGTGATTTATTTTTGCTCAAGGATTCAGGCTAAGAGCTTGTCATGGGTTTGAAGATTGAGAAATGTACATTAAACTGTGGAGTGCCCCCTCATAGTCTCGGAAAATTATGCAAAATAAAATTTACCTCAAGATTATAGGTACCTCGAGAACACAATACTTGAAGATACTGCACTACTTTCGGAATGGTACAAAGGTTTTTGAATTTATAAGCAACGGCAGCCAGCAGAATTGACCGGCTACTCTCTGATGTGTGCCATCTACTTTCCCGCCGATTATGGAATTTAACAAGAGGCCCAATAGGGCCTGTATCACTCTACTGGCTATATGAAGTCTTTGATGGGGACACGACAACAACATGTGCAACTAGGCTTGGTACTGATCATTCCTGCCAAGTTTCACTTATCTCCAGCCAGGGGTTCAGGAAAAATTGTCTGAATAATGTTTGTGTATATTAGGCCATAACTCATTCAACCAGAACACGGTGATGATAGGCTCAACTAGGCTTGATACTCATCATCCCTGCCAAAATTCGTTGAAATTCGGCCAGGAGTTCAGAAGAGACTAGTCTGGATAAACCTTTAAAGGGCTATAACTCTGCAAAATCATTCCAGTGGATCACAGCGATGACATGCACAACTAGGCCTGGCACTGATCATCCCTTCAAAATTTTCACTGAAATTCAGCCAGGGGTTCAGGAGAATTAGTGTATTAAAACCTTTAAAGGGCCATAACTTTGCCAAAAATATTTCAACCGAAATACGGCGATGACATGTATAACTAGGCTTGGTACTGATCATCCCTGCAAAGTTTCGTTGAAATCCAGCCAAGGGTCCAAGAGGAAGAGTCGATAAAGTTTGGGTAGTACAACCTCTAAAGGGCTGTAAATCAGCCAAAAACCATACAAGCGGAACATAGTGATGATATGCACCACTAGGCCTGGTACTGATCATCCCTGCAAAGTTTCGCTGAAATCCGGCCAGGAGTTCAGGGAAAAAAGTCCGGACAACATTTGTGTATTAAAACCTTTAAAGAGCCATATTAAACTCTGCCAGCATTCATTCAACTGGAACTCGGTGACGATATACATACCTAGATTTGGTACTGATCATCCCTGCAAAGTTTCATTATGATTAACATCTGGCCAGATGAAAGCCCTGTCATCTTAATGAGGCAAAATAACGCATTTTTAACTAAATCAAGGGTCGTAAATCCGGTGTTACTAATACGATTTGGCTGGTTTTCAAACTTGTCTCAGCTTACATTGATATTAACAATTTAGTAAGTTTGGTAAAGATCAAATAATAAATTAAGGTGCTAGAACGTTCACAAGGCAGAATATAGCTTTTTTCAGAAAACAAGGGCCATAACTCTGCTGTTACTAATCCCATTTGGCTGGTTTTCGAACTCCTCCGAGCTTTCATTGATATTAACAATCTTTGAAAGTTTGGTAAAGATCAAATAATAAATGAAGGTGCTAGAGTGTTCACAAGGCAGAATATGGCATTTTTCAGCAAATCAAGAGCCATAACTCTGTTGTTACTCATTCAATTTGGTTAGCTTTCGAATTTATCCGAGTTTTCATTGATATTAACAATCATAGTAAGTTTGGTATTAAAAGATCAAATAATAAATGAAGGTGCTAGAATGTTCACAAGGCAGAAAATGACATTTTTTAGCAAATCAAGGGCCATAACTCCGGTGAAACTAATCCGATCAGGCTTGTTTTTAGCTCTACTGGCCAAGGGCCAGCAGAGCTTATGGGATGCTGTGTTGTCCGTCGTCCGTCGTCTGTCGTCTGTCTGTCTGTCTGTCGTCTGTCGTCCGTTAACTTTTCTTCAAACGACTTCTCCTCAGAAACCGCTTGGCTAATTTTGACCAAACTTCACGTGGATGATCCTTAGATGAATGTTTTTTAGATTTGATAAAATTAGTTCAACGCTACATCCAAGATGGCTGCCATTACCATATATGGTCGAAACCTTAAAAAATCTTCTTCTCCAGAACCGCTGGACAGATTTCAACAGTTTTTCTTTTAAAATGATCGCCAACGCCTAGACTATCAAGTTTGTTCAAATAAAGTCCCCGGGGTCAAAAATGGCCGTGCCCCGGGGGTCCAAAATTTGTATATTGAGGTTTTGCATGTTTTTCATATAGACATATAGGAAAAAACTTTAAAAAATCTTCTTCTCTGAAACCACAAGGCACAGAGCTCTCATGTATTACATGTACCATCAGCTTATGGTCCTCTACTAAGTTTGTTCAAATGGTGACCCTGGGGTCAAATTTGTCCCCGCCCCGGGGGTCACAGTTTTACATAGACTTATATAGGATTTTTTTTTAAAAAATCTTCTTCTCGGAAACTACAAGAGCCAGAGGTTTGATATTTTGCATTTACTATAAGCCTATGGTCCTTTACCAAGTTTGTTCAAATGGTGACCTTAGGGTCACATTTGGCCCCGCCCCAAGGGTCACATGTTTTACATAGACATGTATAGGGAATTCTTCAAACGACTTCTCGTCAGAAACCGCTTGGCTAATTTTGACCAAACTTCAAATGGATGATCCTTAGATGAATGCTTTTTAGATTTGTTAAAATTAGGTCGGCGCTACATCCAAGATGGCTGCCATTACCATATATGGTCGAAACCTTAAAAAATCTTCTCCAGAACCGCTTGACAGATTTCAACAGTTTTTCTTTTAAAATGATCGTCAACGCCTAGACTATCAAGTTTGTTCAAATAAAGTCCCCGGTGTCAACAATGGCCGTGCCTCGGGGATCCAAAGTTTGTATATTGAGGTTTTGCATGTTTTTCATATAGACATATAGGAAAAAAGTTTAAAAAATCTTCTTCTCTGAAACCACAAGGCACAGAGCTCTCATGTATTACTTGTAGCATCAGCTTATGGTCCTCTACTAAGTTTGTTCAAATGGTTACCCTGGGGTCAAATTTGTCCCCGCCCCGAGGGTCACAGTTTTACATAGACTTATATAGGATTTTTTTTTTTTAAATCTTCTTCTCGGAAACTACAAGAGCCAGAGGTTTGATATTTTACAATTATTATAAGCTTATGGTCCTTTACCAAGTTTGTTCAAATGGTGACCCTGGGGTCACATTTGGTCCCGCCCCAAGGGTCACATGTTTTACATAGACATGTATAGGGAAAAACTTAAAAAATCTTCTTCTCTGAAACTGCAAGAGCCAGAGGTTTAATATTTTGCTGTTGCTATAAGCTTATGGTCCTTTACCAATTTTGTTCAAATGCTGACCCTGGGGTCACATCTGGCCCCGCCCCGGGGGTCACAGTTTTACATCAATGCTTGTTTTAAATTTTTAAATTTCTTTATTTATTTTTTATTTTTTTTATTATTATTTTTTTTCATATTTTTTGTTTAATTTTTTTTTATTTTTATTTTTTTTATTTTTTTTATTATTATTTTTTTATTTTTTATTTTTATTATCTCTACTGGCCAACTTGGAAAACCAGCCAGATCAAACCAGTAATGACGGAGTTACTGCTCTTGATATAGTTACAAATGCTATATTTTGCCTCTTTAAGACGATAGTCACTCGCTTCATTGATGTCATAAGAGCCATATTAGCCAGTAGAGCGTCCACAGGCCCTCTTGGGCCTCTTGTTAAACTTTTCTGAGCTTTCATTGATATAAAGACACTGGCAAAGTTTCATAAAGATCCGATTAATAATGAAGGCCCTAAAGTGTTCACAAGGCAAAAGTTAACGACCGACAACTCGCCATCCCAAAGGCCAGCAGAGCTAATGAGAAAAATATTAAGTCTGATATTTTTTCTACTTTAATAAAGAAATTAAAAGTAATCATCGTTTTTGTTTTGACAGCCGAAGAAATAACTTCAAGTTTTGTGATCTAGATACGTGCTTATATTTTTATGCAAACGTGTTGATGATGAGTGGTAACTCGTAATTGAATTCAAAACAGTGAGGAAGACAATTTAACAAAAAAACAGGCTAATTTAGACTAAAAAACAAAGGTGAACATTATCTATAGTTCAATTGGTGTTAATTACTAATCGGTATTTAGTTTACGTAGAGTAACGATTTATTTATATACAGATGCCATGCAAAAATTGCCTTTTCAGAGGTGGTATTGTGATTCATTTTGGATCATCGCAAACTTTCACCCAGTTTAACCTTCACGATCTGTTGCAATCCATCACATTCAAATGTATTTCTGATTTTGATTACAAAAGCTGGAGAAAAGGTTGTCTTCAGGGTCCTTATTATCCAAGGCTTGTAGTGGATCATATGATGATTTGCTAAATCAAACTTGGCAGATCGACACATTGCATTTTCAGGCATAAATTACATGAACTATGCATTATATTGGGGAATTTAGGACTTCAACTCTTGTTGTACGAAGTATATTGGCAACCTTCACTTCTTTAAAACAACTTTAGTCAGAGGATCTTTTAAAGGTTTTGTTCTGTCATCTTTAGGTATTTTGTTCTATTTTTCAGCAATCGAACAACAGACAGAAAGGCTGTATTATGCGAAATAGACTTGAGCAGAAGAAAGCGCAAGATGTTGTGAAGAAGTTGGACGAAACTTTTACCAAAGTCAGCCATGCTTTCGAAATATGTCCAGAAATTAAACAAGCCGCAATTGTTCTGGGCGCGACCTCGGTCAGTCCGAAAGAAATCTACGTAATAGAGTTGCCTCCATTAAACCCTGATGCCGACAATTTATCGTCAAAGGCGTGCATTAAATCGCTGTTCAGGCAGTTAATAATGCAAGATCCACTGGATTGCCTGAAAGAGATTCGACCTACAAATGTTTCCTTACTCCTGCATGCTCCTAGAGACTCGGAACTTCCTCTGTTTTTCCCCAAACCATCGTACAAACTGCCAATCAGGGGCAAGCGTGTCCATTTCAGTCTGCAAAGCACCTGTGGACAGGGTAACCATGACATTTCGAAGGATTTTTCAATAATTGATCTGTCTGGTTTTGAACCGCTCGATTCATTCGTTGAAGATGTGTCAATGACATCAGACGCCACTCACATAGAATTAATGTCGGCATCCAGTGATGGATCTCTTTCTGCCGATTATGTTTGTATAGAATCTGACCATGACTTGGATATAATTGACAAGTCGGAAAACTGCCAGGATGTAACGCCGACAAACATCTCTGATTTTGATGTGAATGGTTCAAGGAGTAGTACATCCTCTAAACATATGTGTAAATCAAATTCAGCTAGCTCGATACTTTCCCAGTCAAGTGTCATTTCTCGACAATCTGTAAACAATTCAAGTGACAAACAGTGTATGATATCGGAGGATTTCTGTGACGAAAAAGGTGATGGAGTGTTCTCGCTGACAGAGAGAGAGTATATCTGGTTTCAGTCCCCGCTTCTTATCAAGGGTTATAGAAATAAAACAACCAGAAAGACATAGTTGCATCAATAATGAATTTGTCATTGATTATATAATGGCTCACTCATCAAAGCACTTTCTTGGTTATCATGTATACATCTTATGGTAGGGATAACAAGGGAGCGTCTTTAGACACTGAATAACCAACAACAAACAACTGACCTCGCATTTTTTCCCCTATATTTTGGAAACAAATTTACATACTAACCCATTTTAATCACAATTGATAATTGTTGCGCAATTTGTCATAAAATTGGGGGTTGGGGGGAAAAAACAGTAAAAAAATATTCATTTCAGGATTGTATCTTTAATACTGTTTACAGTACAGTACACATGATTGTATCTTTAATACTGTTTACAGTACAGTACACACTAATAAAGCCTGACATTTCACGGAGCTATGTCTCTTTGCCTCATGTTCTTAATGTTTTTTAACTACTTTTTTTCTCTTTCAATTGGGAATTTCTGTCTCAAAATGGGGGCGAAAAAATGTTTTGGCACTGGGAATATGACCCAGTAACATAAGGCCAAACAAAAACAGAGATTCTATTTATTAACATGCATTTTACTAATAAGTTCAATAGTTATTTAGCATCTCATTGTTTACCTGAAAGAAAAACATTAAACTCTGAATGTATCATATAACATTCCATGCAAATCATATGGCTCACCTACATATTTCCATTTGGTAATAATTTGCATATACCACTAGTGCCCAGTGGATTACGGAAAATATAGAATGGTGTTATGTTGCACTTACATCATGTATTAAAGTTGTGATAATTCATTGTTCAGAACAAATTAAAAATTTTTTTTTACATTTTTGCATAAAAAGTTTTAGGGTCGGCCCCATAAAAATAGGGTCGGTTGGGCCACCGGAAACACAGGTACTTTTTTATTTGGCCTAACAGCTATAAAAACAGCAAAAAAAAAGACACTTCCTCATCATGTTTTTTTTAGAGCAGACTTTTGCGCAGATGAACAACAGTACTGTGATTGGGCTTTGTTACACTTCAAATGTATAATCCTTAGCAGGGCTTTTTTCCCTCCATAAACAGGGGCCAAATAGCGGTCCCTTCCCCTAGCAAAATAGATTACTTTTTTCCCCTCTTTCCCCCATGTTTTTTTTTATTTATTTTTTGAAGAAATAAAAAATTACCGGAGCGGCATAAAAAAAACGGGTCTGGCGGGGACGAGAATTTAGCAATTAATTTATTATGGCCTTAGCTCGAAAATCATGGTTTTCCCCCACTATTAAAGGGCTTGGCCTCTTCCTTTATTTCCGAAGAAAGCCCTCTTACCATGTAAATCATGACTGTCTTTCAAATATGTGTTGTCAAAAACCATTGAAACGATTCTCAAACTACATACTTCGACAAGTGTTTTTTGGGGAATGATTATTATACTCTAAACTACACTAGGCGACACTTATACCCAGTTATATTTGATTTCATGTTTTTTTAATAAACGGAATCATGTACAATTTTTGACTAAAAAAACATACGAAAATTCATCACTATGTTTTTTAACAGATTCATCACAAAACTTAAAAGAAATCATCAATTTGACATTCAGAACTTAAAAAGGTAAAGGTCATTTATTTAACGTGGGTTTAGTCGACGAAAGTCCCCGTCTGGAATGGATGGAACAACTTATATCCAGTCGAGCCCACTGTTAATTGTTTGCATTACCAGATATTTACGGAACTTCATCACATGCTTATCGTCATGACTGTGTGGTTCTCGGGCAAGAATAAGACCTCTGCTTATCCAGACAGAGGGGTAAAATCCCCCAGAATTCATGTCCATTCTGTCATTTTGTCAGTGTTCATTAAAGGTCTTCATCATTGCTGTATTGTTTCAGGTGCTACTTGAGTGGTAGCAGAAAACAAAACAATTATCGTGGCTCCAGCAAAAAATGGAGTGTTTAGAATAGAATTTGCAGCAATTCTGCAGTTCTGCATGTGAGAAGGTACTAGGCCCATTCTGGATGTCGGATCCAAGATGGCCTCCATCACTAAAATAGGCAAAACCTTAAAAATCTTCTCAAATAGCTATTAAAACAGTTCTGATTGCTAGGTCAAACCTATCAAGTTTGTTCAAATGAATTCTGGGGATGGAAGGATTTTTTTTTTTATCTGACCAAATAAATTAAAGAGTTTTGAAGATTTAAAGATGTATGTTGGAACATGCATGTGCGACTAATCATGGTGTGACCACAAATGCTACTTGTTCCACTAAAAAGTGATTGAAACTTGTCTAGCTCTTATTTATATAATTTATTTTATATTTATTTGTTGATTTTACCCTGTCCCAATATATAAATAATGGCATATTAAATAAACGGAACTAATTGTAAATTGTAAATTGTAAATGTATAAAGCTATATGATATTTTTCTGATGTATAAGTAAAATACTTTATCTTATGAAATATTTGTTTAATTGTGTATATTTATTAGCAAGATTGCGTAGCAAATCGAGGCTTATAGTTTGGCGATTTCCGTCTGTCAGTCCGTCTACGCGTTTTGACGTTTTGACGTTTTGACGTTTTGACGTTTTGGTTAAAGTTTTTGTTTTTCCCCCCATTTCCCAAAAATGAATTGTCAGAAAGCTTTGAAACTTGGCACACATCTTATTATTATCATTACGCAATGTTATATGACAAGAACTATTTTAGAACCATATTTCTGTCTTGTATTTTACCTGAATTATTCCCCCTTCTTACTTAAATTTTTCATTTGAAATGTTTAATTCGCAACCCCGGGGTAGAATACAACCACTGCAATCTCACAAACACACTGTCTCATGCAGAGGGGTAGGACCACCCCACCCCTCCACCATTCATATTCATTTTTTATCATGCTCATTTAAGGTCTTTATCATGACACCACATATCCATTTACGATGGAGCCATGTTTGCATACGTGGAAACGTGACTGCATCGTAAATGGAGTGTCCACTATAGAATTTGCAGCAATTCTGCAGGTAAGAAGGTTCTAGGCCCATTCTCCATATTTTATCTTGATGTAAATGGAGGATGAACCTGGCACGTGCAGTCCTGTTAGGTGCCATATAACCGTTCATGCATTGGTGCAATTAAAACCCAATTCAATTGAATTCGCAATCCAGCTTTCGCACCTTTGTTGGTGCTTTACTTGTTTATATTCATATGAAGATAACACGAGAACATAAATTATGGTTAATCTTTGTCATAAATTCATCGTAAGTAATAAAAGGTAAAACTGAAGTTGTCTTCTGTTTATTTTTCTCTACATTTTAATTCCTTATTTTGGTAGAAAATGAGTAATTTCTATGTCATCTGCATAGCATGGCAGACACTTAGAGATCACTTTGCTTAGAGATCACTTTGTCCATTGTCTGTCCATCATACTTTAACCTGCAACCTTTCCTTGGCCATAACTTGTTTTAAACATTTTTTATTTCAAAGATAACGCATTATACAATTGTTACATACAATAGGTAAATGGATTGGAACGAAAGCAAAATGCTTATAGAGATCCTCTCCATAAAATGGCCATAACTTAAAATGTATTTGACATATGTTCATAAAACACATCTTCATCTTACCCCAAGGAATGCCGTTACACGTCCAATAACTCCGACATTCATTTTGTCAGAATTATGCCCCTTTTTCATAGCTCGCCAAAAGGCCTTGTGCCATAGGCGAGAGTAAACAAATACTTTTCGTCGTACCTAGCTCATAACTTGGTTAACTTTATACAATTGTTCGTTATCAATTATTCAATGCCACTGAATTTCATTTGAACAGTTTAAGAGTTAAGCCCCATTTTATAAAACTTAAACCTGCAACCTAACCAAGCTCATAACTTAATTTTTTTTATTTTATTGAAACATACAGTTCTTCCGTATTAATTATTCAATGCCACTGACATGTCTGATAACTCTGAATTTCATTTCGGCAGATTTATAGCCCTTTTCATAAAACTTTTAACCTGAACCTATAATACTGACCTATTCTCATGAAGCTTTATACAGTTCTTCCTCATCACTTTCCCGGGCAAAGAATAGGACCACTGCAGATCAAAACAATCAACGTGGCTCCAGCGTAAATGGAGTGTCTACAATAGAATTTTCTCTGCAGGTGAGAAGGTTCTAGGCCCATTCTCCATATGTTATCTACATGTAGATGTAAATGGATGAGTCTGGCATGTTCATTCCTGTTAGGCGCCATATAACCTTTCATGTGTTGGTGCACCTTAAAACTCAATTCAATTCAATACCTCATCACTGGTTCAGTGCAGAGTCATGCCCATTTTCATAAAACTTTAAGAATCGTTTCTGCTCCATAATTCATGAATGATTTCACCCAATCTTCGAACTTCATTGCAGGGCTGAAACCAGTCTAGTAGTTCGGTTAAATCACTAGACCTGCTCAAAATTTACTAGCCCAATATAATATTCAACAGAAAATACTATTTTAATTCAAGTTTCGGATTCTTTAATTGAAACTTTGGAAATATCAAGTTTTTAAAAGACCTGTTAGGTTAGACAGTGCTGTCACTACAGAATCTATCGATTTATAATTTATTTCTTATTTAAACAATTGTTGTTACTAGCCCATCGGACTACCCAGACACAAACATTTGCTAGCCCGGCAGCATTTTCGCTAACCTCGGGCTACAGGACTAGTGCTAATTTCGAGCCCTGCATTGTTAGTTGGTCCTTGCTGAAATAGCACATGGCATTGCCGTAGGTGACACAAGCGTTCTGTTGAACTCCCTTCTAGTTTACTGTTAGGTATTCAGGCAGCCAGAGTATTATCATGGTACATGTAGTTTCAGCATGGCAAGACAAAGGGTATTGCTTTGTCTGTCATTGCTGGTCATCAAAAAAACATTCATTCCCTCTAAATTGTTAATTTCTCTATAATTCTGTTAAAATATATGCTCATGACAATAGTTATTTGACCATACCATGATACCAATATATAAAGATCAAGGTCATTGTATAGGATCAAGTAATTTTTGGTGGCGACATCAACATTCAGTGTATCCTTTGTCATTTCTTTATCAACCTTTTAATACATACTTATCATGACTATAGTTTGGGACGCAAGTTTGTCAGCATTTACTTGATCAAATTTAACAATGCTTGCATAAACTGTATCTCATTGGAATTGCAATTTTTAGTGGTGAATTAAAGCCTTAGTCTTGAAATTCCCTTCAGAGATATTTTGTAGCCAAAATAGTTTATTTTTTTGAGTCTATTCCTTGATGCTGGGACAGCAAAATATTTGGAAACCATAAATATTTAACTTCAATAAGCTTGAATATTTTACAATAAAACTTTCAAACTGCATTTTTAGCTCTGCTGATCAAAATGACGTGGTGCGGCGTCCGGCCGTATGTAAACTTTTTTTATGGCGACTACTCCTCTGAAACAACTAAACAGATTTTCATGAAACTTCACAGGAATATTGCTCTTGAAGTGAAGTTGATCCTAGAAAAAATTCAGGTCAGCCGGAAATTCAAGATGGCCACCACAGCTAAAAATAGATTTTAAAAATGTGATTTTGTGGCGACTACTTCTGAAAAACCGTAAGAAATATTGATTTGGAACCTTTACCAAAATGACTGGCACGACATGTAGATGATCCTAATCAAAGTTCATTTTGATTGGATGTCAAACATGACCAACAGCGGCCATCTTTGTTTACATATAGTTATATAGGAAAATCTTGTGGCAACTACTCCTCTGAAACTACTTGATGGAATTTCATGAAACTTCACAGGAATGTTGCTTTTGATGTCTAGTTGATCCTACGAAAAATTCAGGTCGGCCAGAAATTCAAGATGGCCTCCACGGCTAAAAATAGATTTAAAAAAAGCGATTTTATGGCGACTTCTTCTCAAAAACCATAAGTGATATTGATTTGGAACTTTTTCCAAAATGACTGGCACGACATGTTGTTGGTTCTAACCAAAGTTCATTTTGATTGATGTCAAACATGGCCGCCAACGGCCATCTTAATTTACACAGAGTTATATATGAAAAACTTGTGGCGACTACTCCTCTGAAACTACTTGACGGATTTTCATGAAACTTCACAGGAATGTTGCTCTTGATATCTAGTTGATCCTAGCAAAATTTCAGGTCGGCTGGAAATTCATTATGGCTACCACGGCTAAAAATAGATTTTTAAGAAACAAATTTGTAGCGACTACTTCTTATAAGTGATATTTGATATGGGACTTTTTCTAAAATGATCAGCATGACCTGATGTTGGTCCCTGTTGAAAATTATTTTGATTCAACATTAAACATGGCTGCCACATCCATCTTTGTTTACATAGAGTTATACAGTAAAAACTTGTAGTGACTATACTCCTCTAAAACTACTTGACAGATGTTTATGAAACTTCACAGGAATGTTGAGCTAGCTATCAAAAACCCATCAGTAGAGCTTCAAGGCCATTGACCTCTTGTTCTATATATAAAACATTCTTACATACATATAATGAGTTACTCATTATATTACATATAATGAGTTACTCACTAGTTGCTCTGTTATTCCAATTTATGGTCCTAGAGCATAAATTAAATACTGACCAATGAATAAAATGGATATTTACTGCCTGTTAACACATCATATTAGGTTATATTGGGACAGCAACATCAGAAGACGATGAAGATTTAGTTTCTCTCAGACATGCCTCCATCAGGGAGCAAACCCCCATGGAACAGAGGTTTGTATCTCAAAAGCCAAGGCCTTATCCAATGAGCTATGGGCTCATATATCGACATTTTGACTTTATTACTTGCGTATCAGCTTTTTTTTCCATATGAAAACCTGTTGGTGAAAGGAGATGTCAATGACCAATTTGTGATGTGTAAAATCCCCTCCAGATTCATGCTCCTTTTTGTCGAGCCCGTTTACGAATCTCGACTTAGTGATCACAATGTCGTCCGGGTGTATGTCAGTTTGTCTGTTCGCTTGTCTGTGCGTCTGATTTTCATTTCTTGATATCTTCTTCATTACTTGAGAGTTTTCAAATAATTCTACCAGAATGTTCGTTACCGATATATGGATCCTACATCACATGCAAAATTTCAACGAAATGTAGGTCACGTCCGGTCACCACCTATGACATGCTTAACTTGATTCTTTATCGCAGAATGTTCACCAAACTTCAAAAGTATGTTCATTATATGCATCTAACATCATGTTCAAAATTTCGGGCTGCTGTGACCTACTTTCAAGAAAATATAGGTTACATCGGGTCTCCTGTTAGACATGCATCCCCCACTAGTACTTTTATTGACATTAATATATCTTGGAATTGACACTGGTGTTGGTCAAATAAAAAATCTGGGACCTGTTTTATTAAACATCTTATGATAAGCCTAACATTTTAAAATTGTTTACTTTTTGCACCTAAGCATTAAATGCAGACAATTATGTGTGCACGTAGTGCAGAAATATCACATGTATACGAAAATGAAATGAAATCACGTTTATTTGAAAAGTGTAATTTATAGTGAAGAATTTAAGAAATTGATTTACGATCAAAATGGTCGTTAAGTTGTTTCATAAAACGGGCCCCTAGACCGTTACAACAGGGCTTGACATGTAGGCCATAGCCTTCTAGTGTTATTAGCTCTACTGATCACTGATCAGCAGAGCTTAGGCCATGATGCGGTGTCCGTCTGTCTGTCCAAAAACCTTTTTGTAGCGACTACTCCTCTGACATTTTACAGAAATGTTGCCCATGATGTCTAGTTGATCATAGCAAAAATTCATGTTGATGTGACCGCCCCAATTAAAAATAGATTTTTAAAAAACAAGTTCTTGTGAAATGATTGGGGATAAAGTCATTATAAAGTCACATTTATTAATTTATGTTTAATTTCCAAAGTGAAATATATATATGTTTGTAAAGTATAAAGATGTTAAATTAGATGTTTCAGTGTTTCAAATCCCAGTTCTTACTGATCTCATGCGCCTTGCATCCACATTAATAGTATATTCTCAATCAGGTCAGGAGTTACAAATGACCACCTGCCAATCACTTGGCCAATCCCAAGCTGGATGCAAGAATTATTTAGCTTAAAGACATTTTCTATAGTATTTTCTGTATAACAGATTTTTTTTAACTTTTTTTTTACAATAAGTCTGTTATATATATAGACAGAAAATGCAAAAATAATGGTAGGTCACCATAATTGTTAAAATTTAAAAAAATAATTGTAATGCCACTGTCCAAAAAGTTGACCAAGTCCATTAAATAGCTAAATAAGACATTTTTGAAGTTTAATCATTTATTCATTGGTCACAATTCTACTAAAATTGTATTATAGTAAAGAACATTTAATTATAATAACATTTAAAGCTCATCTTTATGTAAAACCTATCCTTTTTTTTAGCGGCTCTTAATAACCTATACTGTGTTGAGCCTTTAAAAAACATTCAACAACTATCTTTTTTTACAAAATCTGTTGAGACCATTACTCAAAATGTATGCACAAATTAGCCCATAATGATAAAATTTCCTCTTTTTTTTGTATGTTCTCAGAAATTTAAAACAATGTTTAAACTTTCTAAGCACATAATTTAACATATATAAAAACAAAATGTGCAATAAAAATGTCAGTTCCCCATGCTTGTTTAGAATTTTCTTTTGAAACCTACCCCTATGCTAAAAGGCCAAGTTTTGTATGAAATTATATAGAAATGGTATATTTTCCTTTTTTGTTATAATAACAGAATTTGTTCAAACTTCCTAGGCACTTATTTGAACACATAGTAAGACAATATATGCAATTAAAATTATAGGTCACCATGCATATTGAGATTTAATATTGGTTTTTGGAACCCTACCATTATGCTTAAATTTTTTAATTTTGTTTAAATTTTTAGAAAATGTTATATTTTTCCTATATTATGTATTTTTCTAAAAATAGGCATTTATATAAATAAAGACAATAAATACAACTAGACATCAAGAGCAACATTCCTGTAAATTTTTAGGAAAATCCATCCGATAGTTATAGAAGAAAAGTCGCCCAAAATTATGCGCATGAAAAAACTACAGAAAATGCCTTTAACACCTTATCCAAATAATTATACCATTCATTAGAGATATATGAAAGAGATAATATGCTGAAAACAGCATGTATACAACACTTGAAAACTATAAGTGATACTGACATGGGACTTTTTCTTAAATGATCAGAATGACATGATATTGGTCCTTGCCGAAAATCATTTTGATTCGACATTAAACATGGCTGCCAGCAACAAGAGCAACATTCCTGTGAAGTTCCATGAAAATCCGTAAAGTAGTTTCAGAGGGGTAGTCGCTACATATTTTTTATGACACAACTTTATGTAAACAAAGACGGCCGCTATCAGCCATGTTTAATGTCCAATCAAAATGATTTTTGACAAGGACCAACATCATGTCATGATGATCATTCTAGAAAAAGTCCCACATCAATATCACTTATACTTTTCAAGGATGATATGCAGAACTAGGCTTGGTACTGATCATCCCTGCAAAGTGTCGTTGAAATTTGGCCAGGGGTTCAGGAGAAATAGTCCGGACAAAGTTTGTGTACGAAAACATTTAAAGGGCCACAACTCTGTCAAAATCATTCAACCGGAACACGGTGACGATATGCACATCTAGGCTTGATACTGATCATCCCTGCAAACTTTCATTGAAATCCAGCTAAAGAAGGCCGTATTGTCTTAACAAGGCAAAATAAAGCATTTTTAACTAAATCAAGGGCCATAACTCCGGTATAACTAACCCAATTCAGCTGGTTTTCGAACTTATCCAAGCTTCCATTGATATTAGCAACCTGGTAAATTTTGGCAAAGATCGGATGAAAAATGAAAGCCCCATCATCTTAACGAGGCAAAATACAGCATTTTAAACTAAATCAAGGGTCATAACTCTGGTGTTACTAGTCCGATCTCGCTGGTTTTCGAACTTGTCTGAGTTTTCGTTGATATTAACAATCTGTGCAAGTAATCTATTTGCAGAGTAACATCATATTATTATGGTTATATTTATATTTAAAATAAGATACTTGATACATTGGAAATCATTTGACACAATAAGAAACAAGAGGTCAATGACCTTGAAGCTCCACTGATAGGATTTTGATAGCTAGATCGGCATTCCTGTGAAGTTTCATGAAAATCTGTCGTGTAGTTTCAGAGTAGTCGCTACAAGTTTTTACTATATAACTCTATGCAAACAAAGATGGCCGCGGCAGCCCTGTTTAATGTTAAATCAAAATTATTTTCAACAAGGACCAACATCATGTCATATAGATCATTTTAGAAAAAGACCCATATCAATATCACTTATAGTTTTCAAGAAGTTGTTGCTAAAGTTAGTTTTTTAAACATCTATTTTTAGCCGTGGCGACAATCTTGGATTTCCGGCCGACCTGACATTTTGCTGGGATCAATTAAATATCAAGAGCAACATTCCTGTGAAGTTTCATGAAAATTCATAAAGTAGTTTCAGAGGAGTAGCCGCAGTGATTTTTTTACATTTTCACTTCAATGAATCCCTCTCCAGCATTTCAGAAAAATCTACCGAGTCATTCAATGTAAAAATCAAAGATTTTCAAATTTTAATGAGTCCTGGCAAAATTTTATGAGTATATTATGCGGGATGCTCAGGTAACAAAATCACTGTAGTCGCTACACGTTTTTACTATATAATTTTTTGGTAAACAAAGATGGCCTCCCGCAGCCATGTTTAACTTTGAATCAAAATGATTTTCGACAATGACCAACCTCATGTCATGATGATCGTTTTAGAAAAAGTCCCATATCAATATCTCTTATAGTTTTCAAGAAGTAGTTGCTACAATTTTTTTTTTAAATCTATTTTTAGCCGTGTGGCCATCTTAAATTTCCCGCCGGCCTGAAATTTTGCTAGGATCAACTAGACATCAAGAGCAACTCTCCTGTGAAGTTTCATGAAAATCCGTCAAGTAACTTCAGAGGAGTAGTCGCTACAAATTTTTATTATATAACTCTATGTAAACAAAGATGGCCACTGGTGGCCATATTTAATGTTGAATCAAAATCATTTTCGACAAGGATCAACATCATGTCATGCTGATCATTTTATAAAAAGTCCCATATGAATATCATTTATAGTTTTCAAGAAGTAGTCGCTGCAAACTTGCTTTTTAAAAATCTATTTTTAGCAGTGGCGGCCATCTTGAATTTCCGACTGACCTGAAATTTTGCTAGGATCAATTAGACATCAAGAGCAACATTCCCGTCAAGTTTCATGGAAATCCGTCAAGTAGTTTCAGAGAAGTAGTCGCTACAACTTTTTACTATATAACTCTATGTAAACAAAGAAGGCCACTACAGCCATGTTTAATGTCAAATCAAAACGATTTTCAACAAGGATCAACATCATGTCATGCTGATCATTTTTGAAGAAGTCCCATATCAATATCACTTATAGTTTTCAAGAAGTAGTCTACACATTATTTTTTAAAAATCTATTTTTAACTTTGGTGGCCATCTTGGATTCACATCAACATGAATTTTTGCTAGGATCAACTTGTCTAAGACATCATGTGCAACATTTCTGTAAAGTTCTGAAAATCCTTCCTGTAGTATCAGAGGAGTAGTCGCTAAAAAAAAAAAGTTCACAGACGGACGACAGACACCGCACCACGGCATAAGCTCTGCTGATCTTCTATCAGTAGAGCTAAAAAAGGTAGCGAGTTACATGATTATGAAAAATGAATATATACATTTTGCATGATATCGGTAAATAATATCAATATGTGAACATTTCTATATATATGTTCTGTATGAATATGTTATGGAAGCTTCAGAAAAAAAATCTTTCAGGTGTAACACACCCATTGATTGTTGCATTGAGTTGTGTGTGAATTAAAATTTAAATGCCATGTTGTCATTCATATCTGGGCCCAAATTAAAAATGAATAACTTACATTCTCATCACAAATGACACATATGCTGCCAAAAAATCCACAGAAAAATGGGGGTCATGTATCTTCTAAGAAAGAACTTGTCTCATGAATGAATGGTCCCTTTAAAACCATAAAACACCGAGATACCATAATATTGTATTCATACACTCATTTCCATAAAAGAAAAAGAAATTAAAAACTCACAATTTTAACATGGCAGTGCTTGAAAAATGTAACAAATAGATCAACAATGTGATATAAACCAAAAATAGCACTTTAAATAGTGAAAATGCCTTTTTTTACAGAAAGAAATCAGAATTATTTATTGACGCCATTATGCGACTACCCCAGGCCGACACTTCCTGTGTTGCAATGGGTGTGCTACACCTTCATTGATGTTAATAATCTGTGCAAGTTTGGTAAAGATCAAATAATAAATGAAGGGGCTTGTGTTCACAAGGCAGATATTTTTCAGCAAATCAAGGGCCATAACTCTGGTGAAACTAATCCGATCTGGCTTGTTTTCGAAATTGTCCGTGCTTTCATTGAAGACCCTGGTAAAGTTTGGTAAAGATCCGATTAATATTGAAGGTCCTATCGTCTTCACAAGGCAAAAGTTAACTGACGACTCGCCATCCCATAAGCTCTATTGGCCGAATAAGCTCTGCTAATGAACATGGCTCCAGTGAAAAATGGAGTGTTTATAACAGGATCTGCAGCTACTCTGCAATTCTGCAGACGAGAAGGTTCTCAGCTCATTCTGCACGTTTTTATCTTGATGTAAATGGAGGGTAGGCCGTGAATGTTCATTCATGTTGGCGCAGAACAACTGTTTTGTGTTTGTGTGCTGTAAAAAAAACATTTCAGTACAGCTAGTTTTTGCTCAGCTTATATCTGCTCCATCCAACTTTTAAATCGAAATTTATTTTAAACATTTAAATTTACATTGTCTTAAAACCAAGTGAACATTTGAGATTAACTTACTTATCATTAATTTCTGTGGGTTTTGGTAATTATTTGTTTATATACGGTAGTACTGTGAAAGGGTGACAACACATACACATATATACATACACAATTACTTTTGACTTCTTTTATTTTGATATTGCACTATTAACAAAGTCAGGATTCAATACAGTCGGAAATGAGCTGTCTCCAATAAGGTAATAATCAAGATTTAGCACGGATATACATGTTTATCTGTATCTTTCTCTCAAAAGATGAAGACTTCAAGAATAAAACATCCCATTATCAGTCCTTTGGTCCACGTGGATCACAGGGCATTATACTCCGTTGGTCCTCGCCTCTGCCACACAGAGAGCAACACATCTCATAAATCTGGAAAATAATCGGTTCACTACAATTAAATTTGACCCATCAAATATTACAATGCATGTAAATTAGCTGCGAGAATCATAGCTTGTATGGTTTTATATTCTGTATCTTCCCTAGTTGGTAAGAACAGAATATAAAACTAGAAGCTTGGATTGTCACAGAAAGGGCACGAAAATTCCATTTTATTATATACTTAACAGTGAAATAGTGGATTTTATGATTAAAATAAATCCTTATATTTTCATTGTTTATATTTCACATGTGAAATACCGAAAATGACGTAATGCTGCTGTATATAGGATTTATTTCACTCCAAACCAATAAATATTCTCTATGTCTTTCCTACCACGACAGCTAATAAACGTCACTTTTTTAGCAAATTTACGACTATGTATGACAGTCCATTTTTTGTGGTGTGCCTCAGACCACCCACTTATTCCTGGGTAGAATTAGTTCTGTATACCTCCCTCTATCCGTAAGAATCGACACTTTCTCACAAGTCGAGCTTCCAGTGGGATTAGAACCCGCAGCAGCAAGAGGCGAGGAGTACAATGCAATATCATTAACCCATAGACCATGGATGCACAGATAAGGATTCTGAAGACTTTGTCCTATTTGGCACTTTTCTATAGCTTCACTATTCAAAGAAAAAGGACTTTTCCTACTCGCCTCTACCTGATGCATAATAAAACAACATAGACAAGTTCCATAACTCTGGATACCCCTTTTTATACTTTGTATACATTAAAGTGGTCATAACTTCAAACACTCCAAGCATTTAATTAATACTTCACACAATGTTTCCCCATTACAAACCCCCATGACAGAGACAAGTTCCAGAACTAATTGTTCACCGTCAGAAAACAAGTTCCAAGACTCTAGATAATATTTTGCTTTTATAAAATTTATCTCCCATTCTATTCTAAGGCTAACAGATTAAAGTGCCATAACTTATGAACCTCCAATGAAATAAGACGAAACATCGTGTTACCCGACTTGGCATAATGTCGCTTAATTTATGTCATCAGTCTTAAGAGACAGCATTTAATACCACTTACCCCCATTTAAATGCTCCCCCACCGTACTTTTCTAAAGCAAAATACTCGCCAGTGCTATATAACGAGTTACCATTAATAGTCATACATCGAAATTTAAGCATTTTACAGGTACTGTATGTCGTTTATTTAATGCAGAGCATGCTTACTAGCATTTTTGCATTTTATACCTAAGGGCTATTCCATTAAAACATCTATGGGTGAACCCTATTTTCCAAAATTGGTTCTTTTTAAATTCAACTTTGCATCCATGGGTGGTTCAATTTCAAAAGTGCGTTCCTGGGGTACCATGTATGTTTTAATGAAATATCCCTAATTACAAATTTTGTTTTCTTGTTGAAATGGTCTCTGATAAAATCCTCCTTTTGTAAAATGCATAGCTCCTCCCCAGGGTATGTTTAAATGGGGGGTAAATGGTATGCTAATTCATTACAAAGAATTACAAAGAACTAGTCTTAAGTAACCTGCTATATTTTGATGAAAGTTTATCATAGAACCAGATGTATACTTTACCGCACCTGGTAATCGTCCTCGATCCGGAACAAATGTTCATGATTGGCTATCACATGGTTACAATCCTTGCACAAATCTGCAATATACATGTAGAGAAGGTAATGATAATTAACGGACTAATTATGCTGGCGTCTGAGAAACAGACCAAAAACTTGAATATAAAACTTTAAAGTAGCTATCCTGCCAACAACAGCAACATTTTACAACATGTGCACATCGTTTCTATTGAATGGATTTTTAACGGCTCATCAACACAGTATAGGTTATTTAGAGCTGCCCCAGAGAGAGTGGAAGGATACATAGTAATACCGTGCCCTACTCTTACTATCCAATAGATTCCTATGGTTCTTTAACATGGTCGGAGGATAGACCGATACACGGGACCGCCCGGTTTACGTCCCCATCCGACGGACAAGGCTAATGGAAAGTGTCTTGCCCAAGAACACACCGATTTTTTGAGAATTCATTTTACGCACATTAAATCATGGGTATTTGAAGAACCCATGAAAAAAATCTATACTTAATCGGCACATAGGTATTATTATATGACCTGAACACCTGGGTGAAGTTTTGATAATTTGTAGTGCACTTTTTGCCGTTAGTTGGCGGATTAGTTTCTTTCACGTTAAAGAGACATATTGCAATCTTAAAGTTTTTATCAAGCATTAAAACTACCCCTTTGATTTATTAAATCAGTAACATTTTGACTTTAAACCTGGTTGCATATATATAATTAAATAAAAACATGTATTTTCATTTTTTCTTCTTATTCTGCCATATGTTTAAATATTGCAATATATTACTGGTGCAATATTCTCAACAGCCAGTAATATGCAAAAATAATTTGCTTTATACTATTCTTTAAATTAATATTAATGATTGAACAAAGGCAAGTTATGTAGAAAAATAAACTGGCACACCGCGGTGAGTTTTTAAAAAATCAAAACTGCAGTGTGTCCCTTTAATTAACAGAGTGAAAAGTAAGTCAACATCATTCATACTGACCTACTCTTGGTAAGAACATACTGCTTTCATAAACTTATTGTAACCGTGTATGAAGTTTGAAAGCTGTTTGTATTTTGGTATCTGAGAAATGAGCTTCATAAAAACCCCTGAATGTAAAGCTTTAATGTTATTTAACCAAGTGTGAAAAGTATGTCAAGGTCACAGATATTGATCTACTTTTGTTAAGAAAATACTGCTGTCATATAGAGGTAAATATGTGAAGTTTCAAAGCTCTACATCGTCCGATGTGTGAGAAATGGACTTAATGAAAACTTGAATGTAAAACTTGTTTGTACGTACTGACGGTCGGACGGACAATGGTAACACTGTATGCCCACTCCACTTTGGTGGCGGGGCATAACAAGTTAAAGGAAATGTCAAGTGAACCCAAAGTGTGACTTGGACCACTGCTATATTAATGACTATTATCAAAATATGTATGCAAACTTTGAAGAAAGAAGAAAATCAACTTTGAAGAAAATATTGTTTTGTGTTTTAAGTTTACACCACACCCATCTCAAAGACTGTATACTGTATCTCTCTCTCCAGAGGCAGTAGGAGATTAGGCCTACTTACGTTGGTAAGTGATGGATTCCTCGCCTAATTCATCTTCTGTAGTTTGCCTGTTGGCTATCGTTATGCCATTTCTCTCCCCACATTCAGCACAACCGGAGAAGTTCAAAATGTATGAACCGTTATCCAAACAAGTGCTCTCCTGTGGTAAATAATTAAAAATAAGAAAATCAAGCTTTATATCAAAATGTTAATACCTAGTGTCGTGCAAGTAACACATTGATCAACCTAATTCGAGCCTTTTCTGACCTGTTCAGTCTTTTGTATTATTTTAATACTTAAATATTGGATGTGTACTAAAAAGCCACGATTAAAAATAAGGATTTTTATGTCAGGGAAGGATCAGGCATGGAGAGACATTCAAGATGCTCCTCAAGTAGAGTACACCTCAATTATAGAACTGATAGAATCTGTTCAGAGACGAGCCTGCTCGCTGGGCAAAATGACTGTACCTGTACCTTTAGTGTTGATCGCATGATTACAATGGAGACGCCTTGATCTTCGTCGCATTGACCAAAGATTAGTCATGTTTTATAATATCACCCATCATCTTGTAGCAATACCTCCGGCAGACTGTATTGTACTAAATAAAAGACCCAGTTGCTCACAACATCCAATGGCATGCCACCAGATCCAGACAGCCACGGATTACTGTAAGTATTCCTTCTTCCTGTCCACTGTTGTCCACTGTTGTCCACTGGAATTCACTGCCCTCTAGCATAGTGGCACTACCTTTGCCACAGTTCAGTCTGGCTATTAGAAACCTCTTAGAATCCTGCCCTGTTTTTATCTTTTTATCACACACTACACATTATCTCACTGTATTCTTTTATACTCTTACTAACATTCTCATTGGTGACGCACGAAAGTCTAGGTCCCCAAAAGGGGTTTGACTAAATGGAAGATAGATAGATAGAATTGTTTGGAGACGACACCAAATAGACATATTTACAACTTTTAAGCAAATTTAACCTGTACATATATATAATGGACTGTTCAAGACCATTCCATTTATGTGACAAAGGGGCATTTTGGGGAAAATGACTGATCAGCTGCTGGACATTGTAAACCCTGATCAGCCGGCGAGTTACTCGCAGGCTGATCTGGGTTTACAATGGATGCAACGGCTATTATAGTCGTGCTTAGCGGGATAGAAAATGGGTTTGCAATGTTTTATAATTGGGTATTGAAATACATACTGATATATAAGCAAAACAACAATAATAACAGAGGTGAACCAAGGTGTAACAGTAGCAGTCACTTTCAGGCACGTCAAGTACAGCGGCACCACTACACTTCAATGGCCTGTACGAGTATATCTATATACATTTTGCCACACGCCCTCACGGGCATAATCTGGCAGCTGCGCGTCGTGTCTTGTTAGAAGACAAATAAAGTAAAAAATTAGAGTTTTGAGGGGAAAACAGCTTAAAGGTATTAAATACAGCATAAAAAGATAAAAGCAGGGTTAAAAACAGTCATATGCACTTAAGGTCTGACGTGATGGATGCGGCTGACAGCCAGCTTGAATGAGTCAAGATCTTTCTGCAGCACGACATCAGCTGGGAGTGAATTCCACTGGACAAAAGTTAGAGGAAAGAATGAGTATTTATAGTAGTCAACTCCTGTATGGATCTGCCTAAAAGTCATGGAGTGACAATAACTCGAAACCCTAATGTTGGGTTCAAAGTGTTGTGGAATAGGAACAGCTACCATTTCATGGCACTATTTTATAGAAAAGGCAAAGGTGTGCATCTGCTCGACATTGCTCTAACAGCCTCCATCCGAGCATCTCCAACATACAAGTAACACTCGAGTATCTCCAACATACAAGTAAGACTCGAGTAGCTTGAGTAGTCGTTTAACGTTGTTTGCTGCTCGGCATTGTTTTTTCAAGTTTGTCGATGTTGGACTTTGTGTGGGGGTCCCAAATGCTGCTGGCATACTCTAGTTGTGGGCGGACAAGGGCGTTGTTTGCGCATTCCTTAAGTTTGGAAGAATTGTGAGTAGCGGTTACGTTTAGTTATCGCACCATTTGTGTTTTTCACAAAAGGTTAAGTACAGTGGCATCGCTAGTCGCTTAAATGGCCTGTGGGGAACCCTGCGGTACATAAAGCCAAATTGAAAAATAGATGTGTTTCCTATTGCATGATTTTTTTTATTAAAAAGGCACACAAAAAAAGAAATAAAACGGCTATTAGGGTCAGAGAAGGCTCGGACTTCTATCCTGCCAACAAACAGCCGAATTTTACAGAATATGTACACCATTTTTAAACCTACTGAATGAATGAATGTTGTTTAACGGCTCATCAACACAGTATAGGTTATTTAGAGCCGCCCCAGAGGACTCACACCACTATTATCTCCCTTGAATACTCCTGCCCTACAGATGAAGGAGGTAGATAAAAAAAACAAGTTCGCTTTTCTACATTTTACAGGATACATTGATTTATCTTTACCAGGTTCTAAATCTACAGCATTTTAGGAAGAGATCCCAGAAAAATGCATGTTGATATAAGATTTCTAGCTAATTCTGCCTCATTTTACACATCATGGGTCTAATCTCCACGGGGTTGTATTTTTGTCTAAATGTTGATAGGTGTCACGCAAACATGAAATTAAAAAAAGTTCAATCTGGTAAATATTCGTTAAAAGTTAATAGCATGCAGATATTGGATCAATGAAGAATTTAAGCATAAATACATGTTGCAAAATCTTTTTTATCTCTATGCCACGAACAAAAACATTACAATGGGACCCTATGGAAAATTAATTGTGGTGTGAGACGTTAAGAAAGAGCTGCAGAATGGGTATCTTTATTCGTTATTCTTAAGGCATTGCGCTTTAGAGCTGCAGAATGGCATTTTCATCCGTCATCTCTAAGGTATTGCGCTTTAGAGCTGCAGAACGAGTATCTTTCATCCTTTAATGCTAAGGCATTGCGCTTTAGAGCTGCATAACAGGTATCTTTCATCATTCATCTCTAATGCCTTGCAATTTAGAGCTTCAGAATGGGAATTTCCATCATTCAGCTCTAAGCCCTTGCGCTTTAGAGCTGCAGAACGGGTACCTTACATCCTTCAACACTAAGCATTGTTTGTGTATCTGTGAACGTTTCAGACATGTTAGGACACAGTTAACACGGTTATTCAGAAATCCCGTCTGTGTATGTATAGTTACTTCAAGTTATCTTCATATTGCAGGAATTAGCAGAAATTTTACTTGATACCATGTTTAACTAAAAGTTAACTAGATTTTCAAAACCAATACAGGTATAAGCATAATTTTAGCTTTATTTTACAGCTATTGACTTGTAAAACAAACACACATATCAATGAAGACAGACTACTTTGAAAAAATGTCAAAATTAAAGCGAGAGACTGTTACTTTTCCTGGAAAATCAAAATTTTGACGGGTAACCCTTAGTTTGAGTTTATTATTTTCAGCATTTTTCTCAATAATCATTTCTTAAAGATCATTTTTATGCTATATTCAGATGTAGAGATGCCTTTTCATGTATATTTGAAAGTTTCAGACATAGCTGAGCACAAATGACCAGGAAAATGCAAAATCCTTATCACTACTGTAGATTTTCAAAATATTAAAGGTGCTCGGCCTGAATTTCGACCAATACCCTAGGTCACTAAAACTTGAATAATTTGAAAAGCAATAAACATGGAATCAAACTTTTAGCACTTTTCAGCGTGTAATTGATTTGTATACATGTTCAATTATTATTGAGGTGATCATTAGAAAAAAAAATGACCTTAAGGACTCACACCACTATTATCTCCCTTGAATACTCCTGCCCTACAGATGAAGGAGGTAGATAAAAAAAAACAAGTTCGCTTTTCTACATTTTACAGGATACATTGATTTATCTTTACCAGGTTCTAAATCTACAGCATTTTAGGAAGAGATCCCAGAAAAATGCATGTTGATATAAGATTTCTAGCTAATTCTGCCTCATTTTACACATCATGGGTCTAATCTCCACGGGGTTGTATTTTTGTCTAAATTTTGATAGGTGTCACGCAAACATGAAATTAAAAAAAGTTCAATCTGGTAAATATTCGTTAAAAGTTAATAGCATGCAGATATTGGATCAATGAAGAATTTAAGCATAAATACATGTTGCAAAATCTTTTTTATCTCTATGCCACGAACAAAAACATTACAATGGGACCCTATGGAAAATTAATTGTGGTGTGAGACGCAGAGAGAGGGGAAGGATACATAGGAATCCGGGAACCTGCCCTACTCTTATTATCGAATAGATTCCTATGGTTCTTTTACGTGCTCGGAGGATAGACCGATACACAGGACCGTCCGGTTTACGTCCCCATCCGACGGACGAGGCTAAGGGAAAGTGTCTTGCCCAAGAACACACCGACGAAACTCAGTGGCATCACGGAGGATTGAACCCGGGGCCTCCGGTTACAAATCCGCCGCGCTACCGACTGCGCCACGCCAGCCCTTGACGACAAGGTATATATTTATATAGGCTATATAACTTAAACATTTTGAGAATGGATAGAGTTTTGACGAACGGTTTTGTAGTGTAATTGTCCCGTTATTTGGTGGGTCCATCATAGCTACTTTATTATCAACTTGATAAGCCATCCTTCACTGGCTTCTGTTCAGTTACTACCGACCTTCTGCTATGTAACAGTGACTTTAGACAAAACGTGACGCTGGTTGTTAGAAACGTTCAAGATACTATAATGTAAAATTGTAAATGCACATCTTACCCTTTCTGGGCATTCTTCTTTAACACAACCGTTACACATTGTTGACACTTCCTGATTCAAAGCGAAAGTACGTTTGCAAAAACCAAAGGTATTCCGAATACAAAAAACTGTTGTAAGAAGATTTTTCATTGGTCGAGGATTGTACGCGATTGGCGCGAAATATCTGTTATCCTGCTTAAAAGAATAAACACACTGAGAAAGAAATTGCAGCCGGGAACAAAATGCACACGCACGTGTCCTGATTCCGGACAGTGCAGACGACGTAAACAAACATTCATCAGCAATATTTATTCTCATTCGCTTGATATCATGAAATTTAAAACTGGTAGAACACTTCTAAAACACATAAACAAGCAACCCTTACCAGAATTAGAACTCGAAGACGTATCAATGGCGATACAGGTGGGTTTGTGCCATGCCAACATGAGGGCCTTCAACGTTTTCTATTTATTATTGGGATACAAGGAAACGGGGAACATTGTCTGTTATTTTCAGGGAACATTGCATATTTTTAGGTAACATGGGAACGTGAATTTACAGCAAATACAATTCTAATAGATCTGTCTAGATTTAATATAAAAAAACACACCAAAACTTTCACAAAAAGTTAACACTTTAAACAAATTGTGATGCAACTATAACTACAGTGCTTTGGGGTGTATAGAATCATTGGTAGTAAAGAATCAGTTCCTGTTTAAAATCAATTTTCTCGGCTCATATATTTTAGATTATTTTAAAACTTTCCAGGCTTGAAGATATATCATATAAGCATACATTTATTCAACGGTGAAATTATTTGGGACATTTTTCCATGTAAAATATATCACTACGTGCAACACCTCTCAGAAAAAATGATTCTATACTACCTGAATGAAGTGTGTTTTTGAAATGAAAAATTCATACTGTCACAATAAACTCAGAAATAAATATTTGCTATTTTAACAAATGTTAGGGACAAATGTCAAAATGCAATCATCAGTTAAGGTAACTTGTTGAATTTTGGCACTTTTAAGGATAAAATGATATTATGTAAATATTGGTGAAAAAACGCCTATTAAAAAATCACAGCTTCAGGACAATAATTTTAGAAATTTTGCTATCATACAACTAAAAAGGTAAATCTAAATCAGAAATTAAGTATACATTTTCCTTTCATTTTAAAATGAGACGTTTAACCCAAGTGATTCTATACCCCCCAAAGCACTGTATTGCAGGTCAAATGATTTGATAATTCATAAGACTGATTTTGGGGAAGAAGGGAACATTGGAAATATTTTAAGGGAACACTGGAAACATTTTTGAACAAGGGAACATTGGGTCATATTTAAAGCAAACAAGGGAACATGGACCCCGTGGGAGGGCCTCCAATATAGGCTGTGTGAGAGAGAGCAGCAGAGTTTTGTCTCTTCCACACACCCAATTATGTGTTACTTAGCTGTTTAAAAATGTGTTTTGTACAGAAATTTTATTGTCAGGATTGACTAACCAAAATAAAATTATCTCGAATTGTCAATTGATCAATATAGATCTACTAAAGTAATCAGAGCCTTCTTTGACCCTAAAAGCCCTTTTTTTTGTTGGTGAGTGTGTGTTTGCGGGGGTGGGTGGTGGTGGTGGGGTGGGTATGAAATACCAAAATTGTAAAAAGGGCTGGTAAGATTCTGTTTATTAAAGGGGTTGATGCGCTATTTTCAAACAAGATTTATTTTAAAGGGCTCTAAACAACTTGAAAAAAGCTGAAAGAAATATCAAAATGCCAAGAAAAATAAAGGAGATATGACCTATTGAAAATTTGCAAAGAAACATAAATGACATAAATGGAGACAGCCAACTTTGAACGACGACGTCATCGCGCCTTTTTACCATATATGGAATAGTGACAAAATGTCTTTTAAAGCAAAGAAAGTCACTGCAAATGAAAAATACAAAATAAGCTTACAATTTATATATTTTACATATGTATATAATTAGTTTTTAATCAATTTGCAGTGATTTTGTTTTGCTTTAAAACGTGTTTTGTCTATATGCCATTTACAGTAAAAAGGCGCCATGACGTCGTCGTTCCAAGATGGCTGCCTCCATTTACGTTGTTTGCAAATTTTCAATTGGTCATATCTTCTTTATTTTTCATGGCAGTTTGATATTTCTTTCAGCTTTTTTCGAGTTTTTCAGAGCCGTTTTAAATAAATTGTGTTTGAAAATAGTGCATCATCCCCTTTAAAAAAAATATCCACAAACTCATTAGAATCACAGAATCACTTGTTACTAGGTCTGTGTTTGGTTAGACTTAGAGTGCACTTAAGTTTAAGTTTTCTTTATATATTTGGGGAGCATGCCATTATACCCCACTAGCTCAGTTGATTGCACCTACATTTTAAAATCTGCCAGTAAAGCCACAGGTATGGCTAGCACTATGTAAGCATACAGCCAAACAATCTTTATATTATCGAGAGTTCGAAAAAACTTGGAAAAGGGTAAAAGAATGTTCCAAATTGAATGATAACAAAGAAGATATCATTTGAAAGTTCTTGTGGAACGGGTATGGAAGTCGCCATTTTGAGAATTGAATTGAATTGGGGTTTTACGGCACACCAACACTTTTGAGAACTATGACATCATAGTTCTATAAATTATCATATAATTATATGGATATGTTATAAATATAATGATGTACTGATTTCAAGGGAAAAAATACAGCAACTGTATGAAAAATAAATTGTAATATGTGTAATGCATTTATCAATATGCTATATTTAAGAAATAGAACATCGTTTACTGTGAATTATCGTTTAATATATCACGGTTTGGAGTTCAATTGTAAACAATAATTTCACGAGCCCGAAGGGCGAGTGAAGTTATTGTTTACAATTGAACGACGAACCGTGATATATTATAGATAATTCACCGTAAACGATGTTCTATTTCTATTCTAATACCCCTAAAATGTGAAAATAACGCACACATCTGAAATATTTCGCATTGCTTTGCTTGCTCTCCTAACGTTGCATACGTTACAATGCGCAATGCGCAATGCGCAATGCGCAATGCGCAATGCGCAATGCTTATTCTCCTAACGTTGCAAAAATTACAGTGATATATCGTTCAATATAACGAGATATTTTAAACTAGGCTATATAGTGCGGGTGTATTAGAATATATGGTAATTTAGAACTATGATGTAATTTTTTCAACACCGACAACAGTCACTAAATTATAAGCTGTGCTGTTTTTTAAGGTGCCAAGGTAAAAAAATACAATTATCTGATAGACACTGATTTTGTGTATTATTATTTGTTTATCCTGTCATCATCCTAACTTTGCCTTCTTGTAAATGTCATTATTTGTTCATATTATTTAATCCCTTAAAATTATTTCAGGCATGTGAAGTGCGAAGAAATGTTGAAGTGTTTAACATGAACATTGGGAAAAGTGGACATCTGCCAAACTGTTTTTCTACTCCAGTGATCTTCAAACAGCCAGTCAGCTACGATTCTCCTCACAGTTTTAGGACACCAGTAAGTGGACGACAACGGTTGATAAACTTAAGCTTCAGCCAGCCATCTACCCCGAACTTCACGAAGTCACCTACTTCCATCAGAACTAGCTGCAGACAGAATCATCCAACACCTTCTCTATCTTTAAATACATCTTCCAGGTTTGTTCTTTTTTTCCTTCTATTTTTAAGTGTTTTGTGGCCTTTTTTGAAATTTTAGACTCACCATATTAATCATTTGATTTTTTAGTAGTGGTGGCCATCTTGGAATGGCGGATCAACCTATTGTGTACAAAGTTGAATTGATGTAAGAATATTCCATATGTGAAATCAGACTTAAAGTTGGCTATTAAGAGGTTTCAGTGGAGATGTTTATTTTGTAAATTGCCAATGGATGATGGACGAAACACCATCATTTAAAGAAACTAACCAACCAAATAACAGCAATATTACACTGCAAAACCGATTATCAAAACACTTTGCATGTGTTTAAGTCAAATAATAATGTAAACCAGTATGTGTCGATTAGGAAGTACAGGTTTATTCACAATCTTAAAATATGCGTTGATCCCTTCAAACTATTTCAGGCATGTGATTTACGATCTATAATATTGCCGTTATTTGGTTGGTTAGTTTCTTTAAATTATGGTGTTTCGTTCATGAATTACGAGTTGGTAACTCTTAATTCGCCGCTCCAGTTTTGGGGTTTGGTCTGGCTGGTTAAAGTCATTAATATTGTGTCTCAAAATTGTTGGATTCTCAAAATATTAAGTTATATATATATATACCTCGTCATCAGTAGGTTTAGAAACAGTGTACATATTTTGTAAAATTTGGCTGTTGTTGGCAGAATTGCTGCTTTTAAGCCCTCACACTCCTTTAGGCTCTGTTGTCCTTTGACCTTTGGCCAGCAGAGGTAAAATAAAAGTCCACTTCTCAAGAACTGCTAGACTTGTAACTGACAGATTACTTTGTCTTACTTTTTTTCCTTGTTTTTTTTTTTGTTTTGTTTTTTCATGCTTTGGACAAGTTTCATCTGAAAAACTGATTTTGGGAGAATCAGGGCCCCGTTCTATGAAGCAACTTACGACCATTTTGATCGTTAAAATCAATTTCTTAAATGCTTCACTATAAATTACACTTTTCAAATAAACGTGATTTCATTTCATTTTCTTATACATGTGATATTTCTGCACTACGCGCACACATAATTATCTACATTGAATGCTTAGGCCATAATAAATTAATTGCTAGATTCTCATCCCCGCCCGCTCTCGTTGTTTTTATGCAGCCCAGGTAATTTTTATTTCTTCTTCAAAAAAACAACAATAATAAAAAAAAGAATGAAACACTATTAAAAATGTGTTTTCAATTTTGGAAGTACTCAGTAGTATGTTTTACTATTTTTGCCTTGTGCCGAGGCCATTTGTCGTAAAAAATAAAATTTCATCCCCCCGCCCCAATTTTGTACTAAATTTTAATGAGAAACTAGCAATTAAAATTTATTATGGCCTTAGGTGAAAAAAGGCGAACAATATTAAAATTTGAGACATCATAAGATGTTAATAAAACAGGGCCCAGGTTCCCAGATTGATTGTGAAATCATTGTAATCCAACAGCTGTTAAATTGTGATTAGTTTACTTGCAGGACACCCACAGAAAATCTGATCTTGTCTACACCAATGATCATCAACATACTGAGTGATGTACAGGCAGAGGCATTCAACCCGGAATCCTTAGGATTGTATCCAGACATTCTACAAATTATTGGTATTCTGCGGTTTTACATCTCGATAGTGTTTGTATCTTGAAAAGTCATCTCCCATTTCTAAAAGCACATGAATTCTGGCGCTCACTAACCCTTTGGTTAATCTTAAATGATGTATATAGCATCTAGCATAAAATATGTTTCGAATAGTATATGCTTGGCAGTTATGTGGCATGTAAAATGATTGGCACTTACATCAAAACCAGAGGATCTTTTTCTCGTGTTGAAATGTTTAAAAACAAAACAAGTAAATACACCTATTCGTCAATCATCAACATCAAATAATTAAGTCTCCCCCACCCATGGAGTGGTAGGGAGACATAGTGTTTTTTACCTCTCTGTCCGTCACAAATCTTGTTTGCGCTAACACCGAGCTCGTTGGATTTTGACAAAAATTTATATGAAGCGTCAGTATGATATCTAGTTGTGCATATCTGATTTTGAGGCCAGTAGTTCAAAGGTCACAGTGACTCGATAATGAAAAGCTCTCCTTTGAAGTAAAAATCATCAAACTTCAAATGTTGACTGCCTGTGGTGAGAGGTTGACCAATACTGATTTTGATGTCAGTAGGTCAAGGTCACTGACCACCTAAAAACGAAACTTCATGGGTGGACTGCATGTGGCGAGAGGATGACCCTTAATAATTATTCAAGGTCACCATAACCCTATTATGAAACACCTTGTCTGAACTGTAACTGTAACTCCTCTTCTCCTGAAACTAATCTCATAAACTTCATTGGTGGACTGCCTGTGGCGAGAGGCTGACCCCTTTTGATTTTGAGGTCAGTAGGTCAAAGGTCACCATTACCTGATAATAAAACATCAAAGGTTGACTGCCTGTGGTGAGATGAATACCCCTTTTGATTTTGTTTTAAGTAGGTCAAATGTCAGTCACCATGACACGATCATAAAAACCTTGTCCGCTCTGTAACACCTCTTCCCCTGAAGCAGTCCTGATTTTCAGGTATACATAGTTTGTCTATTGCTTTTGGCTTTTCATGTAACATAAAAATAATTTTATATACATTTACACAAGTCCTTAATGTTATCCAGAAAAGCATCATATCCACTATCGAACATACCTTAACAAGGTTGTGCAGTGGAGGGAGACATCCGCTTTTCTCAACAAAAATACTCTGTAGTGTTATTATTCTAAGATGGTAAGACAAAGATTAACTTGTTTAGAACAGTAGTTTGGAGTACATGTCTAAGTTTTTTGGATGAACTTGAATGTTTAAACAGTCTGAACGTTCTTTTCATAAACATTGTAAAATGGTTGAAAATTATTTTATATTAAAGACTTATAAAAGTTTGTAGCATATATATTAATATATAGTATTTTTCTACATTTATATGTTCAATTTATTGGTTTCTTATTCAATTTTGTACTTTTGTAAATAGAGGTCATCATGGAAGATTGTTGTAAACTGAATGTGTATACCCTATACCCTCAATACAATTTAAATAGTATATGTCCTGTATCAAATTCAATAATATATTTAATGTTATTGTATACTGAATGAATTGGGTTTTACGGCACACTAGTTATATGGATAATGGCACCAAACGGGAAAGAACATGCCAGGCTCATCCTCCACTGGAGAATGGCCATAGCATATTCTAACCTACAGATTTCTGCAGAACTGCAGAGTTGCTGCAGATTTTACAGCAGACACTCGATCATTCCCACGTTTACACACTCCGGGTCATGATGAAGACCTTTAATGAGCATGACAAAAAAATGGCCAAGTGAATATGAATTGAATTGGGTTTTAAGGCGCACCAACACATGAAAGGTTATATGGCGCCTAACAGGCATGAACATGCCAGGCTCATCCTCCATGTACATCGAGATAAAATATGGAGAATGGGCCTAGGACCTTCTCACCCTGAATTTGCAGTGCAGAGTTGCTGCAAATTCTATTGTAGACACTCCATTTACGCTGGAGCCACGTTTATTGTTTTTCTGCCACTGCTCTAAGTGATTTGAGCGAGATGGCACCTGAAACAATGCATGGGTCATGATGAAGACCTTTAATGAGCATGAACAAAAAATGACTATAAATGGGGAGGGGGGACCTTTAATGAACATAACCAAAATTGGGGGAGGGAGCGGGGGTGTCCTACCCCTATGCATGTGACGGTGTGTTTGCAGTGGTTGTATTCTACCCTGGCAACCACACGGGGATGTGAACATGAAGTAAGGGTCCTACCCATGTACCTCTAGTGGGATTTGCAGTTGACCTATTGTAGAACATTTTGGTGATTTTATTTTGGCAGATGATGACAATGGTGCAACACTGGACACCCTTGAGAGACAGTTGAAGCTATACTCCTCTGTGGAACTAAACGATGAAAATGTCATAGAATATTTGCTGGATCTCTCACAGGAAACTAGAAGTAAAACACACATTGATAGGGTAATGGACTTTTGGAGACATTCAGGTTATTGTAATATTCAAAGGCAGAGTGGGCTTGTTAAACCAACAAATGTCAGAAGAGTTGACGACAATTTAGAAAGGCTCATGTCTTTGAGAATGCATAACCCAATCAGAACCCTTTGAAAAGAATCATTAATATTCCTTCCAATACTGTTGTGTGAAAAATCATGTGAACACCATATAGTAGGGTTGTACCCCATTAAAAAGATGATTATTGTCCCTTGCCAAATGTCTGAATGACCTCTAATGTGTTTCTTAATTTACAGTCTTGACTACATATACACATGTAAATCAGCTTTCATCTCATTATCAAGCTGTTTAATTAGAGTTAATGACCAGTCATGAAATTGGATGACCTTGACAATAAACATACGACCCTGAATTTGGTACACACCAACCAGTGAATCACATACATGAATTCTCAGCTCAATTAACCTAATCAAGGGTCAAATACTGTAACAAATGTTGAATTTTAATACAGTTAGTCATTTAACCAAAGTGTATATAAAAAAGAATCACCAAAAAATTGCCACGTGTCCCATTTAGTATTTGATGTTTTTGTTTTGAATGGAAATTATAGGAACCACGCGTGGAAATACATCACCCTTTGAGAAAATGCAGACATGCCAAGCCTATGTCTAAAGAAGAGAGACAAAGCTTACAGAAACTGCAAAAGGAAAAACAAAAATTGAGGCGAAAAGATAGATTGAAGAAACCGGCAAGTTGTGGCACCAGAAGGGTAGGATTTTTAAATAACACTTGCAGGATTATATAATTATACATTTGATTTGTTTGTTTGTATGATGTTTTACGTCTTTTCAACACAAGTAAGGTTATATATGACAGTCGATTTATTGTGGTGGAGGCAGACCACCCACTTTTCTTGGGTTGAACCTGTTACCAGTACTGTACACCTCCCGCCATCCATAAGTATCAACACTTCCTCGCAAGTCGAGCTCCCAGTCGGATTTGAAACTGCAGCGGTGAGAGGCAAGAAGTTTATAACGCAATGTCGTTAACCCCTCGGCCACGGAGACTATACATTTGAAATCTTTAAGGCCATTTTGTGTGCTATTAAACTCAGTTATTCATCATTGAAGCTCATAGTTTTAAAACAAAATGTTGAGTCTGGAAAAATACCATTAATGATCTGTGTGAATGGCTCTAGTTTCCATTAATTATGCTAATATTTAGTTTCAGTGTTTCCTGTAACATCTTATCGTCTCATTTCAGAGTAAAAGGATTAGGAAGCCAGTGAAATATTCCTAGGAAATTCTATTGTGCTGATGTATTGCTGGCAACTATTGTGCTGATGTATTGCTGGTGACTCTATTGTGCTGATGTATTGCTGGTGACTATTGTGCTGATGTATTGCTGGTGACTATTGTGCTGTTGTATTGCTGGTGACTATTGTGCTGATGTATTGCTGGCGACTATTGTGCTGTTGTATTGCTGGCAACTATTTGCTGTTGTATTGCTGTGACTCTAATGTGCTGATGTATTGCTGGTGACTATTGTGCTGATGTATTGCTGGCAACTATTGTGCTGATGGCAGGCGACTATTGTGCTGATGTATTGCTGGTGACTCTTGTGCTGATGTATTGCTGGCGATTCTATTGTGCTGATGTATTGCTGGCGACTCTATTGTGCCGACACATTGTTGGCGACTATTGTACTGATGTATTGCTGGCGACTATTGTGCTGATGTATTGGTGTCAACTCTATTGTGCTGATGTATTGCTGTCGAATCTATTGTGCTGATGTATTGCTGGATACTATTGTGCTTATGTAGTGCTGGCGACTCACAGACAGTAAAATATTTCCCTCAGAAGGTGCAACAAATATCAGATTAGTTATATACTAATTGTAATGAATTGTAAAACAACAATTTGTGCTTTTCTTCGATACATTTCGCATGTAAATGTTGCAAATGAGGTAAAATAAAACATTATATACACATCTGCATTAATTTTCTTTCTCCCCAAATTGAGCAGTTGTCGCTTTGTCCACCGGCCTTCCATGGGACTAAAATGAAACTGCACACAATGATAGAGGGCAATGAAAGTGCACGTCGCAAGAACCATAACTCTCTTCATGCAAATTACTATTCTTGTCCGAAGCATAACTTGAAAACTACTAAATGGGACTGGAATGAAATTCCAAAGAATGGTAGAAGGCAATGAGTGGGAGTGCAGTAGGCAAGAGCCTCAACTTATCTTTGTTCAACATAGAGTTATTGCCCTTTGTAATTCTTGTCTGGAGCATGACTTGAAAATACTAACGGGACTGGAATGAAACTTCACACAATGATAGAGGGCAATGAGAGGAAGAACCACAACTCTATCTTCATCTAAATTAGAGTTGTTGCCCATTGCAAGTCTATACATATAATTCTTGTCTGGAGCATAACTTGGAAAACTACTGGGACTGGAAAAAAATCTTTTAACCAAAAGTTAACGCCTACAGCCCAAGGACATTAACCTACGAAACTGGATTATTTCCAGTGGAAAATCAGGTCAAAAATACAACTGATGGAATGAATACTGAAGACAAAGATTCAAATATCTTTCACTTGTTTTATATTATATTATTTGGTTATATGTATTGTGGTAAACATACACGTTCATGCGCATTGTTCTGGTATGTCAGACATTGTACACGTATAATACTTATGTTAATTCTAGTTATACATATTTTACATATTTCAATGAAACCTGAAAAAAATAACACTTGTTTTGCTTAAACAGAAAAAAATCCTTTTTCTGACAAAATATTAAAAGTTTGGCATCATACAGTGGTGTTGTATTTTAGGGCTTTTCCATTAAAACATACTAGGGACACCAGGAAGGCACTTTTGAAATCAACAACCCCACATAGATGCAAAATTTGAGTTTGAAGAACCAAATTTCGGGAAATAGATGTTTATTAAATTGCCTTCCTGGGGTCCTGGGTATATTTTAATGGAATAGCCCTAAGTACATGGTCATTTCCAATCAAATTTCCTACGCATATTTTAATTTCTTAATGTTATTGTATAAACCTATTGTCAGACGTACAAAGAAGACAATTTTAGAATTATTGGACATAACTGTGTACTGAATTTGCCCTATTAAAACAGATATTTGATCATTATCATAAACAAGAACATATTTTAACCAAAAGTAGTAGGGTAACTGCCAAGTAGATTATGGTTAAAATTCTGGAACATTTGCATGCAACTAACATGATTATGCTTTCTTAAAGGGACTGGAGGCGATCTAGAAGAGGGATTGGTGTCAATCCAAATACAAATGAAAACCCTCATAATTTGCATATGCAATAGTTTAAGCTGCATGTTAAATACCTTCGGTTTAATTATTTTATTATGAAACCGTTTGGTCTGGAAACCGTTTGGTCTGTACATATAATTAAAATAAAGTGTACTTTGATGACAAAAGAATTGATAAGATCCTTAAAGTCATGAATTAATATTAATGCTTATACAACAAAAACTAGCAGTGTCGGCTAGTTTTCCAGAATAAACTATTTCATTAACAGTAACTAAATCATGGGGCCCACTTAAGCGCATATGCGAATTGAATATGAATATGGTGTTTTTTTTTCGGATTTGGATCGACACCCAAAATACCACCAGATCACCTCCAGTCCCTTTAACAATACGAAATTTGTTTATAATAAACATGTGTTTTGTTTGTGTGCACAATTGAGTACCATCAAAATATTAACTGAAACGAGAAATTCGGCCTATCAGCTGACAAAAAAATAAACACCCAAAATAGGTCATATGCTACCAACATGTGACAACTTAGAAAGCTACTTTTAATACAGTTTTGCCTCGTTTCTTGACAGTTCCAATATTTCAATCTTTGATAGTATGAAAAGGAAATCTCTCTGATGCTTTTTTAAATGAAAGATGAACACATTTTCATGGCAGATCAACATCTGAAAAGATGTGTGCATAAAAGGATGATAGGCTGGGATGAGACGAATGATTAATGAATACAATTAATTTAGAAACTATTTACAAATATTTAAAGAAATTTGCTATAAATATGAAGTCATTATTATCCTAAAAAGTTCATGTTTTCAGTTTCAACAGCAGGTCTTCAACATAACGACCGTGTAGTCTCTAGATCATTGCCGATAAGGGAAGCCAGCAAATAAGTGCTAAGTTTTTATTCATCGTAGCTATGAAATCGGTGAATGCTAATGCTGAAGTTTGTTGAAGTCGATGGCCTGAATAAGTCTGGTCAGATATCCGTGCCCTGGTGTTACTTCACGCAGTTTGGTTTCTATCTCTTCTGACCTGCAGTAATAAGAATATACCATTAGTAAACTGTCCAACTTCTCAAAATGTAATTAAGTCATTGATGTATGTGAAGATGTGTAGTACGATCTTGATAAAAAAAATTGATTTAAAATGAAAATAAATCGGTCTAGCGATGGATACCCAGAATAAAGGTATACACGTGAAAAAATAAATGTAGGAGTTGAGATTTACAATTGAAAAAAAGTTTGAAGTCCCGTAACTGCCAAAAATCATTTAACCAGAACATCCTGACAATATGCACTAGTAAATAGACACCCTGCTGATACTTTCTACCAATTTTCAAGAACATCATATGGAATATTTAGGAGTTTAGCGGACATCTTTACATTTGAATAAACTCCACCAAAAAAAATTCAACCGTAACATCTTGACAATATGCCCTACTGGACATCATACTGATATTTCCTTAGTTTCGTGAAAATCAGATGAAAAATGTAGTTGAGCGGACAAAAAAAGTCAGACATACGGACAGACTCAATAAAGGATGATCATGTTTTCCCTTTGTTTTGCTGTTATCCGCTAAATTGTTTATAAATTTCACAAGTTGTGCAAACTTAAAAATAGCTACAGTACACATGGGTAGAGTGGGTCATTCTATTTCTATAATCCTTTGAAGTTGACGCATTGATATTTCTGAGAATGTACTTTGACACGTCGTGTGACCTTTACCAGATTTAGCAACGAGGTAACTGATCACGCGTGACACTTATGATAAGCATTGGTTCCCGTGAATACACAATGTTAGTATAATCGGCGTAATGGATTGCGGTAACCAACGACTTTGTTGTATTTGTTTTAGTAGATGTCATTTTTGGATTACGGACAATTTTCTGCCGCATTATAATCGGCTCTTTGATGAGCTGATGAGATGATACAAGATAGGTACTCCCCTGAAGATTGGCAATTAATGATTGAAGTAATTATATTGTTCCGGTGTTGTTTTATTTTGTACGCTAATTTTCGCGATCTGCAGATAGTTGTTTACCGTATTATTCTGCTTTAATTGTTTTGATGCAATTAGAGATTTTTTTTTTAATTTGTTTAACCTTTTATTTTCGTCGAATGGTTCATCTAGGAAAACTAATATTTTGATGCGTATTATACATGGAAACAACTTTTTTACCCCAGTTTTGACCTCTAAGAAGGGGGGTGCGTACTATACAAGGTAAAATACGGTATTTATGTCGACGTGCAGTAAAACACCATTCATTCATTCATTCCGTTAAAACATCTGGGATCCTAGGAAGGCAATGTTAAAAGTATTGAACATCTATCGGTGAACCCTATTTTCTGAAACTTGAGTCTTTAAACTGAATTTTGCATCAATGGGTGGGTGTTCAATCTCAAAGGTGCCTTCCTGGGGTCCCGTGTATGTTTTAATGAAATAGCCTTATTAAAGCAACAGAGTACTGAATTTGCTTCCTAGTTTAAACTCGATTGCTTTGTTTGACTCCGAGTAATTGGTCGCAACCCTAATAAAAGACATACCTAATATTTCCTAAGGTAACTTTTACAGACACACCAGCAGGAGCAGTTAAAGGTCTACATGGATCAAACTTGACCGTTACTTGAACTAGATCAAGGGTCTTCAGGCTCCACAATTCTAAACTCAAACTGAAACAAACATAGTTCTTTGGGTAAACATCCTCTAATAATAATTGAATTGGATTTTATAGTCGCACCAACAGCTAAAGTCATATGGCGACTTTCCAGCTTCCATTGGTGGAGGAAGACCCCAGGTGCCCCTCCGGGCAATTTTCGTGCACGGGCAGGCACCTGGGTAGAACCACCGACGTTCCGCAAGCCAGATGGATAGCTTCCTCACATAAAGATTCCTAGGCCCCTGAGGGATCGAACCTACAGCGGTGAGGGGCAAGTGATTTCAAGTCAGAGACGTTAACCGGTCCTCTAATAATAAATATAATCTTAAATATGCAAGCAGTTTCAGGAGAGCAAGCTCCTATGAATATACTATTGGCTTGAAACTGTTTGGATAAACAAAGTAATAGTCCAGTAGCTTCAACTGGTTACTTTCTTCTAGATAATGAACAAAGGGACTTGCTTCTGGTTTAATACCTACTCAAGTTTATGGACCAAGTGACTTGCTCAAGGTACCGCAACTGCTTGAACAAAGTGATTTTAACATTAGGCAATACCATGCCAACGCTCGGGTCAAATGTCTCAGAAAACATGTGCTTGAATAATTTGATGAAAAAGAGCTTTTTTTGAAGAAAAAAACAACAAGAGGTCAATGATCTTGAAGCTCTACTGATAGGTTTTTGATAGCTAGATCAGCATTCCTGTGAAATTTCATGAAAATCTGTCAAGTAGTTTCAGAGGAGTAGTCGCTACAAGTTTTTACTATATAACTCTATATAAACAAAGATGGCTGACCGGCGGCCATGTTTAATGTCGAATCAAAATAATTTTCGACAAGGATCAACACGACAAGGATCAACATCATGTCATGCTGATCATTTTAGAAAAAGTCCCATATCAACATCACTTATAGTTTGCAGTAGTCGCTACAAACTTGTTTTTTTTAAAAATTATTTTTAGCCGTGGCGGCCATCTTGAATTTTAATATGGCCGACCTGAAATTTTGCTACAATCTTTGACCAGTAGAGATAAAAACGATTTCATATATTTCCCTTCAAACACGCTTACGACATGGGTAAGATGTGTATGTTGTATTCATATCAACTATTGTCTTAAAACATTACTGCAATTCAAATACTCCAGCATAGCTAATATTCTAGATAAACAAAACAACAAATGTAAAATATTATCCATCTCATGCAATGCCAGTGGTCTGGAATATGTTATTTCTTCCTAAAACTGTATAATCAATGTTTCACTTAAGTTATAAACCTTTGTAAATCAGAATATTTCTATTTGTTTCTTGCATACCAGATACAGAGATAGGGAAAACATCATTTAACACATGCTAGAAAAAGTCTCCACCCATGGGTGCTGATAAAATCAAGCGCAGTCCGGATAAGCTTAAACCAGCAGTTGTTGTTGTTCAGAAACATCATTCCATACTTCACAGAAGCCTAATGGTAAAAACATTTTTGGTCAAGATATTTTATTTACAAAATGTCAATGGTATTCAAGAAAACAAATCAATCATGGGTGGGTTGTATCATTGTTCAGATAGATATTCCAAAAGTCGGTATAACTGTATCAGAACAATTATACAACAGGTTGGAGTTTTTCTATCTGTACTGTTAACCTACCCATCAATAATTCTTACAAATATCCATTCAGTGGTTAGAATAGTAAGGACATGTTTTGGAAAACTTTTCATGCATTGACCTTTCCAAGTCTGACTTACCCAAGATCCCTGAATGACAGCTTATGGTTAAAGTAGACTTGCTTCACATCTTTACAGAAGCTGGTTATTTCACCAACAATGGTGGAAACTTCCTTCATGAGGTTTGGTAAGGATGAATATGTGTTGTACTTCTGTATCAGTGACTTGGTATCAATCCCTGCCAGAGCCAGTGAGTGTGCCATTCTCTGGGGTAGTCGGCTTGTCGCTACAAGATGCAAACAAGTTTCACATTCTGCCAACGTACTGTGCAGTGCCTGACTGCAAATGTTGCAATTCATTTTATAAGTGGTAAACGTGGGATGTAGTCTACTTGATGATTCTAGATAAATTGATACAACAGCAGTTTCACATTCTGTCAATGCACCGTTTCTGTGCTGTATGTTTTGTAATGTGTCCTGTATTCTTGTTGTACATTATACAATTATGGACTTTTCAGCTGTTATACATGATGTGATATGCACCAAAAAAATCATTATTGACCGAGGCGATAGCCGAGGTCAATAATGATTTTTTGGTACATATCAACATCATGTATAACAGCTGAAAAGTCCATAACTGTTTTATTATATAACCCTCAATTTACAATTATATAAAACAGGTCAATATCAAAAAAACAATTATATAAAACAGGTCAATATCAAAAAAACAGGTCAATATCGCTAGATATTTTTTCTAAAAAATTACTTTTTAGCCAATGAAAACGCGTCTATTTATAGGTTATATAATAATATAAATTATCTCTGATGCTATAATGCTATTTTCATTTTTCTGCTTTTAGGAATTTTATTATTGCAGTTATAAGCTATATGTGCTTGTGTTAATTTTTGTGTAAATTTAACTTTTAGAAATATTAGAAGTAAAAATATATTTTGTTAATGTAAAATTGCAAATGTATCCATTATACTGTTTTCACTATAAAATAATTACAAACTGCAAACAATACACATATTTACTGCATTCTGATTGGTTAGTCATTCTTAAAAGTGTCCTGTTATTTCTCAATAACACATCAAAATAAAATAGTTCCAGTTGCGCAGGCGCAGACTTAAGTGGAAGCCCAACATTTGATTTGAGTGGCGAAAGGGGTCCGGGGGTATGCTCGGGCTTCAAACACTATATCCGGAAAAAATATGGAACGCTTCCTGCTTCCGAGCTTCCACCTGGCTACGCGCCTGAGTTTCTTATCTCTGTTTCATTCCTAGTAACGATGACGTAACGAAACATTACATCATTCTAGTCACGATGACGTAACGAAACATTACATAATGTCTCTTTTTTAAACCGTTAATGTTGCAGAACAAAAGTAAATGAACAGTGTATTTAAACAGATGTGGACTAGCATAATACAGATTAATATGCTCGGTAAAGGTAAACACTTAAGCTTAATATTACAATCGTAATGCTATTTATGATTATGTGTATGTCATGGGTTTTTTAAAAGCTGAATCAATAAGAACAACCGACATTTTAAAACTTTTCCACTGGTAAAAAGGTGCTCTCTGACGAGTTTGGGGAGACACTTTTGGGGATAAACAGAACATCAGGGAAAAGGTTTTCGGCCGGGTTCTGCAGTGCCTAAAAGCAGCTATGCCACTAGAAACTTATTTCTTTTGGGAAATGTATTAAAAGATCTAGGCCTATACCTTTGGGCGGAGTAGATTTCAAATTTGAAAATGTATGATTTGCCTGATCGGTTCAACTGAAATTAATTTAATTTAGAGTTTACTGGGGCATGTGAAATAAAATGGACGGTCAGTAAAGATTATCATTGATACGTGTTTTTTTATACAATTTGTGACCCATCAGTGTCGTGTTATACTTCGATAACATCGCAAAAAATGAAAATCAATCCTTAGCAAAACGACAAAAATAACACTTTAATAAAAGAAAACATGAAAAACTAACACCATTGCAGGAGAAGAACATCATAAGTATTTTACTTTCATTCTAATCCCTCGTCTTCTATTCTGTAAAAATATCATGCTATAAAATTAATGAGAAATAAAATAAGTTAAAACCAATAACACCATAGATATAATCTGATCGAGCCTTTGGCAAGGAGTAGAAGTAATACAGAAGACCTTCCACTGCAGTGTATTAGCCAGCCAACCGTGCAGCCGTCTTTTGCATGGGTGTTTTTGAAAAATCGGGGCCAATATTTGGAGTGGGGGTAAAAAAATGTCTTTTTTTTTTTTTTGCTAAACAACACTTCCAAACTCTTACTTTCTCAATATTGTTATGTTTTATATATACATTTTAGAAGAAATAGGAAAATGTACGTGTTAGCAAATTATTTTGCATATTAGCACACCCAGTTCTTGAATTCTGCCTAATACACTGTACCACTGACATACATACCCATGTTTAGCAGACTTTTAAGACTGATATTCTGAATAACCTTCTCTTGGTCACCAGGTTGCAGATCTATCCGAAGCACTAATTCCTCATCAAAGAAAGTAAAGACAACGCAGTCGTCCTGTAAGTCGTCTAGATTCCAATATACACAGCTGAAAACATAATTCAGATATTTATAGTTAAACACTAGTATTCAGTCTTAATGTACGGCTCAGTGAAAACATTTACAATGCTTGTAACCAGCTCCAGAGATTGACATTTTAATTAAACTTTGCATATACAGTCAAACCTGGATTAAGAGACCGCTCAGGGGATAGACCAAAAGTGGTCTCTTAATACAGGTAGTCTCTTAAAACAGGGTCTAACATTGTTTGATTTTTTATGAAATATTAAGAGAAATACGTATATGTACATGTATTAAAATGAATGCTTTACACTGTAGGTATCTTGTATTATTTCATATTTAATATGGGGTATATTGTAAAGTAATAATAAACACGTATGCAACTAAGACAACTTTAATTTATGTTTCTAATTTAAGTGTATATGAAATATAAACATGTGAAATAGATCATGAAATAGATAATCAAACACAAAAACAATTATTAGCATAATCACTAGTAGCCAGCATTTCAGTTTGATCATAAAGAGTGTTTCACACAACACAGATAAAAGCACAGATAATAGCACACGAAAACAGTTTGTTATTCTGCAATTAACTAGTTTAAAGCATTTTATGCGATTGTATTTTTAAAAAAAGAATCTCTTTGGAAGAATGTGTTTGATTGCGTAATGGTTCAACAGTGTTTTCTGTCACCAGACACATCGTTCCCTAAATTCTCTAAAACCTCCGATTTTCATTTTAATATGTTCTGAATTTGTGTTTTACCGACACCAAACTCGTCTGCTATTTTACGCGCACTTTTCGATTTACTAAGTTCAATCACATTAATCCGCTCGTCTAACGTTAACACTTTACGCTTCAACATGATTTCAGTAACCTTATTTATTGTAATCAGCTTTTAAAAATATCGAGTAAATATATTACCGTTCCATATAAGACACCAGTTTCCAACTATAATGAAGACATTTCAAGTGTTCTAGTCATTAAGCAATTGAATGAAACTGACCAGAGATGTATTTTAAGTATAAATTACGATACCCATTTAGAGATATTACTTGTTGCAAAATTAAAACTTATTTCATTCTCTTGTAAACATTAGTATACATTTAATAGTACAAGCGAATGAAATAAGTTATAATATTACAACAACCGAATACTCGATCATGAAACTTTGTAATCGATTAATCGAAAAAAAAGGCTTAACTGAACGATGCTCGATCGAATCAATTAATTTGAACAGCACTACTGAAAACAATCGTCACCCAAGGCTGGAACTTAAATTTACTCATACAAATATGGACAAGTACATGTATATAAGAAGCAAATCAGGTTTTGTATATTTAAAAACATGTCAGGCATCAATTTTATTTAAAGGGACAATGGCAATCTTAAAGACTTTATCAAGCATTAAAATTAGCCTCTTGATTGGTTAATCCATTATCATTTTGACTTTAAATCTGCTTGCATATGGGCTATTTCACGTTAAGTGGTCATTTTATCAAATACAGGCTTTCACCACCAGGGAAGGTTAGTTGCTAGTCATATCATATTTTGGGTGATTCAGTTTTATGGATGTTATGAAGGGCAAGCTACATGAGCATTTTTACAGAATTCTACCAATAATTTGTGTTCCATTTCAGCAATTATATGCATTTTTAACACCATTTGTTGTCTCATTTCATGTTTTGTAATTTTCTGAATGATATCATGGGTGAATGAATGTGCATCTATGGTGAATAGTGTGGTCAATGATGTAATATAAACTTTCCACAATATTATGCAACTTATTTTATGCAATGTATAATTTGTGGACATTCTCGTAAACAATGCATTTTCCGTTAAATAAAAAATGCAATGTCCTGAAAATATGTATTAGAACTGTGTCTTTATCATCTACAGGACATAACTGATGGATGGAATAGGGCAAGTCATTTGTGGGGATACCTTTTGTTAATATTTCCAGATGATTATGTGGGGATGTTGATTTTCCCTTAAATGTGTGTCCTCTCCAGAACGAATGTTAAGGTAATTTGTAGATCAACCATCAATGGAATATCAGATATTATCCTTCTAAAAGAATCAGTATCCTTCCCTTTAACAGTGCAAGGTATGATCTTACCCTTGAAATATTATGGTTGCCCAATATCTCATGGTTTATGTTTTTAACAACATGTCCTCTCCAGAACAATATAGATGTATATATCATATATAATAAATAGTAGCCAGTTTCAATGTGACGCATATGTTTGGATTTTGACGCATTGTTTTTTGCCTGGGTGTGTCAAATGACTCGCGTGTAGGCAATTGTAGATAAAACACTGCATGTATATGTAGTATACACTCACAGCCATACAACTTGTGTGTGAAATCATCATACCGACTACTTATGATGATTATGTACTACCATATCAGCTCATATAGGATACATGTGTATTTATTATACCTCACTCAAAATTCTCTATGTAATTTCCCCATTCCCGATCAGTCAACAATTGGTAATGTTTCATGGTAATGTTTCATGGCATGAAACATTATCTCGTGCATACCGATCATTATCTCGTGCATTACCGATCAGTCAACAATTGGTAATGTTTCATGGCATGAAACATTAAATCTTGAAAATTTGTTTCAAGTTCTTTATTGTTGTTAATAAAAAATAATTGCTGATTAAATGAATTTTGATGTTTGGTATAATAAAATAAATATCACATCCCATGGAGGGTGATAGAACATATTGTCAACCCTCGATGTGGTAATGTCCACCTCGGCTAAAGCCTCGGTGGACATTACCAATCTCGGGTTGACAATATGTTCTATCACCCTCCATGGGATGTGATATTTATATAGTAGTATACACTCACAGCCATACAACTGGTGTGTGAAATCATCATACTGACTACTTATGATGATTATGTACTACCATGTCAGCTCATATAGGATACATGTGTATGTAGTATACACTCACAGCCATACAGCCAGTATGTGAAATCATCATACCGACTACTTATGATGATTAATTGCCGATTGATGTAAACAATGATATTTTTCAACATTTCAATGGTATTTTCTTAACAATAATCAACATAAAACATAGTAAAGTTTGATTTTATTGATAATAAGCATATAGCATACAACGCATTTAATTTAAACGGGGTACATCAGGATTTTTCTAGAAACAACTTAAATTATAAAATTGTTCCCGATGAGGATAAAACGCTTATATTAATCAAACTATGATGTTAGAATCATTTTGTTAATGTCTAAACTTTGAAAACACCATATAGACAGGACGGAATCAGACGTAAAATGCTGAAATTAACCCTGGTGCGTCACCTAGGATAACTTGTATTACTGCGCAGAATGAATTTCTTTGCAAATACGGGATAATTTTTAGGCTTATTCATTATGTTTTGGCCATGCAGAATAGAAAATATTAATATTTGTCAATTTTAAGTCGGACACCTAGACCCCCATGAAAAGCCTGATGTACTCCCTTTAAACAATAGAAACAAGCCAACTTTTGTTCGATTCAATCTCTAGTAAACGGCCTGTCTTGCGACTTTTTGAAACCCACAAAACTTCTCGTCTTGGCTGGAAAAAAAAAAGAGTAAACCATTTCTTGTTGCTTAAACCGCGCACCCCAACTTCAGCCACAGAATCTGGGGTAAAAAAGTGCGCGCTATAGGCCGAGGAATACGGTAGTTAGTAATATGCAAAAACAATTTGATTTATACCATTCTTATCATTATATTAAATATTAATGATTAAACAAATGCAATTTATGTAGAAAAACTAACGGGATGCCACAAGTTTTCAAAAAATCAAGATTGCCGTGTGTCCCTTTAAAAATAAATATATTTAAACAGCATCTGAATAAATATGTTTACCGCATTTCAATCTTGATAAAAGAACACGGGTGGTGAAGCTAATTCTATACACAATGAGCATTGCACAGACATACCTGAGCTGATTCTGTATTTGTCGTCTAAGACTGTCTCTCTGTGTGTCGTAGCTCCGTCTCGCTTCATGTCGGAACATCTCCGCTCTCAGAGATTTCTCAACAACCATCTTCTCATTGAGACTTGCACAGTTACGATCCACTTGACTGTTAAAATACATTTATTACATTTCTATGAGTGAAAGATCAGGATTTCTCAGTGAAAGATAAATCATAATTGCTAAATATTAATAACTGACTCCAACACACAAAAATAACTATTTAAACTGTAACCTTGAGTTATGAAGTCCATCAAGTGTTGCTGAGGTCGACATCATCTGCTGATGATGTTTAACAAAGCGAAAGCGGTTAAAATAATACATAAACTAATTTAAAATGTAATCAAATTGATTATTTAACTGCTGGGTTCAATTACAAAGAAATCCTTCATGAGATGATAGGCGTGTTTTTTTCAATCACTCGTATCTGCTTGTTCATGAAATTCTACCATCTCATGAAGGACTTCCCTATAATCAATCACAGCTGTTAAATAATCTACAACGGAGTGCATTGTGGTATTGGTTTAATACAGTACCAGTAAATTTCATATTTAAAAATAAGTTTTGTTGTTTGAATGGTGTTTTGCATAATTTTGAGCTGAAAATATTTCAAACTCTGCATATTTACCCACTCGACCAGGGATGGAGAGAATAGAATGTGAAAATAATACCTTGTCAAAGCCTCCTGCTGGTGCTGAAGTTTATCCAGCCTAGAATCCACCGTCTCCAGCTCAGCTAGATCTAGTAATGGACACACAGTTTATAGAGATAATCCATTAGGAATTTCTTCATTCAGAAATCGAAATCAAAAACTTAAAGGTAAAAAAAACAGTGGAACAATTAGGGAAATTCAACCCTCCAGCCCTCCCTCTCATCAACACACACCCCAACTTAAAATTGAGCTTAAAGAACCAAATTTCAGAAAATAGGGTTCGCTAAAAGATGTTTATTAAATTGCCTTCCTGGCATCCCGGGTATGTTTTAAAGGAATTATCCTTAGGTAAAAATCCCAAGCATTGACCAACATTTGGTAAGGTTACTGTTGTCATGTAAATTTATGATTTCATAAGCTCTATGGCTTCTGGTGTTTGAGAAAATGGACCTCAAAAACTTGAATGTATGTACGGACGGATGGACAAGGGTAAAATTATACATGCATGTAAACTGCTCAACTTTCTTGGCGACAGCAGGATTGCCAAATGCTTATTAATTCACCAAAAACCAAGGCTGTGACCTGGCATATTACAATGGCTATACCTATTTGAACAGATCGGAAAAACTGACCAAAGTTGAAAGTAAGAAATGTTACATTTTTGTCTAATGAGGCACGGACGCAAGGACACACAAGACACTGTAACTATCATATACACAGATCCCGCTTTGCAGGCGGTGGGGTATAACAATTGTTTAAATTCTCCAGAAGTTAACAAGCTTACCATTATCTAATGAACTCATTAGCTGGTCGATGGTGTCAGAATCTGACCTAATTTCATCCAGAATACTCTGTGCTCGGACTAGTCCAACATCCTGAAGATGAACAAAAATACAGGTGTAAAGGCAGACTATGTTCATTAATATATTAAATAAAACAATAAAGGAAGTTCTTATAAGTCTTATATCTTAGCCATTTACTATTAAAATCTAATCAGTAGATGGCGTTTAGTTACCTTTTATTTAATTTCTATCCTGACTGAAAATATGCCCGTATATAGAGAATATCAGGTTAGTGCCTGATCCTATCCAGTTCATCAGGTGAGGCTGAGAAAAAAATGAAGTCCGAGGCTGTGCCAAGGACTTCAATTTTTTCGTGCCGAACCTGATAAACTGGATACGATCAGGCACTAACATGATATTCTATTTATCATGTTGATCAATTAAAATCATTAATTTAACTTTTTCCCATTTTCTTCCCATTTTTTTCCGTTCAAAAATACCCAGGCGTCATCAAATATACCCTGACGTCATCAAAAGACGTGCTGATGTCATCAAAAAGATGCACCTGGCGGGATAGGAGAGTAACTGCCAAGATAAGGTTTTATCTCAGGCACCCTGTTTCTCGGCAGATTTATGCAGATCAACATGATAAAAACAATTGCTATAGCATGAGTTTAATTTATTCGGCCGCATTTTCTCCGAGGGAAAGAAATCCTGTATAGAACAAGAGTTGCGCGCAACATGGTGTCTCGCCTAAAGTGACAAGTCCATCATACATGTTTCAAGCAATCTTCATCTGGACAAAATCAAGGGTTTATAGTAGCTGTTAACGCGGTCAAACACTGTTGTCAGCATTCAGTCGGTTAGCATTCATAGTTTTCCTTAACACATTTTCATCTTACCACAAGGAACGTCGTTATTCATGACCAATAACTCTGACTTTCATTTCGGCAGAGTTATACAGCCTTTTAAAGCTTGTATCATGAATGTTTTCCACTTATCAGTATTAAAGGGACACTATCTATAAATAAATACATTTAAAGCCACCACAGTAAAGAGGAAGAAAGTTGTTTTTATTTGTTTAGTAACATATTTATAATTTATTTCCATAATCTTTACATTTTTTGGATATAGAGAAATGAAAAGTCCACTTAAACAGTTATTATTATACATATACTGTCTGAAGATGATGTCATTGGAATATCCAGTATTGTAGTTGTGTAATGTCGTTAACATAATTATATACGTATATTGTGCTTTATAATCTCATCTGGTACTCCATAATTTTATAGTCAAATTTGAAATTTGGAGATGTAAGATGTATTGTGAAATTTGGAGACGATTCATGTATTTAGGAGACAACTGACCTTGACACAGGGTCATTTGGAAAGTTATTGGAATAAGAACAATGAGCAGTTATGTTATATATGAAATTTGAACACTCTCTTTTACAGGACAAAAAAGTAAAATAATTTAACGCACATTTTAACACAGTTTTTGAAGACGATACATGTATTTAAGTGACCTTGACTCCAACCCATGGTCAGTTGCAGAGCTGGAAGTTATTGGCCTTAAGACGGACAATGACAAGGATGATATATGTGAAATTTTAACACTCTGCTCCAAAGAACAAAAAAGTTTAACACATTTTTTTGGGAGACGGTACATGTATTTAAGAGGAAAATGAATAACTTCCAGCCCTCCAACTGAACCTGGGTCAGAGTCAATGTCACTTAAATACATGTATTTAAGTGACCTTGACTCGGACCCTGGGTCAGTTGGAGGGCTGGAAGTTACTGGCATTAAGACAGACAATGGCCAGGAGGTTATATATGAAATTTGAACATTCTACAAAACAGTTATAATACAATTTGTTGACGCCGTCGAGCCCGCCAACATTTGCGGCGCCCATGTCTCGCTTTTTTTCAAAAAGGCGAGACAAAAATTAAACTCTATATTACATTTTTCTGAAATTTCGAGCTAGTTTTCACAGCGCATCATGAAACTCATTTGCATATGAATCTCAAAGCGATTACGTTATTGACACTAAAGAATGCCACTTTAAATAGTATAAAATCAAAGTTGTTTTAAATTGGAGAATAAATTACCGAAATCTCTTCAATGGTATGCTATAGTTTTCTTTAGGATTTTTGAGCCATCCCTGTTCATTTGCAATCATTGGGTAACATGAAATACAATGCCATGCTACGCAGGCGACACAATGATAATTTTTACAATTTTGGGACTATTGCATTAGATGTCTTCCAATTTAGTAAAGCCAAACTATATAACGTCACTTTCAAAGAATGAACAACAAACCTGGATATTTTGTACAGCCTCGGCAAACATGTGCTTGGTCGCCTCTTTCCACTCCGTCTGTGACTCTTTAAAACAGCAGGAGCTCAATATTCTCAGTTGATCTTGCATATCCTTCAGCTGTAGTAGATCACATGATAGATCACATGATACATCACATGACAGAGCACAGGAAAGATCATGAGATAGTTGACAGTGATACATCACATGGCAAATAACATGATAGAGAACATGATAACAATGGCGATTTTGAAATCGTATTTGAAACTAACCCGCATAAGTAATGTGACCACTGATAAGGGAGACCGCTCATACAGGTTTGACTGTACACTACTCAACTTACATAACTGGTCACCCAGGTTTTTTAAAAATAACACGAATACTAAAAACTGGAAATCACCGAAAAACATACCAATATTTTATTAAGATTATCAACAGGGTTTTAGTCCAATCCAGGCAGATTTAGTTTTATATATCGCTAGCGATATTTTTTAAACAACGCCAGTTAAAATTTCAAATGAAAATATGAATTATTAAAATATATATATAATTCTTTGAAAAGTGACCGATTATAAAAGTTGAGTAGTGTATATACAATCACACAAAGCATATCCTTTGACCTTAATATGCAATATTCAATACAAAGATATGTAATAACTTGCTAAGGGATATTCCATTAAAACATACCCAGGACCACAGGTAGGATATTTAATAAACATCTATGGATTAACCCTATTTTTCAAATTTGCTTCTTTAAACTCAATTTTGCATTTATGGGTGGGTGTTCAATTTCAAAATTGCCTTCCTGGGGTCCCATATTTGTTGTAATGGAATAGTCCTTAGGCCAAATATCTGTGGTTCCTATTACATGTTAAAACAAGAGGCCCAAGAGGGCCTGTGGACGCTCTACTGGCTAAAACAGCTCAAATAGATTTAGATAGATATAGCTAGATATAGCTCTCTTCTCCTATAGATTTAACAAAGGAAAATACAATAAAGCATTTTTCAACAAATCAAGGGCCATAACTCTGTTATTACTAACAAGATCTAGCTAGTATCAAAATTGTCCAAGATTTCATTGATATACCTACCGCGCTTTGCACAACTAGACATCATACTGAGACTTCCTGCCAAATTTAGCAGAAATTCAACAAGCCGTTTAAGAGGAGTAGCGCCGACAAGAAATTTAAAATAAAAATGTCAAAGGGCCAAAACTCCATCAAAAATCAGCGAACTGGAACAAAAGCGTGATATGCACAACTAGACATCTTACCGATGCTTCCAGCCAAGTTTTGTCGAAATTCAACAAGGCATTTAGGATGAGTAGCGCCGACAAGAAATTTAAAGTAAGTGTCAAGTAATTAAAAAGATAATTCAAAAAAAAATTCAAAAAAAAATTCAAATCAATCAAAAAAAATAATATACAAATAAATGAAAGAATTAAAAAAAACAATAAAAAATAAAAAAAAAAAATCTCTTTTACAGGACAAAAAAGTAAAATAATTTAACGCACATTTTAACACAGTTTTTGAAGACGATACATGTATTTAAGTGACCTTGACTCCAACCCATGGTCAGTTGCAGAGCTGGAAGTTATTGGCCTTAAGACGGACAATGACAAGGATGATATATGTGAAATTTTAACACTCTGCTCCAAAGAACAAAAAAGTTTAACAAATATTTATGGGAGACGGTACATGTATTTAAGAGGAAAATGAATAACTTCCAGCCCTCCAACTGAACCTTGGTCAGAGTCAATGTCACTTAAATACATGTATTTAAGTGACCTTGACTCGGACCCTGGGTCAGTTGGAGGGCTAGAAGTTACTGGCATTAAGACGGACAATGGCCAGGAGGTTATATATGAAATTTGAACATTCTACAAAACAGTTATAATACAATATGTTGACGCCGTCGAGCCCGCCAACATTTGCGGCGCCCATGTTTCGCTTTTTTTCAAAAAGGCGAGACAAAAACTCGTAATTAAACTCTATATTACATTTTTCTGAAATTTCGAGCTAGTTTTCACAGCGCATCATGAAATTCATTTGCAGATGAGTGTCACCATTTGAACAAACTTGGTAAAGGACCATAAGCTTATAGCAAATGCAAAATATTAAACCTCTGGCTCTTGCAGTTCCAGAGAAGAAGATTTTTTTCATTTTTTCCCTATACAAGCATTTATGTAAAACTGTGACCCCCCGGGGCGGGGCCAGATGTGAGGTCACCATTTGAACAAAATTGGTAAAGGACCATAAGCTTATAGCAACAGCAAAATATTAAACCTCTGGCTCTTGCAGTTTCGGAGAAGAAGATTTTTTAAGTTTTCCCTATACATGTCTATGTAAAACATGTGACCCTTAGGGCAAACTTGGTAAAGGACCTTAAGCTTATAATAAATGTAAAGTATCAAACCGCTGGCTCTTGTAGATTTCGAAAAGAAGATTTTTAAAAAGAAAATCCTATATAAGTCTATGTAAAACTGTGACCCTCGGGGCGGGGACAAATTTGACCCCAGGGTCACCATTTGAACAAACTTAATAGAGGACCATAAGCTGATGCTACATGTAATACATGAGAGCTCTGTGCCATGTGGTTCCAGAGAAGAAGATTTTTTTCAGTTTTTCCCTATACAAGCCTTTGTAAAACTGTGACCCCCGGGGTGGGGCCAAATGTGACCCCTGGGTCACCATTTGAACTAGAAATTGTTATTGTCCATGGGACAAAAACGTATGGCTCCCCCACTCGCCCGAACAGACATAATTGACGACTCTAGGTCCAACTGTTCTTTATTGAACTGAGATCGTTTTGATATTCAATATCCCTGTGACTGTATCTACTATCTGTATCAGTAAGGCCACATAAAAAAATATGTGTGGTTCAAGGAACCCGACCGACCCTATTGTTCTAAAGGGCCGACCCTAAAACTTCTTATGCAAAAATTGAAAAAAAAAAAAAAAAAAAAATTAAACAAAAAATTAAAATTAAAAAATATTTAAAAAAAAAAAATCTAAATTAAAAAAAATCAAAAATCAATAGGGGTCATCTACTGGTCATGACCAACCATTCTTCCAAGTTTGAGGACCCTAGGTCCAACCATTCTCTAGTTATTGATCGGACATAGTTTCACCGCAACCTTGACCTTTGACCTAGTGACCCCAAAATCAATAGGGTCATCTACTTGTCATGACCAACCATCCTTCCAAGTTTGAGGACCCTAGGTCCAACCGTTCTCTAGTTATTGATCGGACATCGTATTAATAGTCAAGGTCACTACGACCTTGACCTTTGACCTAGTGACCCCTCTACTTGTCATGACTAACCGTCGTTCCAAGTTTGAGGACCCTAGGTCCAACCGTTCTTTAGATACTGATCGGACATCGTTTTGATAGTCAAGGTCACCGCGACCTTGACCTTTGACCTAGTGAACCCAAAATAAATAGGGGTCATCTACTTGTCATGACCAACCATCCTTCCAAGTTTGAGGACCGTAGGTCCAACCATTCTCTAGTTATTGATCGGACATTGTGACACAGACAGACCTACGGCCTTGACCTAGTGACCCCAAAATCAATAGGGGTCATCTACTTGTCATGACCAACCATCCTTCCAAGTTTGAGGACCGTAGGTCCAACCATTCCCTAGTTATTGATCGGACATCGTTTTGATAGTCAATGTCACCGCAACCTTGACCTTTGACCTAGTGACCCCAAAATCAATAGGGGTCATCTACTTGTCATGACCAACCATCCTTCCAAGTTTGAGGACCCTAGGTGCAACCATTCTCTAGTTATTGATCGGACCTCGTTTTGATAGTCAATGTCACCGCAACATTGACCTTTGACCTAGTGACCCCAAAATCAATAGGGGTCATCTACTTGTCATGACCAACCATCCTTCCAAGTTTGAGGACCCTAGGTGCAACCATTCTCTAGTTATTGATCGGACATCGTTTTGATAGTCAATGTCACCGCAACATTGACCTTTGACCTAGTGACCCCAAAATCAATAGGGGTCATCTACTTGTCATGACCAACCATCCTTCCAAGTTTGAGGACCCTAGGTGCAACCATTCTCTAGTTATTGATCGGACATCGTTTTGATAGTCAATGTCACCGCAACATTGACCTTTGACCTAGTGACCCCAAAATCAATAGGGGTCATCTACTTGTCATGACCAACCATCCTTCCAAGTTTGAGGACCCTAGGTCCAACCATTCTCTAGTTATTGATCGGACATCGTTTGTGACACAGACAGACCTTCAGACAGACAGACAGAAAGCACAAAAACAATATGGCTCCCCTACCACACTTTGTGTGGGGGAGCCATAATAAATTTGGATAGAGGACCACAAGCTTATAGCAAATGTAAAATATTAAACCTCTGGCTCTTGCAGTTTCAGAGAAGAAGATTTTTTAAGTTTTTCCCTATACATGTCTATGTAAAACATGTGACCCTTGGGGCGGGGCCAAATGTGATCCGAGGGTCACCATTTGAACAAACTTGGTAAAGGACCATAAGCTTATAGTAAATGCAAAATATCAAACCTCTGGCTGTTGTAGTTTCCTAGAAGAAGATTTTTTTTAAAAAAAATCCTATATAAGTCTATGTAAAAGTGTGACCCCCCGGGGCAGGGACAAATTTGACCACAGGGTCACCATTTGAACAAACTTAATAGAGGACCATAAGCTGATGCTAGATGTAATACATGAGAGCTCTGTGCCATGTGGTTCCAGAGAAGAAGATTTTTTTCAGTTTTTCCCTATACAAGCCTATGTAAAACTGTGACCCCTGGGGTGGGGCCAAATTCGACCCCTGGGTCACCATTTGAACAAACTTGGTAGAGGCCCACAAGCTTATAGCAAATGCAAAATATTAAACCTCTGGCTCTTGCAGTTACAGAGGAGAAGATTTTTTAAAGTTTTTCCCTATACATGTCTATGTAAAACATGTGACCCTTGGGGCGGGGCCAAATGTGACCCGAGGGTCACCATTTGAACAAACTTGGTAAAGGACCATAAGCTTATAGTAAATGCAAAATATCAAACCTCTGGCTGTTGTAGTTTCCTAGAAGAAGATTTTTTAAAAAAAAATCCTATATAAGTCTATGTAAAACTGCGACCCCACGGGCAGGGACAAATTTGACCCCAGGGTCACCATTTGAACAAACTTAGTAGAGGACCATAGGCTGATGCTACATGTAATACATGAGAGCTCTGTGCCTTGTGGTTTCAGAGAAGAAGATTTGACCATGCAAAACCTCAATATACAAACTTTGGACCCCCGGGGCCAGCCATTTTTGACCCCGGGGACTTTATTTGAACAAACTTGATAGTCTAGGCGTTGGCAATCATTTAAAAAAAAAAACTGTTGAAATCTGTCCAGCGGTTCTGGAGAAGAAGATTTTTTAAGGTTTAGACCATATATGGTAATGGCAGCCATCTTGGATGTAGCGCTGACCTAATTATAACAAATCTAAAAAGCATTCATCTAAGGACCATCCATGCGAAGTTTGGTCAAAATTAGCGAAGCGGTTTCTGAGGAGAAGTCGTTTGAAGAAAAGTTAACGAACGACAGACGACAGACAGACGACAGACAGACAGACGACGGACGACAGACAACACACCATCCCATAAGCTCTGCTGGCCGTGGGCCAGTAGAGCTAAAAAAGTAGGGTAGGTAGGGAAAATATTTTATTTCATATTCCATCTCGGACGCCTTGACACAGTCCTGGAATATCTGCATGATAAATGACAAGACAGGTGCGTACCTCATTCTCGGATACCTTGACACAGTCCTGATATATCTGCAAGATAAATGACAAGGCAGGTGCCTACCTCATCCTCGGATGCCTTGACACAGTCCTGAAATATCTGCCTGATAAATGACAAGAAAGGTGCCTACCTCATCCTCGGATGCCTTGACACAGTCCTGAAATTTCTGCCTGATAAATGACAGGAAAGGTGCCTACCTCATCCTCGGATGCCTTGACACAGTCCTGAAATATCTGCCTGATAAATGACAAGAAAGGTGCCTACCTCATCCTCGGATGCCTTGACACAGTCCTGAATTATCTGCCTGATAAATGACAGGAAAGGTGCCTACCTCATCCTCGGATGCCTTGGCACAGTCCTGAAATATCTGCCTGATAAATGACAAGAAAGGTGCCTACCTCATCCTCGGATGCCTTGACACAGTCCTGAAATATCTGCCTGATAAATGACAAGAAAGGTGCCTACCTCATCCTCGGATGCCTTGACAGTCCTGAAATATCTGCCTGATAAATGACAAGAAAGGTGCCTACCACATCCTCGGATGCCTTGACACAGTCCTGGAATATCTGCCAGATAAATGACAAGACAGGTACCTACCTCATCCTCAGATGCCCTGACACAGTCCTGGAATATCTGCCTGATAAATGACAAGGCAGGGGCCTACCTCATCCTCGGATGCCTTGACACAGTCCTGGAATATCTGTATGATATATGACAAGACAGGTACCTACCTCATCCTCAGATGCTCTGACACAGTCCTGGAATATCTGCCTGATACATGACAAGAAAGGGGCCTACTTCATCCTCGGATGCCTTGACACAGTCCTGGAATATCTGCCTGATAAATGACAAGGCATGTGCCTACCTCATCCTCGGATGCCTTGACACAGTCCTGGAATATCTGCCTGATAAATGACAAGGCAGGGGCCTACCTCATCCTCGGATGCCTTGACACAGTCCTGGAATATCTTTATGATAAATGACAAGACAGGTACGTACCTCATCGTCGGATGCCTCGACACAGTCCTGGAATATCTGCCTGATAAATGACAAGGCAGGGGCCTACCTCATCCTCGGATGCCTTGACACAGTCCTGGAATATCTACCAGATAAATGACAAGGCAGGTGCCTACCTCATCCTCAGATGCCTCAACATAGTCCTGGAATATCTGCCAGATAAATGACAAGGCAGGTGCCTACCTCATCCTCGGATTTCCTGACATAGTCCTGGAATAACTGCCAGATAAATGACAAGGCAGGTGCCTACCTCATCCTCCGATGCATTGACATATTCCTGGAATAACTGCCAGATAAATGACAAGGCAGGTGCCTACCTCATCCTCGGATGCCTTGACACAGTCCTGGAATATCTGCCTGATAAATGACAAGAAAGTTGCCTACCTCATCCTCGGATGCCCTGACACAGTCCTGGAATATCTGAGGTTGTACTTCCTCCAGCGTCTTCTGTAGCCACTCAACACTCTCTTCATTCCTACAAGTAAGACAAACAATTACACAAAGCATTGATAATGGCTGCAGCGCCGACTTCATCCAAATTTCAGTTTCTTCCAATATACCAGGGTTTCATATTCAGCTTTGATGGGGTGGAGAAACTTGTTTTAAAGTTCTTGACACAGTTTTATTAAATTGCATGTTTGTACCTTACGGGCATGTGCTTAGTATTGGATTTAAAATAAACTCTTCTATTCTTTTATAGGTGAATTTCTAAAAATTTGATTAAATATCCGGCAGTTTTCTCATAAAGTTATAGTGACCAGGTAGTACAGATGGAAGCCAATGAGATCGCAGTTTAAATCCCAATGCAATGTTAGACCATATGATGATCTCCATTCCAACAAGGAGACCACAACTCAACCATCCACGTGTCACAAAACAGTTTAACTCAAATCTAACTTTAAAGAAAAGTAAATCTGTCAGGAGTAAATTCCACCAGACTGAACATTATGTTAAAGCTGGCATACTTGTTTGTCCTTTCCTTGATTTTCTCCATTGCTTGTTTCTTTGCCAGAACGAGTGGTCCTAAAGACAACTCTGCCTGCAACAGCTCCGCCAGATCATCTGTGTCTATTTTCTGAAGGAAACATATGGAAAACTCAATCAACTATCATACAGAATACTCAGACAATAAACATACAGAATACTCAAACAATAAACATACAGAATACTCAAAGAATACACATACAGAATACTCAAAGAATAAACATACAGAATACCAAAACAATAAACATACCGAATACTCAAAGAATAAACATACAGAATACCCAAACAATAAACATACAGAATACTCAAAGAATAAACATACAGAATATTCAAACAATAAACATACAGAATACTCAAACAATACACATACAGAATACTCAAAGAATAAACATATAGAATACCCAAACAATAAACATACAGAATACTCAAAGAATAAACATACAGAATACTCAAAGAATAAACATACAGTATACTTAATAAACATACAGAATACTCAAACAATAAACATATAGAATACTCAAACAATAAACATACAGAACACTCAAACAATACACATACAGAATACTCAAAGAATAAACATACAGAATACCCAAACAATAAACATACAGAATACTCAAACAATACACATACAGAATACCCAAACAATAAACATACAGAATACCCAAACAATAGACATACAGAATACTCAAACAATAAACATACAGAATACCCGAACAATAAATATACAGAATAAACAAACAAGACACATACAGAATACTCAAAGAATAAACATACAGAATACTCAAAGAATAAACATACAGAATACTCAAAGAATAAACATACAGTATACTTAATAAACATACAGAATACTCAAACAATAAACATATAGAATACTCAAACAATAAACATACAGAACACTCAAACAATACACATACAGAATACTCAAAGAATAAACATACAGAATACCCAAACAATAAACATACAGAATACTCAAACAATACACATACAGAATACCCAAACAATAAACATACAGAATACCCAAACAATAGACATACAGAATACTCAAACAATAAACATACAGAATACCCGAACAATAAATATACAGAATAAACAAACAAGACACATACAGAATACTCAAAGAATAAACATACAGAATATTCAAACAATAAACATACAGAATACTTAATAAACATACAGAATATTCAAACAATAAACATACAGAATACTCAAACAATAAACATACAGAATACTCAAACAATAAACATACAGTATACTTAATAAACATACAGAATACTCAAACAATAAACATACAGAATACTCAAACATTACACATACAGAATACCCAAACAATATACACACAGAATACCCCAACAATAAACATACAGAATACCCAAACAATATACATACAGAATACCCCCAACAATATACATACAGAATACGCAAACAATAAACATACAGAATACGCAAACAATAAACATACAGAATACCCCAACAATATACATACAGAATATCCCAACAATAAACATACAGAATACCCCAACAATAAACATACAGAATACCCAAACAATACACATACAGAATACCCCAACAATAAACATACAGAATACCCCAACAATAAACATACAGAATACCCAAACAATATACATACAGAATACCCCAACAATAAACATACAGAATACCCAAACAATAAACATACAGAATACCCCAACAATAAACATACAGAATACCCAAACAATATACATACAGAATACTCAAAGAATAAACATACAGAATATTCAAACAATAAACATACAGAATACTCAAACAATATACATACAGAATACTCAAAGAATAAACATACAGAATACCCAAACAATAAACATACAGAATACTCAAAGAATAAACATACAGAATATTCAAACAATAAACATACAGAATACTCAAACAATATACATACAGAATACTCAAAGAATAAACATACAGAATACCCAAACAATAAACATACAGAATACTCAAAGAATAAACATACAGAATACTCAAACAATAAACATCCAGTACACTTAATAAACATACAGAATACTCAATAAACAGACATAATACTTAAACAATAAACATACAGAATATTCAAACAATAAACATACAGAATACTCAAACAATACACATACAGAATACTCAAAGAATAAACATACAGTATACTCAAACAATACACATACAGAATACCCAAACAATAAACATACATAATACTAAATACACATACGGACTACTCAAAGAATAAACATACAAACTTCTCAATAAACACAGAATACTCAAAGAATAAACATACAAAAAACTCAAAGAATACACATACAGAATACTCAAACAATAAACATACAGAATACTAAATACACATACGGACTACTCAAACAATAAACATACAAACTACTCAATAAACACAGAATACTCAAAAAATAAATATAAAGAATACTCAATAAGCACAAAGAATACTCAGACAGCAAACAGCATTCAGCCATTGTCAAGCAATTGCAAAATAAACTATGATGAAGCCACCAGTATAAACCATTAATGAACTATTAGTTATTTCAATCAAGCTCCTTCTTCAATGATTCAACAGATAGCAGATCGACTTTGGCATCTGACAAATCTAATGTATTTTAACCTTTAACCCGCTAAGCACAACTATAATAACCTTGGCATCCATTGTAAACCCAGATCAGCCTGCGAGTAACTCACAGCCTGCTGATCAGTCATTTCCCCTAAAACACCCCTTTGTCACATAAATGGAATGGTCTGAATTCAAAGAAGGAACAGTCCATTATGTATATGTAGCGGGTTAAGGGTTAAATATAAGTTAGACTCATCAATTATCAAACAACATTGAATTGTTGTTAAATGGTTCATCAATACATTATCTACTGTTATCCCGAGAGGGGAAGAATACATAAGAACACAGGGGCCTTGTCCTACACAATTTCTTTTACAATCCTTGGAAAATAGACTCCAATACAAAGAAACGGGACCACCAGGGCTCGAATTCACCAACCATTCTTGAGAATATTCTTAGACTCAAGCCCAAGTATGCAAATTTCAATCACAAATATTTCTATAAGTAGTGTTGGGAATCGGCTGGAAATTCATGATCGACACATCAGAATATTTAACCGACCGATGATCGATCATAAATCGATTAAACATGGCTGCTATAAAATACAAGCGTAAGCCTTTTTCAGACTATAATGAAGAAAATAATCACATTTCAAGTATGTTCTGGTAATAAAGAAACTGAATGAAACTGACCAACTTATATTTCAAAAAATAAGTTCTGATACACGCTATAAATATGCGATTACTTGTTGCAAAATTTTAACTCATTTTATTTTCTTGAACAAGATAATGAAATAAGCCATAATTTTCAACAACTGAGTCGATCATGAAAAATTGTAATCGATTAATCAGATCAAAGGCATAAATTGATTAATCGGAACAACACTATCTATAACGTTACTTAGTATAAACTAAATAGCAAGCTGCTATGTATACATATGAAAAATACTAACAAATAGCAATTTTCTATGACTGCTTATCTTTGTAGACCATAGAAATATTTGTGAATGAAATTTGAGTACATGAGCTCAAGTCTAAGACCAGTTTGATGAATGGTTGGTCAATTCAAGGCCTGATTTAGGTCCTCATTAAACTGATCACTGAAGCTAAGGAAAAGGTCTTGCCTATGGACAAACTGGTAAGGCTGGAATTCGTGATCTCTGCAGGGTTCTGGAAATACTTTGGGCAAGTGGATTTTCAAAAGTCACTTGCCCTGCCCAAAATGTCACTTGCCCCACATTTAAGAACACTTGCCCTAAAAATTGGCGTTCTATCAATATTTGTGTGATGCGTGTTAAACGGAACGGACCACCGCATAATTTGGAGCGTTATAATTAGTTGGAAAAGGGAGAATGTATTTTATTGTATTAGTTTAATAATATATTCATACCAAAAAAATCGAACTCTTTCATTTTCTGCATTGTGCCGATTAAAAATGTGTGTTACTTAAATGATGAAGCCTCAAGGTGAAAGTACATGTATGCACTCATTTTATCCCCCCCCCCCCTTCCACACCCACCACACACATAGACCCCACCCCATTATGTGATACCCACTCAAAAAATTGCTTGGCAGCTTGTTTGGATGGAACTTTTAATGTCACAGTGTGTACAATTACTAGTAACCAGTTGAAAAAAAAAGACGCTATTTTGATCATTTAAATGTCTGACGAGCAAAGAAACAAGACAAAAAAATATATATTAAAAATATTCACTTGGCCCCCCCCAATATCTGTAAAGTTCCTATGCCTTTCTTTGTATTTGAACTGGGAACAAGAGGAAAACAAGAGGCATGCATCGGGTTTAAGAAGTAGTAGCAGTAAGCTTATTTATAAAAAGCAAAAGTTCAGAACTCGAGGACAAGGTTCCGTTTTTGTTTTTTTTGAAATCGCGAAAACTCATGACATGCGTAAATTGCTAAGTTTCGCAACTTATTTGTGTAGTATACACTTCCACATACGTTTAATTACAGACTATATCAATGAAATACACTAAATACCTCATAAAATGTATAGGATGAAATAATATAAAATTGATAAACGTGTGCTTGGAGTAAAAAAAAATGCATTTTCGTTACGAAAAAATTCTTCGACAAGTTTATCTAAAACAAAAACATAATGTCACTTGGGTTTGTCAATCATTATTTTGACACATTAAATTTGCAAATTAAGAAAGAGTTTTCTGTATTTGATTGGTGAAAAGTCAAAATGACGTTCAGAGATTAATTTGAAAAGTTTCTGCTAGAAGCTATGTTTATGGTTGAAAGGTCGCTGACATGAGTGCCATGATTTCATTGGACGATCGACACACCTGACAGTCGTGTCAGGATAAATTGTGATCTATTGTGTTGTTTTCAAATGATGTGAAATGCGTGTGCGAGTTAATTAGTTGTGTATTGAAATAATGCCTGGGCCTGAATGTTGATTGTACCGAAAGTTGTTTGATCTTAATAACAATCGCTCCAGCGAAAAACAGCGGTCAGTTGTGTTCAATTATCACATTCTGATCAGACGAGTTTGGAATGGAAATGTCCAGTTGGGTAAGTGGCCGGCAACCAGATTTGCGAAGGTCACTTGCTCGTACCCAAAATCCACTTGCCCGTGGCGTCGGGCATCCGTATTTCCGGAACCCTGCTCTGGATTCAAAGTCTATAGTGCTATCCACTGAGCCACGACAACATAGAACATGGTATTCCCAATTATGTCAACCTTTCCTGACACACAAATATCTATTCTGAATAACACCAGAATAAATCTTTGAAATGTAAGCTGGACACAAAAATATGCAGACTAATACCTGAGTAAATACTTTACTGTATCTCCCTCCAACCTTCATTTTAGAGGCTGGCATCATCGTCAGTTTGAAGAATGATTCCAGAGATAAAGGCCCGTCCTGAAAAAGTCATAAATACTTAATGAAATGATCAAGCAACAATGTAAATGAAATAGAAACTTGATTCTAAAGAAGGGTGGCGTGACATGTATGCTACTTATATTATTTAGAATGTCTAGTAATACATATGTTCCAGATAGGAAATATTTAATAGAACAGCCCAATGTCAACCTGACACTCTTTTTAGCAGGGCTATTAACTTTTCAAGGTAAGTTAAACTAGAACTAGCACTGAAGGTGATGAATACCCCGCATAAATTCAAAGCCAAACAAAGGGCCATAATTCTGTAATAAATTAGGCAATCAACCATGGGTGATGTACAGGGATATAAGGTAATCAGTTATGTGTAGATGAAGTTTGGGAACAACCCATTCAAAAGTGTTTGAGGATTGAAAAGAAATGAAAATTATTTAAAGCGACACGATGCAACAGGAAGGGACAAAAATTACTCACATGACGGGCGTTGTGAAAGTGAGGGTGTAATTAAAAGCAAGTAATGTGTGTAAGCATATCACGTGTTTTGATCTCGGACACAGAATCTCTTTCAGTAGATGTGAGAATCACAGCTTGTATGGTTTAATATTCTGTAACGACCATAGAGCTATAAATCCTGATTCCGGAGGTCAGTAGAGGATGCCCAACGACTAGTCCGCATGGTTTCTGTGATATTTCGGAAGTCATAGCGCAATGCCTGCCTTGACAATCACTGCATTTCAACTGAATAAACCTATATAACCACACGTACGTCCATGCTAATGTTTCCAGTCATTAACGGGCTCACCTTGAATTGAACCTTATATGCATCTTACTGAACACAAAACGGTGATCAAAAATAGAGTCTGTTACTGTTGTCTCCATCTTCCCCCAAAAACAATAGACACTGACACAAATGACTTACTGGGATAATAAAGGATGACGCAAACGACTTGCTGGATAGGAAAGACATCTGATTCCGCGTGTCACTTCCTGAGTGCATTGTGCTGGAGCAGGGGTCACTGGGGGTGTCGCTATGAGTGTCGTTGTTCCCCGGGTCATACACGTCAACATGCATGTCGTCTGGCATCATTTCATCATCTATACCTGTAACATGTCAGACATACTTAAGGTTCTTTATTTACTGAAGACAGTGCATAATTTAAAGGGAAATAGAGTTTGATTGGTTGAATGGTGTTTTACGTCATTTTCCAGCACATTTTAGGCTAGATATGACGGTCAATATTTTGGAGGTGGAGGCTAATCACCCACCTTTTCCTGGGTAGAACCAGTACTGTATACCTCCCGACATCCTTAAGAATCTACACTTTCTCACAAGTTGAGTTCCCAGTGCGATTTGAACCCGCAGCATTGAGAGGCGAGAAGGTTTCAAACACAGAGTCTTTACCATCCCAGCCTTGGAATGAAATAGAGACATACACCTAAAACAGCAAAACACTCACTGTACATTCTTGTTGAAAGCTTTTGTGGTAAACACTGAAATTACCCTGATCAAAATGCCATTAAAGCCTGATGGCATGCTGCCTCATTTCATTTGATATAAAATAATGGCTTTTATTTATTACCTCTACAGACATTGGATTTTACAATAATACAATTGAATTTTTAAAATTTTATTTTTCACAGATATACCAAGTTAGGCCAAAACAAGAGGCCCAAGAGGGCCTGTGGACGCTCTACTGGCTAACACGGCTTTTATAACATCAATGAAGCGAGTGACTGCCATTTACGTTTGTTTGAAAGTTTCGGGCAAAAAACAGCTTTTTAACTAAATCACCGGCCGTAACTAAAGAATCTGGTAAAGTTTGGTAAAGATCAGATGAAAAATGAAGGCCGTACCCTATTAACAAGGCAAAATATAGCATTTTTAACTCAAGGGCCATAACTCCGCTGTTACTGATCCGATATGGCTGGTTTTCGAACTTGTTCGAGCTTTCAAAGACATTAACAATCTGATAAAGTTTGGTAAATATCGGATGAACAATGAAGCCCCTATCGTCTTAACGAGGCAAAATATAGCATTTTTAACTAAATCAAGGGCCATAACTCCGCTGTTACTAATCCGATATGGCTGGTTTTCAAACTTGTCCGAGCTTTCATTGATATTAACAATCTGATAACGTTTGTTAAAGATCGGATGAACAATGAAACCCCTATCGTCTTAACGAGGCAAAATATAGCATTAGTAACTAAATCATGGGCCATAACTCCGCTGTTACTTGTCCGATATGGCTGGTTTTCGAACTTGTTCGAGCTTTCAACAACATTAACAATCTGATAAAGATTGGTAAAGATCGGATGAACAATGAAGCCTCAATGATGCAAAATATAGCATTTTGAACTAAATCAAGGGCCATAACTCCGCTGTAACTAGTCCGATATGGCTGGTTGTCGAACTTGTCCGAGCTTTCATTGATATTAACGATGTGGTAAAGTTTGGTAAAGATAGGATGAAAAACGAAGGCCCTATCGTCTTAACGAGGCAAAATATTGCATTTTTAACTAAATCAAGGACCATAACTCTGCTGATACTGGTCCGATCTGGCTGGTTTTCGAACTTGTCTGAGCTTTCATTGATATTAACAATGTGGTAAAGTTTGGTAAAGATAGGATGAAAAATGAAGGCCCTATCGTCTTAACGAGGCAAAATATAGCATTTTTAACTAAATCAAGGGCCATAACTCCGCTGTTACTTGTCCGATCTGGCTGGTTTTCAAACTCATCCGAGCTTTCATTGATATTAACAACCTGTTAAAGTTTGGTAAAGATCGGATGAAAAATGAAGGCCCTATCGTCTTAAAGAGACAAAAGTTAACGCTGACGACGGACGGACGACGGACAACTCGGCATCCCATAAGCTCTGCTGTGGAGCTAAATAACAAGAGCTGTCGGAGAACAGCGCAGCCTGACTATTCCATTTTTCAGAGAATAATAAATTTATAGCTAGTATATACCATCAGAAAACAAGGCTACAACAATGTGGAGTGGGGTTGGAAGCACAACATAGCTATTTGTAAGAATTGACCAAAACTACACAGAAATATGTAAAATAAAATAAAAAAATAAAGAATTCAGAGTTTTGAGTGGGGTGCGTGATGGGGGTGGTAGAGAGGCGGGGTGGTTGGTGGGCGGAGTGGGGGTGGTGAGGGCAACACATATGTGTAAGAAGCTATGTAAGAATTCACCAAAACAACACAAAAATATGTAAAAAATAACTAACAAAAATTGAGTTTAAGTGGGGATGTGGTAGAGGCGGTGGGTGGGGAGGGCAACATATATGTGTAAGAACTGACCAAAACAACACAGAAATATGGTAAAACAAAACAAACAAAATCTAGATTGGTGGGGGGGGGGGCAAGATAGCTATATGTAAGAATTGACCAAAACAACACAGAAATATTTCGAGTTTCGAGTGTGTGTGCGTGTGTGTGTGGGGGGGGGTGGTGGGGGTATGGGAGGGGGTATGGGAGGGGGCATCAAATATGTGTAAAAATTGACAAAAGCAACACAGAAATATGTAAAAAAAAAAAGAAAAATAGTGTCAAGTAGGGGTAGGGTGGTGGGGAGCGGGGGTGAGAGGCGGGAGTGGGTTGTGTGGGGAAGGAGGGGGCAACATATATGTGTAAGAATTGACTAAAACATAGAAAAAATATGTAAAAAAGAAAAAAAGTTTAAACTTTAGACTTGTAAACACAGCTTACACGCAAACCTTGATGTGGGACGCCGACGCCGGGGTGATTACCTAAGCTCTCTTATTCTTCGAATAGTCGAGCTAAAAAAGGTATGTTTCAACCTGCATGCTCTGAAAAAATAACGTAGGTAGCTATAGGTAGGCATATTTTTTTATTTTTTTTATTTTATTTTTTTGGAGCAAGATATTGTGAGATTCTACATGTATTTATCTCATAAACCCCATACAATTTGATGATACTACTGAAAGGTTCTCTGTGATGTCAGTTTACCTCAATATATTGTGATAAATCATTGTTCAGAACAAATTAAAAAAAAAATCATAAAAAGTTTTATGGGCCATCACCCTTAAAAATAGGGCCACCGGAAACACAGGTAATTTTATTTTGGCCTTATGTGCAAAACTACGGACACGAAATGACAAATGAATTGAACTGTTAGTGTGTTTGACTAACTGTTTGGTATTAAGCAAAAGCGATCTATATCCTGTTTGGCAAAACAACATCAAGTAGTGGTATATATCAATATCATGCATCATCAACTTGTGAAATATAAACAACATTATCACTGCATATATATCATGTTTGCAATACATTACCGAGTATTGTAGCGATATATATGATTAGGTAAACATCTATGGTAGATGTTCATGTGGCAGTCCAGGGAGACTGATATTGTAAGTTATCACATGCTTATGGTGCATGGTTTATGGTGCAAAATAAAAAAGTTATTTAAAGGAAATTAGTTGTTATTACAGGGTGTTGCATTCCTTGTTGAAGAATGCCGGTACAGAGGTGAAAACACTTTGTTCGTCTGTGGTCACGCATACACAAAGCTGTATATTATTTAAATATCAATGTTTGTCAATCTTCAAGACTGGAAAATTTGGGCAATCCTTCAAAAATTGGAAAGCCCTAAGAAAATGTGTGGGTCTATCATGTCTATGCAGACATTTAGTGAATTATTCATGGCAGGTAGTTACATGTTATAGGATGAAATAATATAAGTACATTTAAGGATTATACTTCAATAACATCGCAAAAAATGAAAAACAATCCTTATAATTGCAAACTTATGTCAATGATAATCTTTACTGACCGTCCATTTTATTTCACATGTCCCAGTAAGCTCTAAATTAAATGAATTTCAGCTGAACTGATCAGCCAAATCACACATTTTCAAAATCGAAATCTACTTCGCGCAAAATTATAGGCCTAGATCTTTACGTTTCCTAAAACAAAAATGTTTCTAGTGGCGTAGCTACTTTTAGGCACTGCAGACCTGGGACGAAAATCATTTCTCGGATATGTTCTCTTTATCCCCGACGTGTCTCCCCAAACTCGTCAGAGTGCACCATTTTACTTCTAATCTTTAGAACAAATTGTGGGGAGGATTCACCCAGACCCCCACCCCACCCCCACATAATCATAAATAGCATTACGATTGTAATATTAAGCTAAAGTGTTTGCCTTCACTGAGTATATTAATCTGTATTATAAAATGCTAGTCCACGTCTAAATCCACAGTGTATTTACTTTCGTTCTGTGACGTTAACGGTTCAAAAAAGTGACGTCATGTTACGTTTCATTACGTCATCGTGGCTAGGAATGAAACAGAGATAAGAAACTCAGACGCATAGCCAGATGAAAGCTCGGAAGTCGGAACCATTTCGTTTTTTCCCCTCCATATAGTCTTTGAAAGCCTAAGCATATGCCGGACCCCTTTCGCCACTCAAATCAAATGTTGGACTTCCACTTTTTGCCTGCGCAACTGGAACTATTTTATTTTGAAGTGTTATTGAGAAATAACAGGAGACTTTTATGAATGACTAACCAATCAGAATGCAGTAAATATGTGTATTGTTCGCAATTTGTAACTATGTGTTCTTGTTAATGACTGAAATGTTCATGTCTTTAGATTATGACCAATACATTTATTCATTAGGACTATTCCATTAAAACATACATGGGACCCCAGAAATACAAAAATTGAGTTTAAAGAACTAAATTTCGAAAAATAGAGTTCACCCATAAATGTTTATTAAATTGCCTACCTGGGCTCCCGGGCATGTTTTAATGGAATAGCCCTTATTGGCAAATACCTGTACTAGTTATATCCCTGGTGTTATCTTCCTCCACCCTACTGAAGCCTCCAACGTCTTCTGTCAGCCTTTTCGTGTCTTGGTAGCCAATCAACAGTGCATCGGTCTTATCAGTCTCACCAGCATCAGATGACAACTTTTGCTTTTTATGTGCTGGACTCATGGACAGGGGCACCTCGAGAACACCTGTATTACCATTACTTCTTGTAACATTGAGCGAACTAGGTGACAGCTTAGAAGGTGTCTTGATGGAACCAAGCCTCAGTTGTGGGGCTGTCTTTTGTTTGCTTAACATCAACATTTCTTTGAGTTGCTGAAGTTTGGTTTGTGACTGGGTATTGTCCTTCGTTTTGTCTTCAAATACTTCCTGCTTCTCATCTTTGAGATATTCAAAGTTTCTCTTACTTGAGCATTTAAATGTAATGTCATCATCAGCAGTATAGTATTCATTACCGATACCATGGTTTGTAAGATTTCCCCCTGATTCAGATTTCTTATTCAGTATCGTCGCAGACACATCGCTGTTACAAGAAGTAAATGAATTTTCCGACACGACAGTTTCATTAGTTTTTAATTTGTTCAATGTGTTTTGACTATCAAATCGAGAAATATTATTTTTTTTATTAACATCTACATCTTTTCCAATGTCTGATCTGTCTTGAAATACGGAACTGTTTACCTTTAAATCATTATCATTGACTTCATCAAAACACAATGTTTTCTCCCCTGAATTAGTGTCATTCATTCGACTTTTCTCATTTGGAGAATCCTTATCTATAATTCTACCAATACAATTTGTTTCTTCCATATTCACAGTGTTTTTATCTAAATCCAGGAATTCATATAAAGTCTCATTTTGATTCAGATTAAGAATCCCACCTAAGCACTTGGTTTCTTCGCAATGCATCATTTCATCATCTCCAAGTTTAAAATTCTTTGTAACATCATCCTTTATGGGTTTTGCTTCTTCTAATATAATATTTTTCCGGGATGATTTGTCTAAAATACCACCTATAGGTTTTGTTTCATCCATGGCCATGGGCTGTTGTATGGTTCTATTAAAGAATCCGCTAATAGTTTTTATTTCTTCCATTTCTACATCTTGTTCTGCAGTTTTATTCAGAATACCACCGATAGGTTTTGTTTCATCCATAGCCATATCACTTATACTTTCTGTGTTTTTACTAACCATACTTTGGAAGCCAGTAATATTTGTTGTCTTCATAGTTATGATTTGGTTGGCAGATTTTTTCAGTGTCCCTTCCATAGCCATGGTTAGATTGTTTTTCTTTAAGTCGCATGTTTCAGCCAAAATTCCATCAACAGGCCTTGTTTCCTCCACACCCAAAGTCTGGTTTGCTGTCAAGTTTACAGGACTGGTTCGGGACAAAATGCCACCAACACTCTTTGTTACCTCCATACCCATAGTCTGGTTTGCCGTCAAATTTGCTGGACTGGTTCTCGACAAAATGCCACCAACAGACTTTGTTTCCTCCATACCAATTGTCTGGTTTGCTGTCAAGTTTGCAGGACTGGTTCTTGACAAAATGCCACCAACAGACTTTGTTTCCTCCATACCCATAGTCTGGTTTAATGTCAAATTTGCTGGACTGGTTCTTGAAAGGCCACCAACAGGTCTTGTTTCCTCCATACCCACTGTCTGGATTAATGTCAAATTTGCTGGACTGGTTCTTGACAGAAGGCCACCAAAAGGTCTTGTTTCCTCCATACCCATAGTTTGGTTTAAAGTCAAATTTGCTGGACTGGTTCTCGACAAAATGCCACCAACAGACTTTGTTTCCTCCATACCCATTGTCTGGTTTGCTGTCAAGTTTGCAGGACTGGTTCTTGACAAAATGCCACCAACAGACTTTGTTTCCTCCATACCAACTGTCTGGTTTAATGTCAAATTTGCTGGACTGGTTCTTGACAGAAGGCCACCAACAGGTCTTGTTTCCTCCATACCCATAGTTTGGTTTAATGTCAAATTTGCTGGGCTGGTTCTTGACAGAAGGCCACCAACAAGCCTTGTTTCCTCCATACCCAAAGTTTGGTTTGAAGTCAAATTTGCTGGACTGGTTCTTGACAGAAATCCACCGACAGGCCTTGTTTCCTCCATACACATAGTTTGGTTTGCCGTCACATTTACTGGACTGGTTCTTGACAAAATGCGGCCAATAGACTTTGTTTCCTCCATACCCATAGTCTGGTTTGCTGTCAAATTTGCTGGACTAGTTCTAGACAAAATGCCACCAACAGACTTTGTTTCTTCCATACCCATAGTCTGGTCAGCTGACAAATTTGCTGGACTAGTTCTTGATAAAATACCACCAACAGACTTTGTTTCCTCCATACCCATAGTCTGGTTTACTGTCAAATTTGCGGGACTGGATCTTGATAAAATGCCACCAACAGACTTTGTTTCCTCCATACCCATAGTCTGGTTTACTGTCAAATTTGCTGGACTGGTTCTTGATAATATGCCACCAACAGACTTCGTTTCCTCCATACCCATAGTCTGGTTTACTGTCAAATTTGCTGGACTGGTTCTTGACAAAATGCCACCAACAGATTTTGTTTCCTCCATTCCCATTGTTTGGTCCATTGTCATATTGCCTGGACTTGTGTGTGCCATTGTTTGGTCAACATCTCTACCCAATATTCCACCAATACACCTTGTTTCTTCAATACCAACAGTTTCATCTTCAGGATTATAATACCTTGTAATATCATCGTCAACATAAGATAGCGCACTAGATAATTGCACTCCTTTGTTTTCTTTCCCATTATTATCTGAAACACTAGACTTGGTTAGTTCATCAACTATTCCCTCATAACAAGCTGTCTCATCCATATCATCTCCCACTTCTTCACTCATAAATTTTTTACTCAAACTTACTGATAGTTCAGCCTTCGGACCAAAAAGTTTGCTCAAAAATGCTCTAGTATCTACCAAGCTTTGTGGTTCATCATTTTCTGTCATTGGTTCAAAATCATGCAATATTTCAGAAGGTATCATCACATTTTCTTTATCATGATGACTAAAGTTAATGTTCTGTTGAAGAGATAGGCCTTTAAGTTGAGATCTATCCTGTGATCTAAGAGTTAACGAGGTGTTCAATGCTGATGAAGATACCAATGGGTTGGATTCACTTTTCTCTCGATGAGGTGAGTAGATCTGTGTTGTCTGCAGGCTGAAAATACATATCATATCAATATGGAGCATACATACAACGTTGTTGTATTTATCACTCATGTGACTTGTCACTGTAACTGTTTCATGCCCCAGTGCTCCAGATTGGCTTGATCTGAGGGTATTTCACTTGCTAAATAAATCGGCAATGATGATTCTTGAAGTTTAAACAGTAATTTCCATGGTTTTAAGGTTTTTTCCACCCATTTTTTCTTACAAATGTGTCGCTTTTATACTAAAATGTTAAATGTTCAATGCCGATTTCCCAAATACCCCTAAAAATTGCTTATGGCAACTCCATTAAAACATACCCAGGACCCCAGGGAGGCAATTTAAAAACATGAACCCTATTTTCTGAAATTTTGTTCTTTAAACTCAATTTTGCATCTATGGGTGAATGTTCAATTTCATAAGTGCCTTCCTGGGGTCCCATGTATGTTTTAATGAAATAGACCTTATCTGGAGCACGTAGTGTTATGCCCATTCTCAAAATGGCAGCTTCTAAATCCGTTTCAAAAGAACCTTCAAATGATCATATCTTCTTTGTTTATCACCCAAATTTGATCGTTCTTTCACCATTGGACAAATTTGTCAGAACTAGCAATATAATAATGATTGTTTGGCTGTATGCCTACATACCCTTAAAGAACTATGTCCCATTTTGTGGAATCCCATTGAAAGAGCATTAACAAAAGAAAATTAGAACTCAAATAATCCTTAATATTTTTAAATGTATCTTGCAGTTTAATATGTTTACGCTTTTATCTAGACAGTGCTATACTTACATTATAATAATAAATACAAATTTGATAAAAGTGTGTATTCATCCATAATATTCGGTTAATGTCATACTCAAGGTCACGGTTGTATTGACTAATTCACATGCTTATCAAGTATTTATTTATAATTCAAAGGTAGGACTGCCTAGATAAATGTGTAAACATATTAAACTGGAAGTTTGATGTAAAAATATCCAAGATTATTTGAGTTCTGATTTTTATCTTTTTCCAGTGCAATCCAATGGGATTACAAAACCTGTTCACAACACCCCATTCCTGCTATAAATACACCAAGCTCTAGTTCCTATTTTTCAACAGATAATCTCATTTTCATATTTACCTATCTGATGGTTTTCCTCCAAGACTTTTAAAGAAAGACGAAACATCAAACTTGATTTCCCTGGATGGTTCCGAACCAAAGTCAGACTCCATGTCGTCGAAAGTCTGCGTAGTTTCCATGTCAACTGTATCGAGTGTTGTCTTGTTGATGTCAAAAATGTTGAACGAGTCTGAAGACATCTCTGGGATGGGGAACTCTGCCATATTCTAGGTAGAAAGGGAATGTTAGGACTGAAAGGTGAGTTAGTAGCAGAAGTGTACTGTAATATTTAAATATGGTTGTGAGCATGGCATGCTCTCCAGTCATTTATTACATGGTTCATACAGAATTATCATTATGAAATTTCAGGACTTTTTAAGGACTTTTAAGGCCCTAATAACCTATTTTTAAGGCCGTGTTTAACTCATAAAATTAATCTAACCTTTATCAATTTTATGGTCTACTGTATTTGTTCAAGGCTTGTACTTTACTACTTGCTTTGTATTGATTATACTTGTAAATATTCAGATTTTTCTGACTGTTCCAGATATCAGAAAAAAAAAAATTCTTTTTAAACTAAGTCAGTTATTATTCCTCTTGTATAATTAATCGACTGATTATGAAATTCAAGGACCTTTTATGATATTTAGTCAGAATTTAAGGACTTTTTAAGGCTGGAGTGGATGTAAGCACTTCTGAAATTTAAGGACTTTTTAAGGCTGTATGAAACTTGGTCAATGCTGGATATTGTATACGAATACAGTTGCAAGTGGAGCTTTAGATTTCATAGCTGAAACTAGAAGGGTGTTCCATGAAACACTTGTGTCGCCTGCCATTTATTTTTCAAGTTATGGCCAGTTATGAGCTTGGTTAGGTTGCAGGTTAAAGTTTTATGAAATGGGGCATAACTCTGCCAAAATGGAAGTCAGTTAATGGACATGAGTAACAACATTCCTTAGGTTAAGATGCAGATGTGTGTGAAGTTTCATGAACACAGGTCACATACTTTTCAAGTTATTGCCAAGGTAAGTTGCAGGTTAAAGTGTGACTGACGGATGACGACGGAGAAAGTGATCCCTAAGTGTCTGCCATGCTACGCAGGCGCTGCAAAAAGTCAATTCCTTATGTGTACAAAAGAAACAAGAGCTGTCGGAGAACAGCGCAGCTCGACTATTCGATTTTTCAGAAAATAATAAATTATATAGCTAGTAAATACCATCAGAAAACAATGTGGGGTGGGGTTGGGGGGCGCAACTTCCATTCCAATATGAGTAAAGTAAGATGCATAATGCTATAAGAAATCCCAAACCAAAAATATAGATATATACATGCTTACATGCAAACCTAGATCTGCCTTTATTGCACATTTTATGGCCCTTCAAAATTTGGGATCCATGGGAGCCCAGAATTGGGGTGGGGGCGAGGAGGGAGCCCATGCTAATATGAGTAAAGTAAGATGCATAATGCTATAAGAAAATAGATATATACATGCTTACATGCAAACCTAGATCTGCCTTTAGCGCACATTTTATGGCCCATCACAATTTGGGTTCCATGGGAGCCCAGAATTTGCAGAAGACAAAATTACTTATCCCAACCTTTTACATCATACTATAAGGAAACCAATTCCAAAATTTAGTTCAGCTAGGACAAGAAATGCAAGAGATATAGACCTGTAAACACAGCTTACACGCAAAATTTGATGTGAAACAGACACATTTTAAGGGCTATCAGACTTTGAGTTCAATGGGAGCCCATGGGTTACAGGAACCAAAATTACTTTAGCAGCCCTTAAGATAATGCTATAAGAAAGCTAATGGCCAAATCTGATTGTGCTAGGGTAAGAATTGTAAGAGATATAGACTTGTAAACACAGCTTACACGCAAAATTTGATGTGAAATGGGACACATTTTATGATCGTAATTTGGATTCCATGGGAGCCCAGAATTTGCAGAAGACAAAATTACTTACCCAACCTTTTACAACATACTATAAGGAAACCAATTCCAAAATTTAGTTCAGCTAGGACAAGAAATGCAAGAGATATAGACATGTAAACACAGCTTACATGCAAAATTTTATGTGAAACAGACACATTTTAAGGGCTATCAGAATTTGGGTTTCATGGGTGCTCATAGGTTACAGGAACCAAAATTGCTTAGGCAGCCCTTAAGACAATGCTATAAGGAAGCCTATAGTCGAATTTGGTTGTGCTAGGATAAGAAATGTAAGAGAGACTTGTAAACACAGCTTACACGCAAACCTTGATGTGGGGCGACGACCCCGGGGTGATTACATAAGCTCTCTTATTCTTCGAATAGTCGAGCTAAAAATATAACAAAAAGTGTGTGTAAGATCAAACAGAATCAAAAGAAGGCAACAAAGAATATTTTCACAGGAAATAAATTAACAATTACCTGGTATGCTTGTGTCTGAATCGCACCTGTTAGAAGTTTGTCCAGACCTAAAACATGCAAAACACATTTAAGTATGTATCACGGTAAATGAAACCAAATTACAATAAACTTTATTTTCGTATCCAAGTTCATCGATGTCAAGAACAAATAATAATGAAGATATTTTAATGTAAAAATGTACATATGTATTTATATTAAACACATCTTCAGTCAAACCTGTATTTAGAGAACCCTAACTAGATAAAACTTGGTCTCAACACAGGTGGTCTCTTAATACAGGTGTAATTTAGTTTAAAACAATACAACTGGGACCTGAAATGGCAGTCTTCTGAGCAGGTTTGACTGTATACTAATATTTAATTTAAATACTGACATCAAATTATTAAATGCTCTCCTCTCTAAGAGCTACTCTTAATAGCCCAATATCAAAAGGTCAAGATCACAGACCAGGTCAGATTTAATAAGTGACAGGGGATTTTGCCAACGTTTGACTGGTTCAATACCGTTTACTAAATCTTTAAAAAAAATATATATTTCACAGTTCACAATATCACAGTCTGACAGCCATATTTTCTATACAATAAAAACAAAAATTCACAAATTAACACGATAAGGAAGCTAGATGCCACCAGCCATCATGTCAAATCACCAGACAGGGGTCAAGGTCATAGGTTTCCTTTTCCTATGTACTATATAATACTACAGATCTGACAAGCATTCATCATTCAAACTGTATAGGCTCTTTAAATAATCAAAATGGTTGTCTCCAAAAATACTCGGTAATATTAATTCTATATAACAAATAGCTTAAAGGGACACACGGCAATTGTGAAGTGTTTATCAAGCATTACAATTATATTAGCATCTCGATTTATTAATTCAGTATCATTCTGACTTTAAAACCTGCTTCCATGTAATTAAATAAAAATTTGAGTTTTCTCATTTTTTTCTTTTTATCTACCGTAGGTTTAAATATATTACTGGAGCAACGTAATCAACAGTTAATAATTAAGAAACAGAACATCATTTACGGTGAATTATCGTGTAATATATCACGGTTTGGAGTTCAATTCTAAACAATATATTATTGTTTACAATTGAACGACAAACCGTGATATATTACACAATAATTCACCGTAAACAATATTCTATTTCTATTCTAATACATCTAAAATGTAAAAATAACGCACACACTGGAAACATTTCGCATTGCTTTGCTTACTCTCCTAACGTTGCAAATGTTACAGTGATAGCTTTCGCATTGCCTTGCTTATTCTCCTAACGTTGCAAACGTTACAGTGATATATCGCTGAATATAACAAGATATTTTAGACTAGGCTATATAGTGCGGGTGTATTAGAATATACGATAATAACAATTTGCTTTATACAATTTTATAATTTTAATGATTGAACATATCAGTGTTCCAGATAAACTTTCAGCACAATGCGTGTTGCAAGCATGAAAAAACACAAGAGGCCCAAGAGGGCCTGTGGACGCTCTACTGGCTAACACGGCTCTTATAACATCAATGAAGCGAGTGACTGCCATTAACGTTGTTTTTTTGAAAGTTTCGGGCAAAAAACAGCTTTTTAACTAAATCAAGGGCCATAACTAAAGAATCTGGTAAAGGTCAGATGAAAAATGAAGGACCTACCGTATTAACGAGGCAAAATATAGCATTTTTAACTTAATTAAGAGCTATAACTCCTCTGTTACTGGTCCGACTTGTCCAACATAGAGCTAAAAAAAAATAATCTAATGAAAAAATATATATATATATATTAATTAAAAAAAATAATCTCAAAAAAAAAATATTAAAAAAAAAATAATAAAAAAATAAAAAATGAAATAAAATTAATAATAATATTTAAAAAAAAAGTCATAAAATCTGCTAAAGTTTGACAAAGTCAAGGTCCTATCATATGACGAGGCAAACTGTAGTATTTTTAACAAAATCAAGGGCCATAACTCCACTGTTACTGGTTCGATCTGGCTGGTTTTCGAACTTGACCAAGCTTTCATAGACATTAACAATCTGATAAAGTTTGGTATAGATCGGTTTAAAAAATGAAGACCCTATCGTCTTAACGAGGCAAAATATAGCATTTTGAACTAAATTAAGGGCCATAACTCCGCTGTAACTGGTCCGATATGAATGGTTTTCGAACTTGTCCGAGCTTTCATTGATATTAACAATCTGATAAAGTTTGGTAAAGATCGGATGAACAATGAAGCCCCTATCGTCTTAACGAGGCAAAATATAGCATTTTTAACTAAATCATGGGCCATAACTCCGCTGTTACTGGTCCGATATGGCTGGTTTTCGAACTTGTTCGAGCTATTAACGACATTAACAATCTAATAAAGATTGGTAAAGATCGGATGAACAATAAAGCCCCTATCGTCTTAACAAGGCAAAATATAGCATTTTTAACTAAATCAAGGGCCATAACTCCGCTGTTACTAATACGATATGGCTGGTTTTCGAACTTGTCCGAGGTTTCATTGATATAATCCATCTGATAAAGTTTGGTAAAGATCAGATGAACAATGAAGCTCCTATCGCCTTAATGAGGCAAAATATAGCATTTTTTAACTAAATCAAGGGCCATAACTCCGCTGTTACTGGTCCGATATGGCTGGTTTTCAAACTTGTTCGAGCTTTCAACAACATTAACAATCTGATAAAGATTGGTAAAGATCAGATGAACAATGAAGCCTCTATCGTCCTAACGATGCAAAATATAGCATTTTAAACTAAATCAAGGGCCATAACTCCGCTGTTACTAGTCCGATATGGCTGGTTTTCAAACTCTTTCGAGCTTTCATTGATATTAACAATGTGGTAAAGTTTGGTACAGATAGGATGAAAAACGAAGGCCCTATCGTCTTAACGAGGCAAAATATAGCAATATAGCATTTTTAACAAAATCAAGGACCATTACTCTGCTGTTACTGGTCCAATCTGGCTGGTTTTCGAACTTGTCCTAGCTTTCATTAATATTAACAATGTCGTAAAGTTTGGTAAAGATAAGATGAACAATGAAGGCCCTATTGTCTTAACGAGGCAAAATATAGCATATAGCATTTTTAACTAAATCAAGGGCCATAACTTTGCTGTTACTTGTCCGATCTGGCTGGTTTTCGAACTCATCCGAGCTTTCATTGATATTAACAACCTGTTAAAGTTTGGTTAAGATCGGATAAAAAATGAAGGCCCTATCCATGTGTCCCTTTAACAGACGAACAATCGTAGTACATTTTCGAGACTCGTGGCAGTACCTGTGATGGATAGATGATCTTGATTTGCTGAGGAAGCTGACCCACTGAGGAATAAAAACATATGCTCAAAATGATTATAGATATGACATAGTTAATCAAGGTCGAGTGACAAAACATGTAAGAAACGGAGTGATAAACAAAGACGTGAGAATGTTTTTATCAACTGATTAAACTAATTTATTTTTTTCAGACAAATATTTTATCAACTAACTTTAAACTACTGGTGGTACAAATAATTTCATGTATTTTTTCTGGCAAATTCATTTGACGATATGTTCAGGAACACAAAACGTTTTGCTTATTAAAATATGCAATGCTGATTGGTTATTGAGGAGGCATTAAATTCAATTCATCTCACAAAGCCATATGATGTTAACTGTTAAGTTGTTATTTCAAATGCCAGATAACATGGCTAAATAAGCAAACAAAATTGCTATTGGTGTTTGGGACTTGACAAACATCAAAACCTACTGCCCTTTGTATGTCCCGCCCATGAGGTATTGAACTGGCACAATATAAACATGCGTCTTAAAACAAGAGGTCAATGACCTTGAAGCTCTACTGATAGGTTTTGATAGCTAGATCAGCATTCCTGTAAAGTTTCATGAAAACCTGTCAAGTAGTTTCAGAGTAGTAGTCGCTACAAGTTTTACTACATGTATATAACTCTGTGTAAACAAAGATGGCTGCTGGCAGCCACATTTAATGTTAAATCAAAATAATTTGCAACAAGGACCAACATCAAGTCATGCTGATCATTTTAGAAAAAGTTCCATATCAATATCACTTCTAGTTTTCAAGAAGTTGTAGCTACAAATTTGTTTTTTAAAAATCTATTTTTAGCCATGGTGGCCATCTTGAATTTTTGAGAAGTCGCCACAAAATCACATTTCTAGCCGTGGTGGCCATCTTGAATTTCTGGCCGACCTGGATTTTTGATAGGATCAACTAGACATCAAGAGCAATATTCTTGCGAAGTTTCATGAAAATAAGTCAAGTAGTTTCAGAGGAGTAGCTGCCACAAAACCGCTGACAGACGGACGACGGACGCCACACCAAGGCATAAGCTCTGCTGATCTTTGATCAGTCTGCGGATCTTTGATCAGTCGAGCTAAAAACTATCCCGCCAAAATTGCACTACAAAGCCGTTTATCAAAACTCTATCCAGGTGTTCAGGTCATAAAATAATACAGATGTGCTGATTTAAAGTATAGGATTTTTCACAGGTTCTTGAAATACCTGTGATTGAATATACGTAAAATGAAATATGAGTTGGTAACTCACAATTTAACGTTTCAGTTTTGGGTTTGGTCTGGCTGGTTTATACTTTGTCTATAGAGTTTGGATATGAAAGTTACATCTATACCTCCTCGTCCGTAGGTTTAGAAATGGTGTACATATGTTGTAAAATTTGGCTGTTATTGGCGGGATAGCTACTTAATATATAGGCATAATAAAGATCATCCTGATTTCTCTAGATGAAGTCCATACCGGTCTGCAGGGTTAGACACTAACGTTTTATGACTACTAGCCTACAGGGCTAGTGCCTTCTTATTTTTACTAGCCCTTCTTAAAACCAACTAGTCCTCCTTTTACTCTTTTGCGGCAAAATAAATAGATACCAAAATATTATGACTTGGCAGCTCCATGGATAAGGCCTCCAGGCTTTGGAGCTATAGACAGACATCTGACCAGCGTGGGTTCTCTCCCTCGCAAAGGAATGTCTGAGTAGAAACTTCATAATCCGGCTCCATCTATAGCTGAAGTTGCATTTCCTATATGACTGTACTGCTTGTAAATATTGCAAGACAACAGCTTTGTGACTAGGTAATAGTCAAATTTATTTATAAGCCACGGCCATTATACCTTTCTTTGTAGCGGCCTGCATAAGGCATTTTCTACAATCAAATTTCTTTTAAAGTCATGCCGACTGGGAACTGGGAAAAGGGCTCTGTAGGCACTTACACGATGGCTAAAATACACACGAATGTGTTTATTTGAATCATGTTTTTTTTTTCTGATGACGCTTTTCCTATTCTGATTTTCGTTTGTTTTGATGGAGACAGTGTTCCTTATTTAAATATCGCCACATGTTTGTTTACAATGTGAAGGCCATTATGTCAATAAAATGCTTAGAAATTAATACAGTGATAGAAATGCTAGCGTCTCTACAGAAAAAGATGTGGGATATGTATAAAACGCGGGTTAATTTTTCAGCATTTTGCTCGCTCAAAGAAAAAAGTGCCAATCAGTGGCAATTTTCAGCATCAGGATCATATAAGATCATTTAAAATCGACATTTAAATAATAAAAACAACTAGCCCTTCGGGCTTGTCAACTGTGAGTTTTTACTAGTCCTTCTCGAAAGTGACTAGCCTCGGGCTAGCGGGCTAGCGTTAGTGTCGAACCCTGGTCTGGAGTAAAGCTTCTTTAAAAAATTTGACATCAAAAGGAGGCATACCGAAAAATGGGCATGATCACTGAATGTTCAACATCAGTTTATGAGACACACTCTGTGACTCAGGAGGGAGTCAAAAAGTATGTGAAGTTGTGCTCAATGCTGCGTAATCTGATTGCATCAAACAACTTCTGACAAGATCTTGATTAATGCTATAAATTAATTGTAAACAAGTTTTTTTTACACTAAAAAATTATATTCATTTATAAGAAACTACAACAAACCAACGTTAACTGCAAATTTAAACTGGACTTAAAACATCAAGATCCTGATTAATGCTATAAATTAATTTGGAAACTAGTTTTCTTAATCTAGAAGATTATATTAATTTATAAGAAACTACAACAAACCAACGTTAATTGCAAATTTAAACTGGACGTAAAACATCACATTGAAATTAATGTTGCACTTTAAATTGCTGTTGAGACCAGAATGCTGTAACTAGCACTCGCAGTCAGCTTGAGTGCATCTTGCTGATGTTACTTATTTTAATACACGTTATGTTAACAAGCAATATAAACTTAACTGCCAATTTTTTACCTGCTACCTTGTTGACCTTTTTCTGAAATACAAACACACATAGTTGTTGATATTCTATTAATATACCGATTGTTTTACAGAGCTGTAGATAAGCCGAGTTTTTGAGTACATTACTCATACTACTTTTACAAAAATAAAATCAGTTTTTTAAAATTATGCGTATCATTACCCATCAACTTACTACAAATACTCTTAACTGTTAAAAATAATTCTTTAAGCTTTTTTTCAAGTTTTTCAGAGCCCTTTTAAATAAATTTTGTTTGAAAATAGGGCATAAATACCTTTAAGAAACATTTATTTGTGTAGCTGTCTGTATGTATATATAATGTTATATAATGACGTCATGTGTGTATGATGACGTCTTATGTTGACTCAGTCTTCTCCCTGACGACAATGAACAATGTAATTACCAAGACTATTTCCGTAATCCGGTATTTTAAATAGTTACGGAAATCGATGAGGCAATTCCAATGCGCCTTGAATACCAACTAAGCTATACATATTAAACTTTAGGCTTTAATACTGAATATGTCAAACTGTGTTAACACCAGCAGTCAACAGTACATTTTTTATTAAATAACTCTCTTGCTATTGTGTGCATGTAAGCTAAAAAACATTCTAACTGTTTGAGGAATGAATGCAAGCAATAAAAGTGTTACACAAAGTGACGGGACAAAAATGTGTTACGCAACGGGACGTTATGGACAGCGCGATTCCCAAATTCCCAATTCACTTTGTAAAAGCGTGGGTATAATAAAATATTCTATTTTCCCTGATAATGAAATTAAATTGTGCCTGCAAATTCTAATTCTGTTTCCCAAACGAATACTCAAGCCAAATGTTAATATCCACTGAATTACCCCGAAAAACAACACATACCATTCTCTTCCTCATCCACCAGTCCTTTCCATTGACGGGGGGAATCTCGAGGAAACTCTCTACAAAGTAAACAAACAATAAGTTAGCATAAATCTTCACAAGTGATGTGTTTATATTAAAATATTTATATTATCTCAAGTTTCAACTATAATATAAACTATAACAAATTAATTTGATCACATATCTACAGATATCAAACTTTTGACTCCATGGGAGGCCTTTACTGTCAGTGGAGATGCTACATTCTCAGTGCATCGGTGAATCATGGCATTTCCTTGACAGTAGTCATTGATACTTGACTATAGTGGACAAATCTTTGAAAATTGTAATTAGCAATTAGAAAAAGCTGATGATCGCGATTACTAACAACATCCATATTAATAATAAATCTGCATTTGTAACCTGTGACCCATGTATACACGCAACTTGAAACTGTATTCATAATAAATATATACTACACTTCATGCCATGTTATTTTATTCCCGTGTTAACAGTTGGCTCAAATTGTCTTGTCTTACACATGAACCTTGGCGATACAATCATGATATGTGGCTTACTACTGTTACGCGATTATATCGTGATACACAGCTGCTGGCGATACCCAGCCCTATTTACAATTTACCTAAATATTGTCCTGGAGGTCTGTAAAATAAGTGTAAACAGTTTACTACGTGACTTCTGACAGGACAAATCACTTTAAGGATTATCTATTTCTTATAAAGCTAAATGACAAGTAGGAAAATAAATATTAATATATAACAAGAAAATCAGTAGAACCGATGGATGCTATCCAAAATGTATCCTCAACTTATATGGCCTTGCAGCAGAGTAGTTTATGCTACGGATAAAAAATCTAAGTATTAAATTACAAAGGGCATTAACTCTAATTTTAATGAGTTATGCACTCTGCACTTCCTCCCACTGCCCTCTTATCATTGCAGTCCCTTTCAGGGTTCTGGAAATACGGTTGCCCGACGCCCGGGCAAGTGGATTTTGGGTGCGGGCCTGTGACCTTTGCAAATCTGGTTGCCTGCCACTTGCCCAACTGGACGTTTCCATTTTAGACCAAATCAAGTGGCAATCTAGCCTACGATAATCAGAATTTGATAACTGAACAAAACTGGCCACTGTTTTTCGCCGCGAGCGATTGTTAATAAGATCAAACAAATTTCAATACAATCAACATTCTCGCATCAGGCAGCTTATTAATCAGTGTCATTATTCCAATAAACAACTAATTAACCCGCACGTGCATTTCACACTGTTTAGAAACCCGCACGAGCATTTCACACCGTTTGGAAACAACACAGTTTATTCGGACACGACGTCAGACGTGTGTCGATCATCCAATGAAATCGCGGCAATCGTGACCTTCCAATAATAAACAAAGCTACTAGCAGAAACTTTTCCAAATAATCCCTGTAAGTAATTTAGACCTTCCATCAAATATAGAAAAATCTTTCTTAATTTGCAAATGTGTCAAAAATAATCACTGATAGACTCACGTGACATTATGTTTTGGTTTAGATATAATTCTAGCTGAAGATGTTCGTAACAAAAAAGCATTTTTTTACCCGAAGCACTCGTTTATCTGACAATGCGCTTTTATGAGGTATTTAGAGTATTTCATTGACGAAATCTACAATTAAACATATATGGAAGTGCACACTGCACAAATAAGTTGCAAATCTTTGCAATATGCGCATGTCATGGGTTTTCGCAATTTCAAAAAAAATCATGGAACCTTTTCTTCAAGTTCTGAACTTTCGCTTTTGATAAATAGGCTTACTACTACTACTATTTCTGAAACAATTCCTAGGGAAAACACTGTGCATGCCTCTTGTTTTCATCTATTTCCCTTTAGATCAAATACAAAGGTGTAGGAACGTTACAGATATTGGCAGTGAATATTTTTAATATTTGTTTGTCTTCTTTCTTTGCTCGTCACACATTTAAATGAACAAAATAGCTTCTTTTTTTATGTCAACTGGTTAATTGTACACACTGTGTTATTAAAAGTACCATATACAAGCTGCCAAGCAAATGTTTTTTAGGGCAAGTGTTCTTAAATGTGGGGCAAGTGACATTATGGGCAGGGCAAGTGACTTTTGAATATTTTCAAAACCCTGCCTTTAATACTTTTCTAGTCATGGTCCAGACAAGAAAGTGTGACAAACACACGGACGGACAAAGCGGCAACTATATGTTCGCCCTTTGGGGATCATAAAAATTTAATGTTTTCTCGTATACTAACTTTACTTGATAGGTCTCGGCAAAACTGACTCTTCTTGATTGTCGCCGATTTTTACCATCATAAAGTACTCCTGTCTCGTCATCCTAAAATGAAACATTTAACAATGAAACTTACATGGTAACAACATATTATTAAACATAACAATTACATATATTCATTCTTTATACCATGTATGGCATTTCAATTCTGGCAATTTGTGTGTTTGATAAGTTATATAATCCAGGAGATTTGCTTTTGAAATTTCATAATTTTAGTAAAACACCACACTACAGATATATTCCGACTTCATTTTAATAGACAGACCCTTGTCTGAAGCACTGGTGGTGAGATACAAAAACTCTAGTATGTCTGGAATAATAGATGATATACGTGTCGGGATAACACATATATATTAGACACTAACCCACCAAATAACGGCAAAATTACACTACAAAAGTTATCAAACTCCATCCATGTGTTCAGGTCATATAATATCTGCCAATTAAAAGCACAGGTTTGAATATGCGTAAAATTAATTATTAATTGGGACAGGAATCATGGTGCTTCTGCAAAAGGACTGTTTTCAGATGTAATAGCATACATTACCCTGTTGAGGTCAATCTTCAAAATCTGTAAAAAGAACAAAAAAGAGAAAATTATGCAAATTATATACATGTATGTACTCAAAATTTGCTAAGGATCACTTTTTTGTTGTCTAAATTTCTTGCTGAAATAAATAGCATTATTTCTATTTTACATGAAATTATTCAGGGCAATGTATGGTCATGTGATCTCATGACTTGATTCAAACTGTGGAGTTGTTGAAGTATCAATGAAATTAATATCGTTATTGTGAATTAATTTCTAATAAAATTATATGGAAGAATAAAAGTGATCCCTTGCAAATTTTGAGTAGTATATTACAAATGAGTAGGTTGATATTATTTTAGCACAGACATAATGGTATTCAAACCTTACAATATATTATACAAATGAATTGTTAATGATGGGAAACCTTAAACACACTAGTCATACAAGTAATATTGAATACAGACATTTATAAAAAAAAAATACATGTTTGAAACACATTTCTTTGTCAAACATTATAAAAGAACATACTGAAGATCTCCTTCCCAACGACCTAGTCTTTCTATTCATGCTTGTTGTTCACCTGAAATGAGACATGTCAGAAGAAAAATTTCATGTATTTCATAATATGTAATACAAAACTTATCAAGGGCATGTTGAATTTTAAAATGGAAAGTATCCTCTTATCTATATTATGCACAAACAAGTTTCAACCATAAAATCTTTCTCAAATTTGTGTTTTGTTTGTGCCATCATTTTTTGGATTGAAAAGTAGACAATTTCCAAATATTGGCATGTCATAATTAACTTGCTTCCCCTCATCTATACTGGCACCAGATAAAGCAACTTAGTGGCTCAGATAACCAGACTAGAGTAGTATTGGTGGGAGGAGGCTCTCCAATCGTAATAATATGGTACCCTGTACAGTGTTCAACACTTAACATTGGCTAATTGGCTGCAATTTAAGCAAGATGTTTGTTTATATCAAAGAGACCATAAATCACAAACACTGGATAACCATGGTATGTTGGCATCAGATGTATACAATACATTAATATTTTAACTTTCCTATCATTTTTATTTTGCATTTGTGAAAATAGATTTATGTTCAGTCGGATTGGTCTGATACAAGATGCTCTGTTTAATGTCGGACACAAGACAACAAAGAAACATTAGCTCTATGAGCTATTTTCTTACAGTTATCTTTAACATGTAAAAAGCAGCTTAAAAGAATGATTAGGTTTTGCACTTAAGGAAATGTAACATAGACATGCTCATTTTGTAACTTTTTTGTTAGACTGTTGAAATAATGAAAGATCATTTGTTTACTGCATCATATAGATCAAGGCTTTTTTACCTTATTTAACAGAGGCCTGTAACAGGCCTCTTCCCAAATGAAAACTTGATTGTTTTTTTTTCAACTATGGCAAAAAGTTTTCCCAATCAGAAAGCAGCAGTTTCTCAGAATTTAAGAAACAATAATTAAATCTGCAATTTGTTTTTGTCTGATAGTTGAGTCATTTCTGACTGAGAAATCAGTAATTACAGTAAATAATGGATGAAAAAGATAAATAAAGCATATTGCCATATTTACTTAATTGATGAAATCTTACATCCTTCCCAAAATGAGACTTTTTTCCCGAAATGGACAGGCCTGGGCCTCTTCCCAGTTTTATGGGGAAAAAGCCCTGTATATCTACATGTATTACCAGAACTCATATTAAAAGATATAATTTCACACATTATATGATCATCTTTAATCCGTGCCTACTGTAACCCTAGAAGCCTTTTTTAGTTACTTGTTTGTGTGTCTTTGAAGGTCAAGAGGAATTCCTATAGTAAAACAGGGGGATTATTGAAAAATACAGTCATGCGCTTTGAACTGTGTCTGCGGCATCGGGTTGAATTTTTAGCCTTACATATCGATCAATTAATGTTTAAATTAATATATATCAAGTTGCACTGATAAAACCTCGCCTTTATTGCTTGTAGTGACACAAAAAAACATCTCCGTTTTGAAGTACAGTTTTGTTTACTATTTCTGCCATATTGTCATATTAATTTAGTTGCTGTGATATTCTCAATCGCAGTGAAGGCATTTATGATTTATACTGATAATTCCCCTCATCAGTACACTATCAACTGACAACATGGTGGGATTTTAGGTGAAACAAACTCTTTTCGGAGAATAATTATCATTCAAAATTTAAAGATAAACAACTGGATGTTGTTCAGAAAATTGCAAGAGTTAAAAGGAAAAGTTGGTTGCAATTTTAAAATTGTCCGAATTGTGTGGGCAACATGTCACACTTTACTTTAATAATAACTGTAAACCATTATCAATGTTGAATATCTTATATTTTTTAATTTTGTTTCAATGTGTTGACAGCCGGTGCATAGAATTACCGGAATCCACCTATTTACCGGAATCCACTTGAATTACCGGAATCCACCTATTTACCGGAATCCACTTGAATTACCGGAATCCACTTTTTATAATTGATATAATTGATATATTTTAAAATATTGATAGAATACATTAGTTATAGTATTAGAAGACTAAAGATAATGTACTAATAATGATATATACTTTATAAAATATGTTGTTTTTTATATATTTTATGAATTGTGCTAACAAATAAATGGCTAATAAAATTTCATTTACGGATGATGATGTTGTTTGCATTAGTTTTTTACCTCTTTTACATGTGTCATAATAATAGATACAGTATAATTTTATTGATATTGTTAAAAGGGCCTTGGTTATTGACAATTTTGAGAATGATGTTCTTTCGAACAATATTGTTTGGCCCTTAAAAGGGCCTTTATAATGCATAAAGCATTTATATCTTGGTAGATAATAAACATCTATGAATGACAGATGTCAATATTCTCATGCCACCTTCTTTGGCTCCAGGATGAACCATGTCTGCGTCATAATGGCGAGGGAACTTCAGTTTCTTCATGACATTGATGAAGTCTTCCTGCAACATAACCCGCAGCCTCTTGTTAACTTTGCGTCGCACTTGATTGAAATGTGCGACAGTTGTATTTCTCACATTTCCTCGCTCGGCAATACAGCCGACAAGCACCCGTTTCACGCCAGCAGCCTTCAATCTAAGAACTATGTCAATAATCCTATTGACAATGTCTGGTGCTGGAGAATTTGAATCTATGTCGTTACCGCCGACGTTGACAAAGACGTAGTCTGGTTTAAACTGCAGAAGCCTGTCGAATTTGTCGCCAAATTTTCTTAAACTAAGTGAATCATGTAATTGATATGTCAGTAGTGTGTTTTAATCTAAATGTCCTATATTAATTAAATCATGTGCAAACATTTTACTAATTAGTAAATATAGTTCACTACTCAATTACTAACCGAATCACAAACAAGTAAATGAATAAATCGATTAAGATAATAACTTCTTGTCACTTATTATTATCAATTTACCAATTTCCTATGATGTATGGTAGATGTATGGAAAGAACGACCATCAATGCAAGCTAATAAATATATAAATTAATGATAATAGGAATTGAATAAATCGAGTAAGATCACTTATTATTATAAATTTACCAATAAGTAATCTGATTGTGTTAGTGTTATACAGAACCGAAAAGTTATAGATATAGTTCATTCATCCCTATTTCTTATATTCATTATGGTAGATGTATGGATAGAACGACCATCAATGCAATATAATTAATATATAAATTAATGATAATAGGAATTAATAAATTAGAAACAACAAATAGATTTATTATTTTTATGCGGTGCATAGAAATGTTATTCAATATTTTCTAATTTTGTGTCAAACTAACAATATTAGATGCAAAAGTCGATTATGAAATCAAGAATGAAGTAAATTATTTCATTTTTTTTAATTACTTTACAAAGGACACCGAAACCTTTAAGTGTGAGCAGGAAAATAAGTGACATGATGATGTAATATACAAAGCAGATGCATACGGCCGTACTTATAACACGTGCTGTAATAGCATCCTCACGTGCTAAACGCGACATGATTTAATACACAGGTTCTCAATTAGCAAGACTTGAATTTTGTTCTGTTATATATCATAAAGTATGTATAGCGGAAAAATATTTATTACGGTACTAATATTATTTAATTACATTTAACATTGATGTACGCCTCTGCATTAAAAAAAAGAAGCAATAAGTGACATATCTTAAAACATTTATAGCGGAAAATAAGTGACATGATGATGTAATATATAAAGCAGATGCATGTATTTACATTAATAATAAAACAATAGCTTATGCATTTATTTTAATACTAATAACATCAATTCCCAGTGTAATGGTAAGAATATTTACTTCTGTCAGGCTGCCAGTTCCAAAAGCTTCCTGCCATTGAAGACAGCAGTTGTGTTACACTCAAATAAAAGATATGTTGGCTGACGTAACAGGGCGTGTCTTATATTACGGCAAATTATCTGGTGTATTCCGGTAATTTTCGCTAATAACACTAATAATTAAAGTCACAAAAACACATATTCATTAATATATTCATTAATATATTACTTAATTAACTATACATTTACGCCAATTAGGACAAAAATAGTGGATTCCGGTAATTCAAAAGTCGTATTCCGGTATTTTTCGATAATTAAAGTCACAAAAACACATATTCATTAATATATTCATTAATATATTACTTAATTAACTATACATTTACGGCAAATTAGATCATAAATATTGGATTCCGGTAATTCAAAAGTAGATTCCGGTAACTCTATGGTGGATTCCGGTAATTCAAGTGGATTCCGGTAGATTCCGGTAAATAGGTGGATTCCGGTAGTTCTATGCACCCGTTGACAGCTACAACTTTAATAAGATTACTACAACAAATATTTTGGTTCAAACTGCCAATTAAAGGTAAATAAAATAATATAAAAGATAATCCCTTTAGATGCTTGAAAAATTAGGTCAGTGCATACATTGTTAGATATATTCATAATTGACCTTAAACCAAGCTAGGGAGAGGAGATCCCCGTGTTTACTATTAGAACTGTTCTGACTGACTACGTACAGCCAGAGTCAATATCAAAATCGTAAAATGGGCTGGTAGTGGTAAGGTCAGAGAAGATTCAGTTTACTTTTTTTTGTGTCATTTGCAAATTATTCGTGAGTTGGGCATGGGCCAAGTTTCCTAATACGAAGTCTCATGAGTTATTTCGAGACGAAAACATACACAACAAATGTGGAGATGCAGGATAAATAGACAGATAGATAATAATTTGTACTCCGAAGACACCAAATTTTATTTATGTCACACACTGACACAGTTGGCACAGAATATGTGTTGCCTTTGTAACTTCCAGGAGTCAGATATTACATTATTGAAAACATTAAAATGTATAAGCTTCATCTGATCTTACCGGTGTCCTCTTGATCATTGTGTTTGTGTAAAATTGAATGAAAATGTTTGTCAACAAAGTTTCATTTTGAAAATGGCGCTTACTAGTGCGCGTGCGCATTGATCGGTGTTCCATGAGAAATACAATCTTCATAAGAATAGCATTAGTAGTGCTTCATATGACCAGTATGGGATTTTGCATTTGCAGTGATTTACTTTGCCTTAAATGATTTATCAGTAATCCATATATGGTAATTTAGAACTAGATGTCAAAGTTCTCAAAATGGCGGCTCCCATATCCGTTTTAGAACAACCTTCAACTCCACACAAACCAGTATCCATAGAGAAAATACCAAGCGCATCCTACCAACTCCACTCACAAGAAGCATGCACCCGATATCCTTCCAGGGACCATAGGTTAAAGGGTCCTCAAAACTAGAATATGCCTTTTACACACTCGATGGTGTCTACACAAATGTAACGAAAACTCGATTTATAGGAACAACTGATCGCGAGATAACTCAAAGCACAACATTTGTAAACACTCATGAAAGGTCATATAGGTACTTTGCCCTTGATGACAGGATGGACCTTATTACTTTTTGGAGTCAATAGGTTAAAGGGTCCTCAAAACTAGAATATGTCTTTTACACACTCAATGGTGTCTACACAAATGTAACGAAAACTCCATTTATAGGAACAATTGATCGCGAGATAACTCAAAGCACAACACTTACACTCATGAAACGTCATAGGTACATTGCCATTGATGAGAGGATGGACCTTATTACTTTTTGGAGTCAGTAGGTTAAAGGGTCCTCAAAACTAGAATATGCCTTTTACACACTCAATGGTGTCTACACAAATGTAACGAGAACTCCATTTATAGGAACAATTGATCGCGAGATAACTCAAAGCACAACACCTTCACTCATGAAAGGTCATAGGTACACTGCCCTTGATGAGAGGATGGACCTTATTACTTTTTGGAGTCAGTAGGTTAAAGGGTCCTCAAAACTAGAATATGCCTTTTACACACTCAATGGTGTCTACACAAATGTAACGAAAACTCCATTTATAGGAACAATTGATCGCAAGATAACTCAAAGCACAACACTTACACTCATGAAAGGTCATAGGTGCATTGCCCTTGATGAGAGGATGGACCTTATTACTTTTTGGAGTCAGTAGGTTAAAGGGTCCTCAAAACTAGAATATGCCTTTTACACACTCAATAGTGTCTACACAAATGTAACGAAAACTCCATTTATAGGAACAATTGATCGCGAGATAACTCAAAGCACAACACTTACACTCATGAAACGTCATAAGTACATTGCCCTTGATGAGAGGATGGACTTTATTACTTTTTGGAGTCAGTAGGCTAAAGAGTCCTCAAAACTTGAATATGCCTTTTTCACACTCAGTGGTGTCTACACAAATGTTTATAAACAATCCCTGCCATTTGTCACGTGCTAAGTATGCGTCCGCATAAGGTTCGTGATAAAAAAAACTGTGTGACTAATACTATCGACTTCCTCGTTCTTTATATAGATTTAAATCTGATTCATATTTTGTTAATGGTTGTAGATCTCTGGTGTTGCTTTCAAGTTCAAGAATCGAGTTTCACCAGGATAATGTTTTAAACAAACAGTACATAGATCATATTGCCATTCACGCAAGTAGACGTGATATTGAATCATGGACGTGTGACTTGTACTTTTAAATATATACTTGAAAACCTTTGTGCAAAACAAGTAACGTATTAAACTGTATACCATGGACTTCAAACTGTATGTGTTATCTGGCTGACATATTGAATAAAGCATCTGCGTAGGAACAGGGGTTGGAGATGGGGGTGCCGAGTATGTTTTCACCACTCCTTCCAATATCTTGCCAAATTATGTATTGATCTTCCTAAACTGTGCTTACGTATGAAAACTGTCTTAGGACAAAGCATTTACCAACTGACGAAGACAAATAGCTGCGTTGTTCATTAAAGCAAACAAACACATAGTTATCAAAGTTTAAAACATGTTTAGTTGCCCCCCCCCCCTCCCCCGCATCTCCCCTCACCCCACCCCACAACCTCTCCAATATCTAAAACATTCCTACGCCACTGTATAGGAAACCTAAATCTAACAATTAATTATATTTTACATGACATTCAACGTTCAATTTTAAAATCATAGAACAATAATTCACTTCAACAATTATAAACACAAACAGACAAGCATAGCATCAGTTTTTGTTCTCTTGATATTCGAAATACCTGGCCAGACTGATCGGTCCTGGGACATCATTTAAATCATCCAGACCTATATCTCTGTATATTCTCCTGATGTTATACCGAGTTCTTCCTTTAAACATAAACTGACAGACGAGTTGAACACCGGTTTGTTTACGTTAGCATTATGTTGGTCTATTGTTACGAGCACTAATTATACATATTAAACAAGACTTTAGTGTTTCTTGAGATTGGATAACATAAACATGCTAAACAAATGCAGCAGATACTTTTCAGAGACATATTTTAGTTTCTCAGAGATGTTAGTTAATTTTTTTCATTTTCTTTTTCATTTTTTTTTTGCTCCAGAAATCAACCGAACTAATTGGTGTATTTTTTTTATATAACTCTTACACTCAAAAATATTCGGGGTTTTACGGACATCTTTGACGTCATCTTGCATTTCTAAGTACTTCCTTTGATATCAGCGTGGCATGTATATGTACCATGTACCATGTGCGATGTACCGAGGAATCGGCGGCGCTAAGTGCTCTGCCGATGACTGGTACACTATGTGCCGATGACTGGTACACTGTCCAAAACTAACAATTTTGATAGACATGCTCTTACTAAAACTCTCTTATCACAAAACTTTCTTCAGCGACCGTTTAAAGGGTTCTCTCAGCCTGGGTTCTGTCGTGTATATTTATTGAATATACATGAATATGTATTGAATATACATTACTTCATGTATTTGTATATGTGTTAGGTAACGTTGAAGTAAACAACATATATGCAGATTGACAGACTAGAAGCTATGCTATTGATCTACACATTCATACATCAATGATTTGGAGACGATTGTTCAGGGTAGCTTATTCATGAACAAATGCCTTTCTGGCCCGGAATACATGTAGCTGTCACAGCTCAAATGTTCTAACATTTCGTTTTGATTTCCATATGCAGAATAGTATACCACTATAACTCTGCTGTTCACCGTCATAGAAAGTGATGGTGTGATGAGATGAGCATCAAGGTACATGCAGACATTGCTGAAAGTAACATGCACATAGACTGTATCCTACCGACCTTCGTTAAAGACACTGAGCGGTAGATGCTCGTCTCATGTGTTTCATCATTCTCGAATGTCGCGATGTGGTCATTAACAAGTTGTTGGGTATATATCGGTTGATTGATTGATTGATTGATTGATTGATTGATTGATTGATTGATTGATTATTGATTGATTGATTGATTGATTTGTATTGATTTATAATTTTGATTGATTGATTGATTGATTGATTGATTGCTTGATTGATTGATTGATTGATATATTGATTGATTGATTGATTGATTGATTGATTGATTGATTGATTGATTGATTGATTGATTGATTGATTGATTGATTGATTGATTGATTGATTGATTGATTGATTGATTGATTGATTGATTGATTGATTGATTGATTGATTGATTGATTGATTGATTGATTGATTGATTGAAAATAACTGACTAGTATGTGTGAAAGTGATTATACAGTCGTTGTATGACATTTTTGATAATGTTGCGGATTTATTAATAATTATACTTTTATGTGAACAGATGTTTATACAAACTCGTCTATATTTCAAATGTTTGTTTTGTCTTTTGGTTGAATAAAATTATCTTTCTATATCGTGACTCGATACGTCCATGGAATACGTAACATTGTGTCTGTAAAGACGGAGACTTTTCTATTGGTCAGCTTTTGCAGTATCCTTGTATACTCTCAGTATGTCAGGATCACAGTCGTTACTTGGGTTCATATTCAATAGAAGCTTGACACACACATTTAATTGCAACCTTGATGTCTAACATTGGACGGGAAAATGTGTGCTGATGGCAACTGACGATTGTTACCAAGTTAGGTATGTCATTATTGTCTTTGGCATTGCCGAACGTGTGGTAAGAGCGTTTCCGCCGCTCCTCGTATGGGTTTAAACATATCAGTTTTGTTTGTTTGTTAGCATCCACAAATAAACATTAACTTAAAGCAGGACAAAAACATGTTCTGATCGTTTCATCTGTCTGTTTGACCCGAAGGATGTCCAAATTACCGACGGTTTGTGTGTTCTCCAGATTACCAAAGATGTGTTCGTCTGTCATTTTTGGTCGGCATTTTCTCCAGATTACCAACTGTGTAATTGTCTGTCTTTTAGTCCTGAATAATCTCCAAAGTACCGACGGTTTGTTTGTCTGTCTTCTTGGTCTGAAGGAAATCCAGATACCGACTGTTTGTTTCATCTATCACCTCCAGATCACCAGTTTATCGAATGTTTGTTTCGTCTGTCTTCGTTGCGTGCCGCATATCTATTATATTGAATGTTTGTTTCATCTATCTTCTTGGTCTACATCACCTCCTATTTATTGAATGTTTGTTTCGTCTGTTTTCTTTGTCTGCATGACCTCCTGTTTATCGAGTGTTTGTTTTGTCTGTTCTCTTGGTGTGCATCGTCTCCAAGTGTATCGAATGTTTGTTTCGTTTGTCTTCTTGGTGTTCAAGACAGCCAGTTTATCGAATGTTTGTTTCGTATGTCTTCTTGGTGTTCATGACAGCCAGTTTATCGATTGTTCGTTTCGTATGTCTTCTTGGTGTTCATGACAGCCAGTTTATAGAATGTTTGTTATACCACCGCTTTCACAAAGTGAAGTGGGGGCTATATAAGAATCACGTTGTCCCGAACGTCGCGTCGCGACCCGTCACACATTTTTGTCCCGTCGCGTAACGCATTTTTGATACAGGCATATCTCAAACACTTTTGAATGGATTGTTCATAAGCTTCATATCCTCATAACAACTGAAGACCTTACGTCCCTCTATATCACCCATCATTGATTGCCTAATTTATTACAGAATTATGGCTCTTTGTTTGACTTAGAATTTTCCACTTTAATATTGTATAATGACCTGTTAACATATTTATTCCCAAATATTTTCGAATTGATTGTTTCAAAACGTCATGTACACATAGCAACTGATGACCTTATGCTCTGTACATCACCCATCATTGATTGTCTAATTTATGACAGAATTATAGCCCTTTGTTTGAATTAGATTTTTCCACTCTAATATTGCATGTTAAAACATGTTTTCTCAAACATTATCGAATTGATTGTTCCCAAACTTAATATAGACATAACTGATGACCTTACGCCCCTGTACATCACCCATCATTGATTATGGCCATTATGGCCCTTTATTTGACTTAGAGTTTTTCACTCCATAATGAACTTCGTGTTGCTTTCACTTTAACACTTTTTTCATGGATTGTTATTACACCTAACATACAGTTCTCACGTGACGATATGATGTGTCTCTGCATTAATGGTTTTTCGATTCTGCAATTTTATTTTACTGAATAATGGACCTTCCACATTAAAAAAACAGCAGATATTTTAGACATTTATTATTCTTGATCTTGCCCATCATCGGTTGTGAAAATAAGCGCGGGTATTCATCACATTCAGTGATAGTTCTAGTTTCGACTGTCTTCTTGTATGCATAGTCTCCAGTTATCGAATGTTTGTTTCGTTTGTCTTCTTTGTCTGCAGTTTATCGAATGCTTGTTTTTTCTTTTTTTCTTTGCTTGCAGGATCTCCAGTTAAGGAACCAGGCAATATTTATCGGGAGGTTGGGACCGGGGCAAATAAAAATGTTATATAAAAAAAATGCACGTCCCACGGCAAGCAAACGAAAAAAAAAGTATCGTCCCATGGTTTGTCGCGACAAAAAAGTACATGTCCCATGCCATTTTGCACCATTCCCAATGCCCAGATAAATATTGACTGACCCAAAAGCACCCTCCTTAGCAAATTAGGTTTGCTGCAAGCTTGCAGCGAACAATTTTGTTCATCATAACAATTCTTAATTGTTCGCCAATGTTCGCCACTGGCGGTGATGTTGCTGCAAACATTATGGTAATCTTTGGCGAATTTTGCCGCAATTAAACTCGCCAAAAAGCTATACATTCGCCAGAAACATTTATTTATTTGGAACGTTCACCATAACATCACCACAATCTACATTGCATGTTTTTTTGTTTGCCAGAACATTGCGACATATTTTACCAATCCGATTATTTATTTTATTGCACGTCGTAACATCACCACAATCATTTAAATTCAGATTTGCCGTTTCTGTAATCACAGAACATCACGACAAACTTTTCCATTCTGATCTGCTATATCTGAAGACTCTGTTAGCCAAAACTTAAACTTTATACAGTATTTTATTATTTCCAGTTACTTACTACTAAAGTGAAATTTGCATTTTATGTCAAAGGACGTACCACTCGAACAAGTAATTTAGTCAAGTGTAATTTTTTTCGTGGAACCTTATTTTTAAACATATATTTATTTGTGTTCATTGCAAGAACATTTTTAAATACCAAACACCATGATAACTCCAACATTTAAAACAGAACAATAAAAAGTGTATCCCAAGTGCAAAATAATATGATCAGTATTACCTCAATAGATAGATGTATGTATATATACGTTTGTTGGTTTGTCTAAGATATCCAGTGCCTATTGGACTGCTAGTTAGTGACATGTCCATGAAAATGGGAGTAATGCAGAAATGACAGCACATGACATCTCCATGAAAATGGGAGTAATGCAGAAATGGCAGTGCTCAACATCTCCATAAAAATGAGAGTAATGCAGAAATGACAGCGTTCCATCTTCATAAAAATGGGAGTCATGCAGAAATGACAGTGCTCGGCATCTCCATGAAAATGGGAGTAATGCAAAAATGACAGCGTTCGACATCTTCATAACAATGGGAGTAATGCAGAAATGACTGCACTCGACATCCCCATGAAAATGTGAGTAATGCAAAAATGACAACACTCGATAACTCCATGAAAATTAACGTAATGACAGTACTCAACAGCGCTCGATATCTCCATGAAAATGAGAGTAATGCAGACATCACCAGAACCTCATTTGCATATTTGTTTGCTACAACTTTGCCACATACTTCATTTGCATGGTAAAAGTGTACCGCAACTTCGCCGCAAACTTGTCTGCCGCAGCTTTGCAGCAATGTTTAGCGCAGAGCTGCAGTAAACAGTCGCCAGAAGCCTATATTTTTGGTAAGGGGACCTTTTATGGTCTAAGCTTACTGCTTTAATATTTGTATTTGTTTAAAGTTTTTTTGGGGGGAAATAATTTGACTTTAAAAAAAGTCTATGTTCCATGGCAAGCTAGAGGAAAAAAAGTATCGTCCCATGGTTTGTCGCGACAAAAAAAGTACCTGTCCCATGCACCCCCTCCCCCCCCCCCCCCCCCCCACACCATAAATATTGCCTGGTCCCTAACCTATGGTTTGTTTTGTCTGCCTTCTTTGACTGCATGGTCTGACCGCTTCCAGTTTATCGATGTTTTGTTTCGTCTGAATCTTGACCTGCCGGATCTCCAATGTATCGAATGCGAAGCATGACATCCCGGTTTTGCATAAGATAAACACCTCCCCCCCCCCACCCACCCCACCCTCCCCCTCCCCCAACCACCCACCCACCCCATCCCTCATAAATATTGCCTGGTCCCTAACCGTCTGTCTTCTTTGACTGCATGGTCTGACCGCTTCCAGTTTATCGATGTTTTGTTTCGTCTGTTTCTTGACCTGTCGGATCTCCAATGTATCGAATGCGAAGCATGACATCCCGGTTTTGCATATGATAAAGCCACCCTAGTGTAACCAATGTACATTCCAGCGTAGACTCAACAACATTCCCTCGGTAATTTCTAACTTTTTTTATTTTGATATTTTACAGTTACATTTAATGTCTGACATTGAACGGAAGATTGCACTTTCGGGTGTTGGTATGGCAATCGATAATTTTTTAGTTGATAAATAATTAATAGTTTAATCAATCTAAAGTGTATCCCGTACCCGGTCGAATGATCAAATATCTCTAGTACTTTATTTTAATTATTATTCCGCAACTATTCCGCAACGTTGTTGAGGTAAAACTAACTGACGAATATATACCGGTTCATCAGGAATGAAGGTTACGACTCTAATGTAGATAATGACCTTACCATGTGAACATGTTCACATATATGTTATATATATACATATAAGAGAGAAGACACGAGTAAACAGCTGCCTACATCATACATTTGTTCCGTGTAGTTTCTGTTTAATTGGCTTCGAAGTGATTCACGTATAAACTACCTCCTCCGTTTATATAATCGAAATTTTGTTTGGAGTTAATAGCGGGTAAACCAAAAACGTATGTTTTGTTAAGGTGAGTAAAATACGCTATCTGTTCATATAAAAGAACTGAAAACTTACGTTTAAAAAACAGAAATCAAAACAAAAATTCTATACTTGTGTATAAAGTATAAAGTATATAATGTATAAATAATATGTTAGTAATATAGTACGGGCTAAGCAGCTTGAGTTATTGTCTTAATTCCTATATTCTAAAGTGGTTTCATAACACTGTAATCGAGGGTTCAGTGCAAAACTATTGTATCTCCTTCTTTATTCATATGTAGTTACAATAGTTTTGCGCTGACCCTTCGGTTTACTATCGTTAAAATGGCGCACGTTAATGAGTGTGAGGGTGTTTAACTTAGTGTTTGTGTAAACAAGGGGAACAGGAAATTATAATTTACTTTCAGTATTTTTCACCAGAACAATGCACACTAAGGGATTTTTATTTGTTAAAATATTCAATGACTGGAATATTTCTATGAATTGCTAGAAATGTAGCTTCGTTCTGAACGCTTTTCAATTTGAGTATAATTTACATGTGTATTCCGTTTTGTTTATCTCATCAGCCCACGTACTTTTTATATATACGTCACTGCAATGGTTCATTAGTTAATAGTAGAACTGTTAACGGATACAACCTCCTGCATGAGGCTGGAGAAAACATGGGACAATCTGTCATCTTTAACCTTTTCCCGAATATGTGAGTAGTCTAACCTATGATAAATCGTCTTTGGAGCTAATGATCGTATAAAACAATTCGATATTAATTATTTTAACTACTTCTATAACTATATATCTATTGCCAAGAACATTACTTATATAAATTAATAGTATATTTATACAATTAATTATTAATGTTCTTGGCAACAAACGGTTATAACGCACGTGATAAATTAAATGAAAGGAAATTTCGCAAAACGCAGTGTTTTCATACATATAATACGTTATTCAGAAACATGTCTATGTAGTTTTCATACCCTCTTTAAAAGGATACAATTATATGTAGTTTTCATTCTCTCTATGGGAGGATATATTTATATGTAGCTGTCATTCCCTCTATGAGAGGATACATTTATATGTAGTTTTCATTCTCTCTATGGGAGATGCATTTATATGTAGTTTTCATTCTCTCTATGGGAGGATACATTGATATATAGTTTCCTTTTCCTCTATGAGAGGATACATTTATATATGTAGTTTTATTCCCTCTGTGAGAGGAGACATTTATATGTAGTTTTCATTTCCTGTATGTTAGGATAAATATATATATTTTAGTTTTCATTCCCTCTATGAGAGGAGACATTTATATGTAGTTTTTATTTCCTCTATGGGAGGATACATTTATATATTTAGTTTTCATACCCACTATGAGAGGAAACATTTATATGTAGTTTTCATTCCCTCTATGAGAGGAGACATTTATATGTAGTTTTATTTCCTCTATGAGAGGATTCATTTATATATTTAGTTTTCATTCCCTCTGAGAGAGGAGACATGTATATGTAGTTTTCATTTCCTCTAGGAGAGGATACATTTATATGTAGTTTTCATACCCCCTATAAGAGGATACATTTATATGTAGTTTTCAGTTCCTCTATGAGAGGAGACATTTATATGTAGTTACATTTCCTCTCAAT
>JAWPHD010002001.1:0-280669 GCA_037043455.1 Cyrtodaria siliqua | reverse complement strand
AGTTTTTATACCAGAAAGTTGCTTTGATCGTTCCAGGCAGATCCCGTTTTGGTCTGAGAATTTTTTTAAGTGGTATGACAGCCGATGTTATTTTCTTCTATTTAAGTCGTGGTGGATGCAGTACTGTATAGCTCCCGCCATCCATTAAGAATTGGCACTTACAAGGCGAATTAAGATAAACAATATATATTGCACCATATTGTTTTAGTAAGCACGCCAAAAATAAATATCAAATAAATCATTAAAAAAATCCACTTTAGGTAAAATAATCTGGATATTTACTGGTGTTTTTTAATATAATATTTAAAAATATATATATCAATTATCAATTGATAAATCTCAACATATTTTGACTCGAAATAAATTGACTTCCAACGGGAATCATACAAAGCCAAAATAAGTAGAGACAATTAGAAACTGATGTAAAATGTTTCTTTAAAAACGTATTCGAAAATTCCCAATAAATTGATCAAAATACAAAAAAAATTCCAATATAGTGCCTTCCTGTAAACATTCAGTCAATCCATATGAAATCATAATACGTAGAGGAACTGGTGTCAAATGTTTATTTTAAAAAAAATTCCAGTAAAGATAAATGCAGTGAAAAAATGCCTTTCTTGTGAAGATTCAACACCATAATCGAACTCAGCATACCCAAATTAATATATACTCAGCAAAAATAAAAAGTATCCACTTTTTTTTTCTGCAAAATCTGAGACAATAAGAAAGATCTAACAACTTTAGCATGATGTTCTTTTAATAACATCTTTCTTTGATGTTCACACAAAATTTCATCGAAATATACCGAACAATGAAAAAATAAATCACAGTTGAAAAACATAGGTGTGAAAACGAAATTAACAAAACTTAACAAATGTAAAGGTAACGACAATAGCACAGATTCAGCAGTCAAAGTCGATTCAAATACACAGAAAAGTATTCAAAACCTCGCTTATATGTCATGTGTCCACCGTTACACCGAATACACCCAATAATGCGACTTCGCATGCTTCTAACGTAACGACTGACGAATTCGGAAACTAATGCGTTCCATTTGCGGACAAGTGCTGCTGCATGGTCCTGATCATTTTGGATAGGGTCATCCTGACGTACACCACGTCCCAAATATGCTCGATGCTTCGTCAGTCGTTACGTCAGAAGCATGCGACTTCGCATTTTTGAGTGTATTTGGTGTAACGGTGGACACGTGAGATATTTGCCAGGTTTTGAACATTTTCTGTGTATTTGAATGGGCTTAGACTGCTAAATCTGTGCTGTAGTCGCTAATCTTTACATTTATTGAGTTTTGTTAATTTCGTTTTCACACCTATGTTTTTAAAGTTTGATTGATTGTTTAAGCATTCAGTATATTTCGATGAAATTGTGTGTGAACATCAAACAAAGATGTTATTAAAAGAAAATCATGCTACAATTGTTAGTTCTTTCTTACAGTCTCAGATTTTGCAGGAAAACGAAGTGGATACTTATAATTTTTGCTGAGTATACTTAAAATGCTGCAGATCTTTTAATGAGAGCTCTTCTATACAAAGAGGTCTAGTATATATATGTAAACTAATATATAAAAAGATATAATGCTGATTTGTCGTCTTTCTATTTTTCTCGGAGCCAGATTCGAACCTACGACATCGAAACTATGACAGTTTATTTTCAGTACAGACCGTAGTCCCTACCACTGGGCTATTGCTGCTGAGCCTCTTTTTGTTCATAATATAATACCTTTATTTGAGTAATAGACAAAGGGAAGTTGTGTTTTAGTGTAAAGGGAAATAACTGAAAAACGTCAAACTTACTAAAAGACTATTTAAATATCGCACATCGCTGAAAAGTTGGACGCCGCAGCAATAAATACTCCTATGTTATAGTTGAAGCAATTCAAGAAAGTTTTTGCTACTCAAATATACCCAGGAAACTGGCCGTCCGTTCTTCTAGAACACTGGCTACTCAACTTTTCGGTATAAACTCAGCTGGCAAATTTTAATAGCTACTACCTTTTAGATATATCGTAGTAAAAAAGAAAGATCCAGGATAGTTTTTCTGAAGCGCTAGCTAAACACATTATTTTTAGGCAAAAACATGCAAATTTGAACAAAAATCGCTAAAAAACTGGAATAATTTTTGAAATATGTTATCTGTGACATACATGATCATGAAAACAAATATTTAAATGAAAAAAATATATAAATCTTTTGAGTTAAGAAATTTTAAATTATATTTTTCGAATAAACATTTCACAAATTGGAAACGACCTTTTTTTGATAATTTTACTGGGAATGTTTTGGAATATTCTTAAAACTGTATAGTTCGCATTATTTATAGTTTTTATACCAGAAAGTTGCTTTGATCGTTCCAGTCAGATCCCGTTTTGGTCTGAGAATTTTTTTAAGTGGTATGACAGCCGATGTTATTTTCTTCTATTTAAATCGTGGTGGATGCAGTACTGTATAGCTCCCGCCATCCATTAAGAATTGGCACTTACAAGGCGAATTAAGATAAACAATATATATTGCACCATATTGTTTTAGTAAGCACTCCAAAAATAAATATCAAATAAATCATTAAAAAAATCCACTTTAGGTAAAATAATCTGGATATTTACTGGTGTTTTTTAATATAATATTTAAAAATATATATATCAATTATCAATTTTCTCAACATATTTTGACTCGAAATAAATTGACTTCCAACGGGAATCATACAAAGCCAAAATAAGTAGAGACAATTAGAAACTGATGTAAAATGTTTCTTTAAAAACGTATTCGAAAATTCCCAATAAATTGATCAAAATACAAAAAAAATTCCAATATAGTGCCTTCCTGTAAACATTCAGTCAATCCATATGAAATCATAATACGTAGAGGAACTGGTGTCAAATGTTTATTTTAAAAAAAATTCCAGTAAAGATAAATGCAGTGAAAAAATGCCTTTCTTGTGAAGATTCAACACCATAATCGAACTCAGCATACCCAAATTAATATATACTCAGCAAAAATAAAAAGTATCCACTTTTTTTTTCTGCAAAATCTGAGACAATAAGAAAGATCTAACAACTTTAGCATGATGTTCTTTTAATAACATCTTTCTTTGATGTTCACACAAAATTTCATCGAAATATACCGAACAATGAAAAAATAAATCACAGTTGAAAAACATAGGTGTGAAAACGAAATTAACAAAACTTAACAAATGTAAAGGTAACGACAATAGCACAGATTCAGCAGTCAAAGTCGATTCAAATACACAGAAAAGTATTCAAAACCTCGCTTATATGTCATGTGTCCACCGTTACACCGAATACACCCAATAATGCGACTTCGCATACTTCTAACGTAACGACTGACGAATTCGGAAAATAATGCGTTCCATTTGCGGACAAGTGCTGCTGCATGGTCCTGAACATTTTGGATAGGGTCACCCTGACGTACACCACGTCCCAAATATGCTCGATGCTTCGTCAGTCGTTACGTCAGAAGCATGCGACTTCGCATTTTTGAGAGTATTCGGTGTAACGGTGGACACGTGAGATATTAGCCAGGTTTTGAACATTTTCTGTGTATTTGAATGGGCTTAGACTGCTAAATCTGTGCTGTAGTCGCTAATCTTTACATTTATTGAGTTTTGTTAATTTCGTTTTCACACCTATGTTTTTAAGTTTTGATTGATTGTTTAAGCATTCAGTATATTTCGATGAAATTGTGTGTGAACATCAAACAAAGATGTTATTAAAAGAAAATCATGCTACAATTGTTAGTTCTTTCTTACAGTCTCAGATTTTGCAGGAAAACGAAGTGGATACTTATAATTTTTGCTGAGTATACTTAAAATGCTGCAGATCTTTTAATGAGAGCTCTTCTATACAAAGAGGTCTAGTATATATATGTAAACTAATATATAAAAAGATATAATGCTGATTTGTCGTCTTTCTATTTTTCTCGGTGCCAGATTCGAACCTGCGACATCGAAACTATGACAGTTTATTTTCAGTACAGACCGTAGTCCCTACCACTGGGCTATTGCTGCTGAGCCTCTTTTTGTTCATACTATAATACCTTAATTTGAGTAATAGACAAAGGGAAGTTGTGTTTTAGTGTAAAGGGAAATAACTGAAAAACGTCAAACTTACGAAAAGACTATTTAAATATCGCACATGGCTGAAAAGTTGGACGCCGCAGCAATAAATACTCCCATGTTATAGTTGAAGCAATTCAAGAAAGTTTTTGCTACTCAAATATACCCAGGAAACTGGCCGTCCGTTCTTCTAGACCACTGGCTACTCAACTTTTCGGTATAAACTCAGCTGGCAAATTTTAATAGCTACTACCTTTTAGATATATCGTAGTAAAAAAGAAAGATCCAGGATAGTTTTTTTGAAGCGCTAGTTTTTTAGGCAAAAACATGCAAATTTGAACAAAAATCGCTAAAAACTGGAATAATTTTTGAAATATGTTATCTGTGACATACATGATCATGAAAACAAATATTTGAATGAAAAAAATATATAAATCTTTTGAGTTAAGAAATTTTAAATTATATTTTTCGAATAAACATTTCACAAATTGGAAACGACCTTTTTTTGATAATTTTACTGGGAATGTTTTGGAATATTCTTAAAACTGTATAGTTCGCATTATTTATAGTTTTTATACCAGAAAGTTGCTTTGATCGTTCCAGGCAGATCCCGTTTTGGTCTGAGAATTTTTTTAAGTGGTATGACAGCCGATGTTATTTTCTTCTATTTAAATCGTGGTGGATGCAGTACTGTATAGCTCCCGCCATCCATTAAGAATTGGCACTTACAAGGCGAATTAAGATAAACAATATATATTGCACCATATTGTTTTAGTAAGCACTCCAAAAATAAATATCAAATAAATCATTAAAAAAATCCACTTTAGGTAAAATAATCTGGATATTTACCGGTGTTTTTTAATATAATATTTAAAAATATATATATCAATTATCAATTTTCTCAACATATTTTGACTCGAAATAAATTGACTTCCAACGGGAATCATACAAAGCCAAAATAAGTAGAGACAATTAGAAACTGATGTAAAATGTTTCTTTAAAAACGTATTCGAAAATTCCCAATAAATTGATCAAAATACAAAAAAATGTCCAATATAGTGCCTTCCTGTAAACATTAGTCAATCCATATGAAATCATAATACGTAGAGGAACTGGTGTCAAATGTTTATTTTAAAAAAAATAGCAGTAAAGATAAATGCAGTGAAAAAATGCCTTTCTTGTGAAGATTCAACACCATAATCGAACTCAGCATACCCAAATTAATATATACTCAGCAAAAATAAAAAGTATCCACTTTGTTTTTCTTCAAAATCTGAAACAGTAAGAAAGAACTAACAACTGTAGCATGATGTTCTTTTAATAACATCTTTCTTTGATGTTCACACAAAATTTCATCGAAATATACCGAACAATGAAAAAATAAATCACAGTTGAAAAACATAGGTGTGAAAACGAAATTAACAAAACTTAACAAATGTAAAGGTAACGACAATAGCACAGATTCAGCAGTCAAAGTCGATTCAAATACACAGAAAAGTATTCAAAACCTCGCTTATATGTCATGTGTCCACCGTTACACCGAATACACCCAATAATGCGACTTCGCATGCTTCTAACGTAACGACTGACGAATTCGGAAACTAATGCGTTCCATTTGCGGACAAGTGCTGCTGCATGGTCCTGAACATTTTGGATAGGGTCATCCTGACGTACACCACGTCCCAAATATGCTCGATGCTTCGTCAGTCGTTACGTCAGAAGCATGCGACTTCGCATTTTTGAGTGTATTCGGTGTAACGGTGGACACGTGAGATATTAGCCAGGTTTTGAACATGTTCTGTGTATTTGAATGGGCTTAGACTGCTAAATATGTGCTGTAGTCGCTAATCTTTACATTTATTGAGTTTTGTTAATTTCGTTTTCACACCTATGTTTTTAAAGTTTGATTGATTGTTTAAGCATTCAGTATATTTCGATGAAATTGTGTGTGAACATCAAACAAAGATGTTATTAAAAGAAAATCATGCTACAATTGTTAGTTCTTTCTTACAGTCTCAGATTTTGCAGGAAAACGAAGTGGATACTTATAATTTTTGCTGAGTATACTTTAAATGCTGCAGATCTTTTAATGAGAGCTCTTCTATACAAAGAGGTCTAGTATATATATGTCAACTAATATATAAAAAGATATAATGCTGATTTGTCGTCTTTCTATTTTTCTCGGAGCCAGATTCGAACCTACGACATCGAAACTATGACAGTTTGTTTTCAGTACAGACCGTAGTCCCTACCACTAGGCTATTGCTGCTGAGCCTCTTTTTGTTCATAATATAATACCTTTATTTGAGTAATAGACAAAGGGTAGTTGTGTTTTAGTGTAAAGGGAAATAACTGAAAAACGTCAAACTTACGAAAAGACTATTTAAATATCGCACATCGCTGAAAAGTTGGACGCCGCAGCAATAAATACTCCCATGTTATAGTTGAAGCAATTCTTGAAAAGGTTTGTCAATTGGCTAGACGGTCGTTGTACTGGCTTCCCATCTGGCAATCAATTCGGATCTATATCTTGTTTTGTCATTCATTTATCTAGGGAAGTAAAAATCTACCCTACAGCTTAATTACATCTATGACTAAATTAGCGTGGGGACAGCCCTATCTTCTGCCGTCATGGATATGTTGAACGGCCTAGTGGAATAGCCAGTGTGCTGTCTGCTGGGCTCGAAAGCACTTCATGGCGACATGAGTGTGGGGACTGTCCTACCTTTCGGCGTAGTGGAGATATTTACCAAAATTGTCTTTAAATGGGTAGTAAGTGGTTGTTTTATCAAAAACTACTTAATTGATTCAGTTAGGTTACGTGACTGATCCGGTGGACGCGTTGGGGCGATTTTTGAGTCAGATGACAACGCAGGCACAACGGTCCAGGACCAATCACATACACTTTTTATATATATCATATTACTAAGATATTCATTCTCTCCTTACCCCATCCACTCCCACTCCCATATGTCGTATAAATTTCATATAACACTATATTGACGACATGAATATGTTGGATGGCCCAGTGGAATAGCATGTTTGTTGTCAGCTGGGCCCGAAAACATCATTTTCAATTTATTTATTTTTTCTCAATTGTTCCTGAATTTTATTTATTAATTTAATCCGACTTGTCAAGCACTTCACGGCGACATGAGCGTGGGGCGTGGGGACTTCCCTACCTTTTTGGCGTAGTGGAGATGTTTAATAAATATGTCGGTGTTTCTGTGTATAATTTCACATAACACGATATTGTATGCCCCCACAAGCCCCGGTGTGTGTTTTTAATTTTTGGTTGTTTTATATGAACAATTATGTAAATAGAAATTCCTGGCTGGCCTACTTAGTTTTATATATGCCTAATATTTTTTAACACATTGATTTAATATTGGCCGACGGGAAAATAACTATTGATTTATTTTCTTATCTGACGCACACATCGGAATAGGGGGCAATACTATTAACATATAAAACCTATGTTTACCTTTGCTTCATGCCCTCCCCAGTGTGGCCTCCCCGTGGCTTTGGCGGAGGGACACACTCCATTTGACGTATTTACTCGCATACGAGTTATTGAGAGGTTTGGAGTGATGTCCTACAAACAACACTGGGATATTTTTATTTGATTTTAATAATTATATGCTTACAATTAATACAGTCCATTCCCTTTGGAAGGGAGCATGAAGCAGACACGACATTGATTATGTATATATGTACATATAACGTTACATTTTTAAAAAATATGGTGACGCGCTGGCGCTGGGATACAATTATAAAATTATATTACTAATCCTCGATCTAAAATTACAAAATAGACCAACCTGTGCTTTTTCCAAACATCAATCGGCAACTAATTCCCTATACAAACTCAGTGTTAATCACCTTCTGAATTTCACGGCCAATCCCATCCAACTGACACGGTTGTCTGCCTGGTTCTTGCCATTATTTGAATGAATACTTCCCTTCCCCTTCCCTCCACAACAACATGTTTATAATTATATAAACATTCCATACTAACCTACTACTGAAAAGCTCGCCAAAAGGCCTAGTGCCATAGGGCGAGCATAAACAAAAACTATATCTCTCTCTTGAAGCAATTCAAGAAAGTTTTTGCTACTCAAATATACCCAGGAAACTGGCCGTCGGTTCTTCTAGACCACTGGCTACTCAACTTTTCGGTATAAACTCAGCTGGCAAATTTTAATAGCTACTACCTTTTAGATATATCGTAGTAAAAAAGAAAGATCCAGGATAGTTTTTCTGAAGCGCTAGCTAAACACATTATTTTTAGGCAAAAACATGCAAATTTGAACAAAAATTGCTAAAAACTGGAATAATTTTTGAAATATGTTATCTGTGACATACATGATCATGAAAACAAATATTTGTATGAAAAAAATATATAAATCTTTTGAGTTAAGAAATTTTAAATTATATTTTTCGAATAAACATTTCACAAATTGGAAACGACCTTTTTTTGATAATTTTACTGGGAATGTTTTGGAATATTCTTAAAACTGTATAGTTCGCATTATTTATAGTTTTTATACCAGAAAGTTGCTTTGATCGTTCCATGCAGATCCCGTTTTGGTCTGAGAATTTTTTTAAGTGGTATGACAGCCGATGTTATTTTCTTCTATTTAAATCGTGGTGGATGCAGTACTGTATAGCTCCCGCCATCCATTAAGAATTGGCACTTACAAGGCGAATTAAGATAAACAATATATATTGCACCATATTGTTTTAGTAAGCACGCCAAAAATAAATATCAAATAAATCATTAAAAAAATCCACTTTAGGTAAAATAATCTGGATATTTACTGGTGTGTTTTAATATAATATTTAAAAATATATATATCAATTATCAATTGATAAATCTCAACATATTTTGACTCGAAATAAATTGACTTCCAACGGGAATCATACAAAGCCAAAATAAGTAGAGACAATTAGAAACTGATGTAAAATGTTTCTTTAAAAACGTATTCGAAAATTCCCAATAAATTGATCAAAATACAAAAAAAATTCCAATATAGTGCCTTCCTGTAAACATTCAGTCAATCCATATGAAATCATAATACGTAGAGGAACTGGTGTCAAATGTTTATTTTAAAAAAAATTCCAGTAAAGATAAATGCAGTGAAAAAATGCCTTTCTTGTGAAGATTCAACACCATAATCGAACTCAGCATACCCAAATTAATATATACTCAGCAAAAATAAAAAGTATCCACTTTTTTTTTCTGCAAAATCTGAGACAATAAGAAAGATCTAACAACTTTAGCATGATGTTCTTTTAATAACATCTTTCTTTGATGTTCACACAAAATTTCATCGAAATATACCGAACAATGAAAAAATAAATCACAGTTGAAAAACATAGGTGTGAAAACGAAATTAACAAAACTTAACAAATGTAAAGGTAACGACAATAGCACAGATTCAGCAGTCAAAGTCGATTCAAATACACAGAAAAGTATTCAAAACCTCGCTTATATGTCATGTGTCCACCGTTACACCGAATACACCCAATAATGCGACTTCGCATGCTTCTAACGTAACGACTGACGAATTCGGAAAATAATGCGTTCCATTTGCGGACAAGTGCTGCTGCATGGTCCTGAACATTTTGGATAGGGTCACCCTGACGTACACCACGTCCCAAATATGCTCGATGCTTCGTCAGTCGTTACGTCAGAAGCATGCGACTTCGCATTTTTGAGAGTATTCGGTGTAACGGTGGACACGTGAGATATTAGCCAGGTTTTGAACATTTTCTGTGTATTTGAATGGGCTTAGACTGCTAAATCTGTGCTGTAGTCGCTAATCTTTACATTTATTGAGTTTTGTTAATTTCGTTTTCACACCTATGTTTTTAAGTTTTGATTGATTGTTTAAGCATTCAGTATATTTCGATGAAATTGTGTGTGAACATCAAACAAAGATGTTATTAAAAGAAAATCATGCTACAATTGTTAGTTCTTTCTTACAGTCTCAGATTTTGCAGGAAAACGAAGTGGATACTTATAATTTTTGCTGAGTATACTTAAAATGCTGCAGATCTTTTAATGAGAGCTCTTCTATACAAAGAGGTCTAGTATATATATGTAAACTAATATATAAAAAGATATAATGCTGATTTGTCGTCTTTCTATTTTTCTCGGTGCCAGATTCGAACCTGCGACATCGAAACTATGACAGTTTATTTTCAGTACAGACCGTAGTCCCTACCACTGGGCTATTGCTGCTGAGCCTCTTTTTGTTCATACTATAATACCTTAATTTGAGTAATAGACAAAGGGAAGTTGTGTTTTAGTGTAAAGGGAAATAACTGAAAAACGTCAAACTTACGAAAAGACTATTTAAATATCGCACATGGCTGAAAAGTTGGACGCCGCAGCAATAAATACTCCCATGTTATAGTTGAAGCAATTCAAGAAAGTTTTTGCTACTCAAATATACCCAGGAAACTGGCCGTCCGTTCTTCTAGACCACTGGCTACTCAACTTTTCGGTATAAACTCAGCTGGCAAATTTTAATAGCTACTACCTTTTAGATATATCGTAGTAAAAAAGAAAGATCCAGGATAGTTTTTTTGAAGCGCTAGTTTTTTAGGCAAAAACATGCAAATTTGAACAAAAATCGCTAAAAACTGGAATAATTTATGAAATATGTTATCTGTGACATACATGATCATGAAAACAAATATTTGAATGAAAAAAATATATAAATCTTTTGAGTTAAGAAATTTTAAATTATATTTTTCGAATAAACATTTCACAAATTGGAAACGACCTTTTTTTGATAATTTTACTGGGAATGTTTTGGAATATTCTTAAAACTGTATAGTTCGCATTATTTATAGTTTTTATACCAGAAAGTTGCTTTGATCGTTCCATGCAGATCCCGTTTTGGTCTGAGAATTTTTTTAAGTGGTATGACAGCCGATGTTATTTTCTTCTATTTAAATCGTGGTGGATGCAGTACTGTATAGCTCCCGCCATCCATTAAGAATTGGCACTTACAAGGCGAATTAAGATAAACAATATATATTGCACCATATTGTTTTAGTAAGCACGCCAAAAATAAATATCAAATAAATCATTAAAAAAATCCACTTTAGGTAAAATAATCTGGATATTTACTGGTGTGTTTTAATATAATATTTAAAAATATATATATCAATTATCAATTGATAAATCTCAACATATTTTGACTCGAAATAAATTGACTTCCAACGGGAATCATACAAAGCCAAAATAAGTAGAGACAATTAGAAACTGATGTAAAATGTTTCTTTAAAAACGTATTCGAAAATTCCCAATAAATTGATCAAAATACAAAAAAAATTCCAATATAGTGCCTTCCTGTAAACATTCAGTCAATCCATATGAAATCATAATACGTAGAGGAACTGGTGTCAAATGTTTATTTTAAAAAAAATTCCAGTAAAGATAAATGCAGTGAAAAAATGCCTTTCTTGTGAAGATTCAACACCATAATCGAACTCAGCATACCCAAATTAATATATACTCAGCAAAAATAAAAAGTATCCACTTTTTTTTTCTGCAAAATCTGAGACAATAAGAAAGATCTAACAACTTTAGCATGATGTTCTTTTAATAACATCTTTCTTTGATGTTCACACAAAATTTCATCGAAATATACCGAACAATGAAAAAATAAATCACAGTTGAAAAACATAGGTGTGAAAACGAAATTAACAAAACTTAACAAATGTAAAGGTAACGACAATAGCACAGATTCAGCAGTCAAAGTCGATTCAAATACACAGAAAAGTATTCAAAACCTCGCTTATATGTCATGTGTCCACCGTTACACCGAATACACCCAATAATGCGACTTCGCATGCTTCTAACGTAACGACTGACGAATTCGGAAAATAATGCGTTCCATTTGCGGACAAGTGCTGCTGCATGGTCCTGAACATTTTGGATAGGGTCACCCTGACGTACACCACGTCCCAAATATGCTCGATGCTTCGTCAGTCGTTACGTCAGAAGCATGCGACTTCGCATTTTTGAGAGTATTCGGTGTAACGGTGGACACGTGAGATATTAGCCAGGTTTTGAACATTTTCTGTGTATTTGAATGGGCTTAGACTGCTAAATCTGTGCTGTAGTCGCTAATCTTTACATTTATTGAGTTTTGTTAATTTCGTTTTCACACCTATGTTTTTAAGTTTTGATTGATTGTTTAAGCATTCAGTATATTTCGATGAAATTGTGTGTGAACATCAAACAAAGATGTTATTAAAAGAAAATCATGCTACAATTGTTAGTTCTTTCTTACAGTCTCAGATTTTGCAGGAAAACGAAGTGGATACTTATAATTTTTGCTGAGTATACTTAAAATGCTGCAGATCTTTTAATGAGAGCTCTTCTATACAAAGAGGTCTAGTATATATATGTAAACTAATATATAAAAAGATATAATGCTGATTTGTCGTCTTTCTATTTTTCTCGGTGCCAGATTCGAACCTGCGACATCGAAACTATGACAGTTTATTTTCAGTACAGACCGTAGTCCCTACCACTGGGCTATTGCTGCTGAGCCTCTTTTTGTTCATACTATAATACCTTAATTTGAGTAATAGACAAAGGGAAGTTGTGTTTTAGTGTAAAGGGAAATAACTGAAAAACGTCAAACTTACGAAAAGACTATTTAAATATCGCACATGGCTGAAAAGTTGGACGCCGCAGCAATAAATACTCCCATGTTATAGTTGAAGCAATTCAAGAAAGTTTTTGCTACTCAAATATACCCAGGAAACTGGCCGTCCGTTCTTCTAGACCACTGGCTACTCAACTTTTCGGTATAAACTCAGCTGGCAAATTTTAATAGCTACTACCTTTTAGATATATCGTAGTAAAAAAGAAAGATCCAGGATAGTTTTTTTGAAGCGCTAGTTTTTTAGGCAAAAACATGCAAATTTGAACAAAAATCGCTAAAAACTGGAATAATTTTTGAAATATGTTATCTGTGACATACATGATCATGAAAACAAATATTTGAATGAAAAAAATATATAAATCTTTTGAGTTAAGAAATTTTAAATTATATTTTTCGAATAAACATTTCACAAATTGGAAACGACCTTTTTTTGATAATTTTACTGGGAATGTTTTGGAATATTCTTAAAACTGTATAGTTCGCATTATTTATAGTTTTTATACCAGAAAGTTGCTTTGATCGTTCCAGGCAGATCCCGTTTTGGTCTGAGAATTTTTTTAAGTGGTATGACAGCCGATGTTATTTTCTTCTAATTAAATCGTGGTGGATGCAGTACTGTATAGCTCCCGCCATCCATTAAGAATTGGCACTTACAAGGCGAATTAAGATAAACAATATATATTGCACCATATTGTTTTAGTAAGCACTCCAAAAATAAATATCAAATAAATCATTAAAAAAATCCACTTTAGGTAAAATAATCTGGATATTTACTGGTGTTTTTTAATATAATATTTAAAAATATATATATCAATTATCAATTGATATATCTCAACATATTTTGACTCGAAATAAATTGACTTCCAACGGGAATCATACAAAGCAAAAATAAGTAGAGACAATTAGAAACTGATGTAAAATGTTTCTTTAAAAACGTATTCGAAAATTCCCAATAAATTGATCAAAATACAAAAAAATGTCCAATATAGTGCCTTCCTGTAAACATTCAGTCAATCCATATGAAATCATAATACGTAGAGGAACTGGTGTCAAATGTTTATTTTAAAAAAAATTCCAGTAAAGATAAATGCAGTGGAAAAATGCCTTTCTTGTGAAGATTCAACACCATAATCGAACTCAGCATACCCAAATTAATATATACTCAGCAAAAATAAAAAGTATCCACTTTGTTTTTCTGCAAAATCTGAGACAGTAAGAAAGAACTAACAACTGTAGCATGATGTTCTTTTAATAACATCTTTCTTTGATGTTCACACAAAATTTCATCGAAATATACCGAACAATGAAAAAATAAATCACAGTTGAAAAACATAGGTGTGAAAACGAAATTAACAAAACTTAACAAATGTAAAGGTAACGACAATAGAACAGATTCAGCAGTCAAAGTCGATTCAAATACACAGAAAAGTATTCAAAACCTCGCTTATATGTCATGTGTCCACCGTTACACCGAATACACCCAATAATGCGACTTCGCATGCTTCTAACGTAACGACTGACGAATTCGGAAACTAATGCGTTCCATTTGCGGACAAGTGCTGCTGCATGGTCCTGAACATTTTGGATAGGGTCATCCTGACGTACACCACGTCCCAAATATGCTCGATGCTTCGTCAGTCGTTACGTCAGAAGCATGCGACTTCGCATTTTTGAGAGTATTCGGTGTAACGGTGGACACGTGAGATATTAGCCAGGTTTTGAACATTTTCTGTGTATTTGAATGGGCTTAGACTGCTAAATCTGTGCTGTAGTCGCTAATCTTTACATTTATTGAGTTTTGTTAATTTCGTTTTCACACCTATGTTTTTAAGTTTTGATTGATTGTTTAAGCATTCAGTATATTTCGATGAAATTGTGTGTGAACATCAAACAAAGATGTTATTAAAAGAAAATCATGCTACAATTGTTAGTTCTTTCTTACAGTCTCAGATTTTGCAGGAAAACGAAGTGGATACTTATAATTTTTGCTGAGTATACTTAAAATGCTGCAGATCTTTCAATGAGAGCTCTTCTATAGAAAGAGGTCTAGTATATATATGTAAACTAATATATAAAAAGATATAATGCTGATTTGTCGTCTTTCTATTTTTCTCGGAGCCAGATTCGAACCTGCGACATCGAAACTATGACAGTTTATTTTCAGTACAGACCGTAGTCCCTACCACTGGGCTATTGCTGCTGAGCCTCTTTTTGTTCATAATATAATACCTTAATTTGAGTAATAGACAAAGGGAAGTTGTGTTTTAGTGTAAAGGGAAATAACTGAAAAACGTCAAACTTACGAAAAGACTATTTAAATATCGCACATGGCTGAAAAGTTGGACGCCGCAGCAATAAATACTCCCATGTTATAGTTGAAGCAATTCAAGAAAGTTTTTGCTACTCAAATATACCCAGGAAACTGGCCGTCCGTTCTTCTAGACCACTGGCTACTCAACTTTTCGGTATAAACTCAGCTGGCAAATTTTAATAGCTACTACCTTTTAGATATATCGTAGTAAAAAAGAAAGATCCAGGATAGTTTTTTTGAAGCGCTAGCTAAACACATTATTTTTAGGCAAAAACATGCAAATTTGAACAAAAATCGCTAAAAACTGGAATAATTTTTGAAATATGTTATCTGTGACATACATGATCATGAAAACAAATATTTGAATGAAAAAAATATATAAATCTTTTGAGTTAAGAAATTTTAAATTATGTTTTTCGAATAAACATTTCACAAATTGGAAACGACCTTTTTTTGATAATTTTACTGGGAATGTTTTGGAATATTCTTAAAACTGTATAGTTCGCATTATTTATAGTTTTTATACCAGAAAGTTGCTTTGATCGTTCCAGGCAGATCCCGTTTTGGTCTGAGAATTTTTTTAAGTGGTATGACAGCCGATGTTATTTTCTTCTATTTAAGTCGTGGTGGATGCAGTACTGTATAGCTCCCGCCATCCATTAAGAATTGGCACTTACAAGGCGAATTAAGATAAACAATATATATTGCACCATATTGTTTTAGTAAGCACGCCAAAAATAAATATCAAATAAATCATTAAAAAAATCCACTTTAGGTAAAATAATCTGGATATTTACTGGTGTTTTTTAATATAATATTTAAAAATATATATATCAATTATCAATTGATAAATCTCAACATATTTTGACTCGAAATAAATTGACTTCCAACGGGAATCATACAAAGCCAAAATAAGTAGAGACAATTAGAAACTGATGTAAAATGTTTCTTTAAAAACGTATTCGAAAATTCCCAATAAATTGATCAAAATACAAAAAAAATTCCAATATAGTGCCTTCCTGTAAACATTCAGTCAATCCATATGAAATCATAATACGTAGAGGAACTGGTGTCAAATGTTTATTTTAAAAAAAATTCCAGTAAAGATAAATGCAGTGAAAAAATGCCTTTCTTGTGAAGATTCAACACCATAATCGAACTCAGCATACCCAAATTAATATATACTCAGCAAAAATAAAAAGTATCCACTTTTTTTTTCTGCAAAATCTGAGACAATAAGAAAGATCTAACAACTTTAGCATGATGTTCTTTTAATAACATCTTTCTTTGATGTTCACACAAAATTTCATCGAAATATACCGAACAATGAAAAAATAAATCACAGTTGAAAAACATAGGTGTGAAAACGAAATTAACAAAACTTAACAAATGTAAAGGTAACGACAATAGCACAGATTCAGCAGTCAAAGTCGATTCAAATACACAGAAAAGTATTCAAAACCTCGCTTATATGTCATGTGTCCACCGTTACACCGAATACACCCAATAATGCGACTTCGCATGCTTCTAACGTAACGACTGACGAATTCGGAAAATAATGCGTTCCATTTGCGGACAAGTGCTGCTGCATGGTCCTGAACATTTTGGATAGGGTCACCCTGACGTACACCACGTCCCAAATATGCTCGATGCTTCGTCAGTCGTTACGTCAGAAGCATGCGACTTCGCATTTTTGAGAGTATTCGGTGTAACGGTGGACACGTGAGATATTAGCCAGGTTTTGAACATTTTCTGTGTATTTGAATGGGCTTAGACTGCTAAATCTGTGCTGTAGTCGCTAATCTTTACATTTATTGAGTTTTGTTAATTTCGTTTTCACACCTATGTTTTTAAGTTTTGATTGATTGTTTAAGCATTCAGTATATTTCGATGAAATTGTGTGTGAACATCAAACAAAGATGTTATTAAAAGAAAATCATGCTACAATTGTTAGTTCTTTCTTACAGTCTCAGATTTTGCAGGAAAACGAAGTGGATACTTATAATTTTTGCTGAGTATACTTAAAATGCTGCAGATCTTTTAATGAGAGCTCTTCTATACAAAGAGGTCTAGTATATATATGTAAACTAATATATAAAAAGATATAATGCTGATTTGTCGTCTTTCTATTTTTCTCGGTGCCAGATTCGAACCTGCGACATCGAAACTATGACAGTTTATTTTCAGTACAGACCGTAGTCCCTACCACTGGGCTATTGCTGCTGAGCCTCTTTTTGTTCATACTATAATACCTTAATTTGAGTAATAGACAAAGGGAAGTTGTGTTTTAGTGTAAAGGGAAATAACTGAAAAACGTCAAACTTACGAAAAGACTATTTAAATATCGCACATGGCTGAAAAGTTGGACGCCGCAGCAATAAATACTCCCATGTTATAGTTGAAGCAATTCAAGAAAGTTTTTGCTACTCAAATATACCCAGGAAACTGGCCGTCCGTTCTTCTAGACCACTGGCTACTCAACTTTTCGGTATAAACTCAGCTGGCAAATTTTAATAGCTACTACCTTTTAGATATATCGTAGTAAAAAAGAAAGATCCAGGATAGTTTTTTTGAAGCGCTAGTTTTTTAGGCAAAAACATGCAAATTTGAACAAAAATCGCTAAAAACTGGAATAATTTTTGAAATATGTTATCTGTGACATACATGATCATGAAAACAAATATTTGAATGAAAAAAATATATAAATCTTTTGAGTTAAGAAATTTTAAATTATATTTTTCGAATAAACATTTCACAAATTGGAAACGACCTTTTTTTGATAATTTTACTGGGAATGTTTTGGAATATTCTTAAAACTGTATAGTTCGCATTATTTATAGTTTTTATACCAGAAAGTTGCTTTGATCGTTCCATGCAGATCCCGTTTTGGTCTGAGAATTTTTTTAAGTGGTATGACAGCCGATGTTATTTTCTTCTATTTAAATCGTGGTGGATGCAGTACTGTATAGCTCCCGCCATCCATTAAGAATTGGCACTTACAAGGCGAATTAAGATAAACAATATATATTGCACCATATTGTTTTAGTAAGCACGCCAAAAATAAATATCAAATAAATCATTAAAAAAATCCACTTTAGGTAAAATAATCTGGATATTTACTGGTGTGTTTTAATATAATATTTAAAAATATATATATCAATTATCAATTGATAAATCTCAACATATTTTGACTCGAAATAAATTGACTTCCAACGGGAATCATACAAAGCCAAAATAAGTAGAGACAATTAGAAACTGATGTAAAATGTTTCTTTAAAAACGTATTCGAAAATTCCCAATAAATTGATCAAAATACAAAAAAAATTCCAATATAGTGCCTTCCTGTAAACATTCAGTCAATCCATATGAAATCATAATACGTAGAGGAACTGGTGTCAAATGTTTATTTTAAAAAAAATTCCAGTAAAGATAAATGCAGTGAAAAAATGCCTTTCTTGTGAAGATTCAACACCATAATCGAACTCAGCATACCCAAATTAATATATACTCAGCAAAAATAAAAAGTATCCACTTTTTTTTTCTGCAAAATCTGAGACAATAAGAAAGATCTAACAACTTTAGCATGATGTTCTTTTAATAACATCTTTCTTTGATGTTCACACAAAATTTCATCGAAATATACCGAACAATGAAAAAATAAATCACAGTTGAAAAACATAGGTGTGAAAACGAAATTAACAAAACTTAACAAATGTAAAGGTAACGACAATAGCACAGATTCAGCAGTCAAAGTCGATTCAAATACACAGAAAAGTATTCAAAACCTCGCTTATATGTCATGTGTCCACCGTTACACCGAATACACCCAATAATGCGACTTCGCATGCTTCTAACGTAACGACTGACGAATTCGGAAAATAATGCGTTCCATTTGCGGACAAGTGCTGCTGCATGGTCCTGAACATTTTGGATAGGGTCACCCTGACGTACACCACGTCCCAAATATGCTCGATGCTTCGTCAGTCGTTACGTCAGAAGCATGCGACTTCGCATTTTTGAGAGTATTCGGTGTAACGGTGGACACGTGAGATATTAGCCAGGTTTTGAACATTTTCTGTGTATTTGAATGGGCTTAGACTGCTAAATCTGTGCTGTAGTCGCTAATCTTTACATTTATTGAGTTTTGTTAATTTCGTTTTCACACCTATGTTTTTAAGTTTTGATTGATTGTTTAAGCATTCAGTATATTTCGATGAAATTGTGTGTGAACATCAAACAAAGATGTTATTAAAAGAAAATCATGCTACAATTGTTAGTTCTTTCTTACAGTCTCAGATTTTGCAGGAAAACGAAGTGGATACTTATAATTTTTGCTGAGTATACTTAAAATGCTGCAGATCTTTTAATGAGAGCTCTTCTATACAAAGAGGTCTAGTATATATATGTAAACTAATATATAAAAAGATATAATGCTGATTTGTCGTCTTTCTATTTTTCTCGGTGCCAGATTCGAACCTGCGACATCGAAACTATGACAGTTTATTTTCAGTACAGACCGTAGTCCCTACCACTGGGCTATTGCTGCTGAGCCTCTTTTTGTTCATACTATAATACCTTAATTTGAGTAATAGACAAAGGGAAGTTGTGTTTTAGTGTAAAGGGAAATAACTGAAAAACGTCAAACTTACGAAAAGACTATTTAAATATCGCACATGGCTGAAAAGTTGGACGCCGCAGCAATAAATACTCCCATGTTATAGTTGAAGCAATTCAAGAAAGTTTTTGCTACTCAAATATACCCAGGAAACTGGCCGTCCGTTCTTCTAGACCACTGGCTACTCAACTTTTCGGTATAAACTCAGCTGGCAAATTTTAATAGCTACTACCTTTTAGATATATCGTAGTAAAAAAGAAAGATCCAGGATAGTTTTTTTGAAGCGCTAGTTTTTTAGGCAAAAACATGCAAATTTGAACAAAAATCGCTAAAAACTGGAATAATTTTTGAAATATGTTATCTGTGACATACATGATCATGAAAACAAATATTTGAATGAAAAAAATATATAAATCTTTTGAGTTAAGAAATTTTAAATTATATTTTTCGAATAAACATTTCACAAATTGGAAACGACCTTTTTTTGATAATTTTACTGGGAATGTTTTGGAATATTCTTAAAACTGTATAGTTCGCATTATTTATAGTTTTTATACCAGAAAGTTGCTTTGATCGTTCCAGGCAGATCCCGTTTTGGTCTGAGAATTTTTTTAAGTGGTATGACAGCCGATGTTATTTTCTTCTAATTAAATCGTGGTGGATGCAGTACTGTATAGCTCCCGCCATCCATTAAGAATTGGCACTTACAAGGCGAATTAAGATAAACAATATATATTGCACCATATTGTTTTAGTAAGCACTCCAAAAATAAATATCAAATAAATCATTAAAAAAATCCACTTTAGGTAAAATAATCTGGATATTTACTGGTGTTTTTTAATATAATATTTAAAAATATATATATCAATTATCAATTGATATATCTCAACATATTTTGACTCGAAATAAATTGACTTCCAACGGGAATCATACAAAGCAAAAATAAGTAGAGACAATTAGAAACTGATGTAAAATGTTTCTTTAAAAACGTATTCGAAAATTCCCAATAAATTGATCAAAATACAAAAAAATGTCCAATATAGTGCCTTCCTGTAAACATTCAGTCAATCCATATGAAATCATAATACGTAGAGGAACTGGTGTCAAATGTTTATTTTAAAAAAAATTCCAGTAAAGATAAATGCAGTGAAAAAATGCCTTTCTTGTGAAGATTCAACACTATAATCGAACTCAGCATACCCAAATTAATATATACTCAGCAAAAATAAAAAGTATCCACTTTGTTTTTCTGCAAAATCTGAGACAGTAAGAAAGAACTAACAACTGTAGCATGATGTTCTTTTAATAAAATCTTTCTTTGATGTTCACACAAAATTTCATCGAAATATACCGAACAATGAAAAAATAAATCACAGTTGAAAAACATAGGTGTGAAAACGAAATTAACAAAACTTAACAAATGTAAAGGTAACGACAATAGAACAGATTCAGCAGTCAAAGTCGATTCAAATACACAGAAAAGTATTCAAATCCTCGCTTATATGTCATGTGTCCACCGTTACACCGAATACACCCAATAATGCGACTTCGCATGCTTCTAACGTAACGACTGACGAATTCGGAAACTAATGCGTTCCATTTGCGGACAAGTGCTGCTGCATGGTCCTGAACATTTTGGATAGGGTCATCCTGACGTACACCACGTCCCAAATATGCTCGATGCTTCGTCAGTCGTTACGTCAGAAGCATGCGACTTCGCATTTTTGGGTGTATTTGGTGTAACGGTGGACACGTGAGATATTTGCCAGGTTTTGAACATTTTCTGTGTATTTGAATGGGCTTAGACTGCTAAATCTGTGCTGTAGTCGCTAATCTTTACATTTATTGAGTTTTGTTAATTTCGTTTTCACACCTATGTTTTTAAAGCTTGATTGATTGTTTAAGCATTCAGTATATTTCGATGAAATTGTGTGTGAACATCAAACAAAGATGTTATTAAAAGAAAATCATGCTACAATTGTTAGTTCTTTCTTACAGTCTCAGATTTTGCAGGAAAACGAAGTGGATACTTATAATTTTTGCTGAGTATACTTAAAATGCTGCAGATCTTTTAATGAGAGCTCTTCTATACAAAGAGGTCTAGTATATATATGTAAACTAATATATAAAAAGATATAATGCTGATTTGTCGTCTTTCTATTTTTCTCGGAGCCAGATTCGAACCTACGACATCGAAACTATGACAGTTTATTTTCAGTACAGACCGTAGTCCCTACCACTGGGCTATTGCTGCTGAGCCTCTTTTTGTTCATAATATAATACCTTTATTTGAGTAATAGACAAAGGGAAGTTGTGTTTTAGTGTAAAGGGAAATAACTGAAAAACGTCAAACTTACGAAAAGACTATTTAAATATCGCACATCGCTGAAAAGTAGGACGCCGCAGCAATAAATACTCCCATGTTATAGTTGAAGCAATTCAAGAAAGTTTTTGCTACTCAAATATACCCAGGAAACTGGCCGTCCGTTCTTCTAGAACACTGGCTACTCAACTTTTCGGTATAAACTCAGCTGGCAAATTTTAATAGCTACTACCTTTTAGATATATCGTAGTAAAAAAGAAAGATCCAGGATAGTTTTTCTGAAGCGCTAGCTAAACACATTATTTTTAGGCAAAAACATGCAAATTTGAACAAAAATCGCTAAAAACTGGAATAATTTTTAAAATATGTTATCTGTGACATACATGATCATGAAAACAAATATTTGAATGAAAAAAATATATAAATCTTTTGAGTTAAGAAATTTTAAATTATATTTTTCGAATAAACATTTCACAAATTGGAAACGGCCTTTTTTTGATAATTTTACTGGGAATGTTTTGGAATATTCTTAAAACTGTATAGTTCGCATTATTTATAGTTTTTATACCAGAAAGTTGCTTTGATCGTTCCAGGCAGATCCCGTTTTGGTCTGAGAAATTTTTTAAGTGGTATGACAGCCGATGTTATTTTCTTCTATTTAAATCGTGGTGGATGCAGTACTGTATAGCTCCCGCCATCCATTAAGAATTGGCACTTACAAGGCGAATTAAGATAAACAATATATATTGCACCATATTGTTTTAGTAAGCAATCCAAAAATAAATATCAAATAAATCATTAAAAAAATCCATTTTAGGTAAAATAATCTGGATATTTACTGGTGTTTTTTAATATAATATTTAAAAATATATATATCAATTATCAATTTTCTCAACATATTTTGACTCGAAATAAATAGACTTCCAACGGGAATCATACAAAGCCAAAATAAGTAGAGACAATTAGAAACTGATGTAAAATGTTTCTTTAAAAACGTATTCGAAAATTCCCAATAAATTGATCAAAATACAATATTTTTTCCAATATAGTGCCTTCCTGTAAACATTCAGTCAATCCATATGAAATCATAATACGTAGAGGAACTGGTGTCAAATGTTTATTTTAAAAAAAAATCCAGTAAAGATAAATGCAGTGAAAAAATGCCTTTCTTGTGAAGATTCAACACTATAATCGAACTCAGCATACCCAAATTAATATATACTCAGCAAAAATAAAAAGTATCCACTTTGTTTTTCTGCAAAATCTGAGACAGTAAGAAAGAACTAACAACTGTAGCATGATGTTCTTTTAATAACATCTTTTTTTGATGTTCACACAAAATTTCATCGAAATATACCGAACAATGAAAAAATAAATCACAGTTGAAAAACATAGGTGTGAAAACGAAATTAACAAAACTTAACAAATGTAAAGGTAACGACAATAGAACAGATTCAGCAGTCAAAGTCGATTCAAATACACAGAAAAGTATTCAAAACCTCGCTTATATGTCATGTGTCCACCGTTACACCGAATACACCCAATAATGCGACTTCGCATGCTTCTAACGTAACGACTGACGAATTCGGAAACTAATGCGTTCCATTTGCGGACAAGTGCTGCTGCATGGTCCTGAACATTTTGGATAGGGTCATCCTGACGTACACCACGTCCCAAATATGCTCGATGCTTCGTCAGTCGTTACGTCAGAAGCATGCGACTTCGCATTTTTGAGTGTATTTGGTGTAACGGTGGACACGTGAGATATTTGCCAGGTTTTGAACATTTTCTGTGTATTTGAATGGGCTTAGACTGCTAAATCTGTGCTGTAGTCGCTAATCTTTACATTTATTGAGTTTTGTTAATTTCGTTTTCACACCTATGTTTTTAAAGTTTGATTGATTGTTTAAGCATTCAGTATATTTCGATGAAATTGTGTGTGAACATCAAACAAAGATGTTATTAAAAGAAAATCATGCTACAATTGTTAGTTCTTTCTTACAGTCTCAGATTTTGCAGGAAAACGAAGTGGATACTTATAATTTTTGCTGAGTATACTTAAAATGCTGCAGATCTTTTAATGAGAGCTCTTCTATACAAAGAGGTCTAGTATATATATGTAAACTAATATATAAAAAGATATAATGCTGATTTGTCGTCTTTCTATTTTTCTCGGAGCCAGATTCGAACCTACGACATCGAAACTATGACAGTTTATTTTCAGTACAGACCGTAGTCCCTACCACTGGGCTATTGCTGCTGAGCCTCTTTTTGTTCATAATATAATACCTTTATTTGAGTAATAGACAAAGGGAAGTTGTGTTTTAGTGTAAAGGGAAATAACTGAAAAACGTCAAACTTACGAAAAGACTATTTAAATATCGCACATCGCTGAAAAGTTGGACGCCGCAGCAATAAATACTCCCATGTTATAGTTGAAGCAATTCAAGAAAGTTTTTGCTACTCAAATATACCCAGGAAACTGGCCGTCCGTTCTTCTAGAACACTGGCTACTCAACTTTTCGGTATAAACTCAGCTGGCAAATTTTAATAGCTACTACCTTTTAGATATATCGTAGTAAAAAAGAAAGATCCAGGATAGTTTTTCTGAAGCGCTAGCTAAACACATTATTTTTAGGCAAAAACATGCAAATTTGAACAAAAATCGCTAAAAAACTGGAATAATTTTTGAAATATGTTATCTGTGACATACATGATCATGAAAACAAATATTTGAATGAAAAAAATATATAAATCTTTTGAGTTAAGAAATTTTAAATTATAGTTTTCGAATAAACATTTCACAAATTGGAAACGACCTTTTTTTGATAATTTTACTGGGAATGTTTTGGAATATTCTTAAAACTGTATAGTTCGCATTATTTATAGTTTTTATACCAGAAAGTTGCTTTGATCGTTCCAGGCAGATCCCGTTTTGGTCTGAGAATTTTTTTAAGTGGTATGACAGCCGATGTTATTTTCTTCTATTTAAATCGTGGTGGATGCAGTACTGTATAGCTCCCGCCATCCATTAAGAATTGGCACTTACAAGGCGAATTAAGATAAACAATATATATTGCACCATATTGTTTTAGTAAGCACTCCAAAAATAAATATCAAATAAATCATTAAAAAAATCCACTTTAGGTAAAATAATCTGGATATTTACTGGTGTTTTTTAATATAATATTTAAAAATATATATATCAATTATCAATTTTCTCAACATGTTTTGACTCGAAATAAATTGACTTCCAACGGGAATCATACAAAGCCAAAATAAGTAGAGACAATTAGAAACTGATGTAAAATGTTTCTTTAAAAACGTATTCGAAAATTCCCAATAAATTGATCAAAATACAATTTTTTTTCCAATATAGTGCCTTCCTGTAAACATTCAGTCAATCCATATGAAATCATAATACGTAGAGGAACTGGTGTCAAATGTTTATTTTAAAAAAAATTCCAGTAAAGATAAATGCAGTGAAAAAATGCCTTTCTTGTGAAGATTCAACACCATAATCGAACTCAGCATACCCAAATTAATATATACTCAGCAAAAATAAAAAGTATCCACTTTCTTTTTCTGCAAAATCTGAGACAATAAGAAAGATCTAACAACTGTAGCATGATGTTCTTTTAATAACATCTTTCTTTGATGTTCACACAAAATTTCATCGAAATATACCGAACAATGAAAAAATAAATCACAGTTGAAAAACATAGGTGTGAAAACGAAATTAACAAAACTTAACAAATGTAAAGGTAACGACAATAGAACAGATTCAGCAGTCAAAGTCGATTCAAATACACAGAAAAGTATTCAAATCCTCGCTTATATGTCATGTGTCCACCGTTACACCGAATACACCCAATAATGCGACTTCGCATGCTTCTAACGTAACGACTGACGAATTCGGAAACTAATGCGTTCCATTTGCGGACAAGTGCTGCTGCATGGTCCTGAACATTTTGGATAGGGTCATCCTGACGTACACCACGTCCCAAATATGCTCGATGCTTCGTCAGTCGTTACGTCAGAAGCATGCGACTTCGCATTTTTGAGTGTATTTGGTGTAACGGTGGACACGTGAGATATTTGCCAGGTTTTGAACATTTTCTGTGTATTTGAATGGGCTTAGACTGCTAAATCTGTGCTGTAGTCGCTAATCTTTACATTTATTGAGTTTTGTTAATTTCGTTTTCACACCTATGTTTTTAAAGCTTGATTGATTGTTTAAGCATTCAGTATATTTCGATGAAATTGTGTGTGAACATCAAACAAAGATGTTATTAAAAGAAAATCATGCTACAATTGTTAGTTCTTTCTTACAGTCTCAGATTTTGCAGGAAAACGAAGTGGATACTTATAATTTTTGCTGAGTATACTTAAAATGCTGCAGATCTTTTAATGAGAGCTCTTCTATACAAAGAGGTCTAGTATATATATGTAAACTAATATATAAAAAGATATAATGCTGATTTGTCGTCTTTCTATTTTTCTCGGAGCCAGATTCGAACCTACGACATCGAAACTATGACAGTTTATTTTCAGTACAGACCGTAGTCCCTACCACTGGGCTATTGCTGCTGAGCCTCTTTTTGTTCATAATATAATACCTTTATTTGAGTAATAGACAAAGGGAAGTTGTGTTTTAGTGTAAAGGGAAATAACTGAAAAACGTCAAACTTACGAAAAGACTATTTAAATATCGCACATCGCTGAAAAGTAGGACGCCGCAGCAATAAATACTCCCATGTTATAGTTGAAGCAATTCAAGAAAGTTTTTGCTACTCAAATATACCCAGGAAACTGGCCGTCCGTTCTTCTAGAACACTGGCTACTCAACTTTTCGGTATAAACTCAGCTGGCAAATTTTAATAGCTACTACCTTTTAGATATATCGTAGTAAAAAAGAAAGATCCAGGATAGTTTTTCTGAAGCGCTAGCTAAACACATTATTTTTAGGCAAAAACATGCAAATTTGAACAAAAATCGCTAAAAACTGGAATAATTTTTGAAATATGTTATCTGTGACATACATGATCATGAAAACAAATATTTGAATGAAAAAAATATATAAATCTTTTGAGTTAAGAAATTTTAAATTATATTTTTCGAATAAACATTTCACAAATTGGAAACGGCCTTTTTTTGATAATTTTACTGGGAATGTTTTGGAATATTCTTAAAACTGTATAGTTCGCATTATTTATAGTTTTTATACCAGAAAGTTGCTTTGATCGTTCCAGGCAGATCCCGTTTTGGTCTGAGAAATTTTTTAAGTGGTATGACAGCCGATGTTATTTTCTTCTATTTAAATCGTGGTGGATGCAGTACTGTATAGCTCCCGCCATCCATTAAGAATTGGCACTTACAAGGCGAATTAAGATAAACAATATATATTGCACCATATTGTTTTAGTAAGCACTCCAAAAATAAATATCAAATAAATCATTAAAAAAATCCATTTTAGGTAAAATAATCTGGATATTTACTGGTGTTTTTTAATATAATATTTAAAAATATATATATCAATTATCAATTTTCTCAACATATTTTGACTCGAAATAAATAGACTTCCAACGGGAATCATACAAAGCCAAAATAAGTAGAGACAATTAAAAACTGATGTAAAATGTTTCTTTAAAAACGTATTCGAAAATTCCCAATAAATTGATCAAAATACAATATTTTTTCCAATATAGTGCCTTCCTGTAAACATTCAGTCAATCCATATGAAATCATAATACGTAGAGGAACTGGTGTCAAATGTTTATTTTAAAAAAAAATCCAGTAAAGATAAATGCAGTGAAAAAATGCCTTTCTTGTGAAGATTCAACACTATAATCGAACTCAGCATACCCAAATTAATATATACTCAGCAAAAATAAAAAGTATCCACTTTGTTTTTCTGCAAAATCTGAGACAGTAAGAAAGAACTAACAACTGTAGCATGATGTTCTTTTAATAACATCTTTTTTTGATGTTCACACAAAATTTCATCGAAATATACCGAACAATGAAAAAATAAATCACAGTTGAAAAACATAGGTGTGAAAACGAAATTAACAAAACTTAACAAATGTAAAGGTAACGACAATAGAACAGATTCAGCAGTCAAAGTCGATTCAAATACACAGAAAAGTATTCAAAACCTCGCTTATATGTCATGTGTCCACCGTTACACCGAATACACCCAATAATGCGACTTCGCATGCTTCTAACGTAACGACTGACGAATTCGGAAACTAATGCGTTCCATTTGCGGACAAGTGCTGCTGCATGGTCCTGAACATTTTGGATAGGGTCATCCTGACGTACACCACGTCCCAAATATGCTCGATGCTTCGTCAGTCGTTACGTCAGAAGCATGCGACTTCGCATTTTTGAGTGTATTTGGTGTAACGGTGGACACGTGAGATATTTGCCAGGTTTTGAACATTTTCTGTGTATTTGAATGGGCTTAGACTGCTAAATCTGTGCTGTAGTCGCTAATCTTTACATTTATTGAGTTTTGTTAATTTCGTTTTCACACCTATGTTTTTAAAGTTTGATTGATTGTTTAAGCATTCAGTATATTTCGATGAAATTGTGTGTGAACATCAAACAAAGATGTTATTAAAAGAAAATCATGCTACAATTGTTAGTTCTTTCTTACAGTCTCAGATTTTGCAGGAAAACGAAGTGGATACTTATAATTTTTGCTGAGTATACTTAAAATGCTGCAGATCTTTTAATGAGAGCTCTTCTATACAAAGAGGTCTAGTATATATATGTAAACTAATATATAAAAAGATATAATGCTGATTTGTCGTCTTTCTATTTTTCTCGGAGCCAGATTCGAACCTACGACATCGAAACTATGACAGTTTATTTTCAGTACAGACCGTAGTCCCTACCACTGGGCTATTGCTGCTGAGCCTCTTTTTGTTCATAATATAATACCTTTATTTGAGTAATAGACAAAGGGAAGTTGTGTTTTAGTGTAAAGGGAAATAACTGAAAAACGTCAAACTTACGAAAAGACTATTTAAATATCGCACATCGCTGAAAAGTTGGACGCCGCAGCAATAAATACTCCCATGTTATAGTTGAAGCAATTCAAGAAAGTTTTTGCTACTCAAATATACCCAGGAAACTGGCCGTCCGTTCTTCTAGAACACTGGCTACTCAACTTTTCGGTATAAACTCAGCTGGCAAATTTTAATAGCTACTACCTTTTAGATATATCGTAGTAAAAAAGAAAGATCCAGGATAGTTTTTCTGAAGCGCTAGCTAAACACATTATTTTTAGGCAAAAACATGCAAATTTGAACAAAAATCGCTAAAAAACTGGAATAATTTTTGAAATATGTTATCTGTGACATACATGATCATGAAAACAAATATTTGAATGAAAAAAATATATAAATCTTTTGAGTTAAGAAATTTTAAATTATATTTTTCGAATAAACATTTCACAAATTGGAAACGACCTTTTTTTGATAATTTTACTGGGAATGTTTTGGAATATTCTTAAAACTGTATAGTTCGCATTATTTATAGTTTTTATACCAGAAAGTTGCTTTGATCGTTCCAGGCAGATCCCGTTTTGGTCTGAGAATTTTTTTAAGTGGTATGACAGCCGATGTTATTTTCTTCTATTTAAATCGTGGTGGATGCAGTACTGTATAGCTCCCGCCATCCATTAAGAATTGGCACTTACAAGGCGAATTAAGATAAACAATATATATTGCACCATATTGTTTTAGTAAGCACTCCAAAAATAAATATCAAATAAATCATTAAAAAAATCCACTTTAGGTAAAATAATCTGGATATTTACTGGTGTTTTTTAATATAATATTTAAAAATATATATATCAATTATCAATTTTCTCAACATATTTTGACTCGAAATAAATTGACTTCCAACGGGAATCATACAAAGCCAAAATAAGTAGAGACAATTAGAAACTGATGTAAAATGTTTCTTTAAAAACGTATTCGAAAATTCCCAATAAATTGATCAAAATACAATTTTTTTTCCAATATAGTGCCTTCCTGTAAACATTCAGTCAATCCATATGAAATCATAATACGTAGAGGAACTGGTGTCAAATGTTTATTTTAAAAAAAATTCCAGTAAAGATAAATGCAGTGAAAAAATGCCTTTCTTGTGAAGATTCAACACCATAATCGAACTCAGCATACCCAAATTAATATATACTCAGCAAAAATAAAAAGTATCCACTTTCTTTTTCTGCAAAATCTGAGACAATAAGAAAGATCTAACAACTGTAGCATGATGTTCTTTTAATAACATCTTTCTTTGATGTTCACACAAAATTTCATCGAAATATACCGAACAATGAAAAAATAAATCACAGTTGAAAAACATAGGTGTGAAAACGAAATTAACAAAACTTAACAAATGTAAAGGTAACGACAATAGCACAGATTCAGCAGTCAAAGTCGATTCAAATACACAGAAAAGTATTCAAAACCTCGCTTATATGTCATGTGTCCACCGTTACACCGAATACACCCAATAATGCGACTTCGCATGCTTCTAACGTAACAACTGACGAATTCGGAAACTAATGCGTTCCATTTGCGGACAAGTGCTGCTGCATGGTCCTGAACATTTTGGATAGGGTCATCCTGACGTACACCACGTCCCAAATATGCTCGATGCTTCGTCAGTCGTTACGTCAGAAGCATGCGACTTCGCATTTTTGAGTGTATTTGGTGTAACGGTGGACACGTGAGATATTTGCCAGGTTTTGAACATTTTCTGTGTATTTGAATGGGCTTAGACTGCTAAATCTGTGCTGTAGTCGCTAATCTTTACATTTATTGAGTTTTGTTAATTTCGTTTTCACACCTATGTTTTTAAAGTTTGATTGATTGTTTAAGCATTCAGTATATTTCGATGAAATTGTGTGTGAACATCAAACAAAGATGTTATTAAAAGAAAATCATGCTACAATTGTTAGTTCTTTCTTACAGTCTCAGATTTTGCAGGAAAACGAAGTGGATACTTATAATTTTTGCTGAGTATACTTAAAATGCTGCAGATCTTTTAATGAGAGCTCTTCTATACAAAGAGGTCTAGTATATATATGTAAACTAATATATAAAAAGATATAATGCTGATTTGTCGTCTTTCTATTTTTCTCGGAGCCAGATTCGAACCTACGACATCGAAACTATGACAGTTTATTTTCAGTACAGACCGTAGTCCCTACCACTGGGCTATTGCTGCTGAGCCTCTTTTTGTTCATAATATAATACCTTTATTTGAGTAATAGACAAAGGGAAGTTGTGTTTTAGTGTAAAGGGAAATAACTGAAAAACGTCAAACTTACGAAAAGACTATTTAAATATCGCACATCGCTGAAAAGTTGGACGCCGCAGCAATAAATACTCCCATGTTATAGTTGAAGCAATTCAAGAAAGTTTTTGCTACTCAAATATACCCAGGAAACTGGCCGTCCGTTCTTCTAGAACACTGGCTACTCAACTTTTCGGTATAAACTCAGCTGGCAAATTTTAATAGCTACTACCTTTTAGATATATCGTAGTAAAAAAGAAAGATCCAGGATAGTTTTTCTGAAGCGCTAGCTAAACACATTATTTTTAGGCAAAAACATGCAAATTTGAACAAAAATCGCTAAAAAACTGGAATAATTTTTGAAATATGTTATCTGTGACATACATGATCATGAAAACAAATATTTGAATGAAAAAAATATATAAATCTTTTGAGTTAAGAAATTTTAAATTATATTTTTCGAATAAACATTTCACAAATTGGAAACGACCTTTTTTTGATAATTTTACTGGGAATGTTTTGGAATATTCTTAAAACTGTATAGTTCGCATTATTTATAGTTTTTATACCAGAAAGTTGCTTTGATCGTTCCAGGCAGATCCCGTTTTGGTCTGAGAATTTTTTTAAGTGGTATGACAGCCGATGTTATTTTCTTCTATTTAAATCGTGGTGGATGCAGTACTGTATAGCTCCCGCCATCCATTAAGAATTGGCACTTACAAGGCGAATTAAGATAAACAATATATATTGCACCATATTGTTTTAGTAAGCACTCCAAAAATAAATATCAAATAAATCATTAAAAAAATCCACTTTAGGTAAAATAATCTGGATATTTACTGGTGTTTTTTAATATAATATTTAAAAATATATATATCAATTATCAATTTTCTCAACATATTTTGACTCGAAATAAATTGACTTCCAACGGGAATCATACAAAGCCAAAATAAGTAGAGACAATTAGAAACTGATGTAAAATGTTTCTTTAAAAACGTATTCGAAAATTCCCAATAAATTGATCAAAATACAATTTTTTTTCCAATATAGTGCCTTCCTGTAAACATTCAGTCAATCCATATGAAATCATAATACGTAGAGGAACTGGTGTCAAATGTTTATTTTAAAAAAAATTCCAGTAAAGATAAATGCAGTGAAAAAATGCCTTTCTTGTGAAGATTCAACACCATAATCGAACTCAGCATACCCAAATTAATATATACTCAGCAAAAATAAAAAGTATCCACTTTCTTTTTCTGCAAAATCTGAGACAATAAGAAAGATCTAACAACTGTAGCATGATGTTCTTTTAATAACATCTTTCTTTGATGTTCACACAAAATTTCATCGAAACATACCGAACAATGAAAAAATAAATCACAGTTGAAAAACATAGGTGTGAAAACGAAATTAACAAAACTTAACAAATGTAAAGGTAACGACAATAGCACAGATTCAGCAGTCAAAGTCGATTCAAATACACAGAAAAGTATTCAAAACCTCGCTTATATGTCATGTGTCCACCGTTACACCGAATACACCCAATAATGCGACTTCGCATGCTTCTAACGTAACAACTGACGAATTCGGAAACTAATGCGTTCCATTTGCGGACAAGTGCTGCTGCATGGTCCTGAACATTTTGGATAGGGTCATCCTGACGTACACCACGTCCCAAATATGCTCGATGCTTCGTCAGTCGTTACGTCAGAAGCATGCGACTTCGCATTTTTGAGTGTATTTGGTGTAACGGTGGACACGTGAGATATTTGCCAGGTTTTGAACATTTTCTGTGTATTTGAATGGGCTTAGACTGCTAAATCTGTGCTGTAGTCGCTAATCTTTACATTTATTGAGTTTTGTTAATTTCGTTTTCACACCTATGTTTTTAAAGTTTGATTGATTGTTTAAGCATTCAGTATATTTCGATGAAATTGTGTGTGAACATCAAACAAAGATGTTATTAAAAGAAAATCATGCTACAATTGTTAGTTCTTTCTTACAGTCTCAGATTTTGCAGGAAAACGAAGTGGATACTTATAATTTTTGCTGAGTATACTTAAAATGCTGCAGATCTTTTAATGAGAGCTCTTCTATACAAAGAGGTCTAGTATATATATGTAAACTAATATATAAAAAGATATAATGCTGATTTGTCGTCTTTCTATTTTTCTCGGAGCCAGATTCGAACCTACGACATCGAAACTATGACAGTTTATTTTCAGTACAGACCGTAGTCCCTACCACTGGGCTATTGCTGCTGAGCCTCTTTTTGTTCATAATATAATACCTTTATTTGAGTAATAGACAAAGGGAAGTTGTGTTTTAGTGTAAAGGGAAATAACTGAAAAACGTCAAACTTACGAAAAGACTATTTAAATATCGCACATCGCTGAAAAGTTGGACGCCGCAGCAATAAATACTCCCATGTTATAGTTGAAGCAATTCAAGAAAGTTTTTGCTACTCAAATATACCCAGGAAACTGGCCGTCCGTTCTTCTAGAACACTGGCTACTCAACTTTTCGGTATAAACTCAGCTGGCAAATTTTAATAGCTACTACCTTTTAGATATATCGTAGTAAAAAAGAAAGATCCAGGATAGTTTTTCTGAAGCGCTAGCTAAACACATTATTTTTAGGCAAAAACATGCAAATTTGAACAAAAATCGCTAAAAAACTGGAATAATTTTTGAAATATGTTATCTGTGACATACATGATCATGAAAACAAATATTTGAATGAAAAAAATATATAAATCTTTTGAGTTAAGAAATTTTAAATTATATTTTTCGAATAAACATTTCACAAATTGGAAACGACCTTTTTTTGATAATTTTACTGGGAATGTTTTGGAATATTCTTAAAACTGTATAGTTCGCATTATTTATAGTTTTTATACCAGAAAGTTGCTTTGATCGTTCCAGGCAGATCCCGTTTTGGTCTGAGAATTTTTTTAAGTGGTATGACAGCCGATGTTATTTTCTTCTATTTAAATCGTGGTGGATGCAGTACTGTATAGCTCCCGCCATCCATTAAGAATTGGCACTTACAAGGCGAATTAAGATAAACAATATATATTGCACCATATTGTTTTAGTAAGCACTCCAAAAATAAATATCAAATAAATCATTAAAAAAATCCAGTTTAGGTAAAATAATCTGGATATTTACTGGTGTTTTTTAATATAATATTTAAAAATATATATATCAATTATCAATTTTCTCAACATATTTTGACTCGAAATAAATTGACTTCCAACGGGAATCATACAAAGCCAAAATAAGTAGAGACAATTAGAAACTGATGTAAAATGTTTCTTTAAAAACGTATTCGAAAATTCCCAATAAATTGATCAAAATACAATTTTTTTTCCAATATAGTGCCTTCCTGTAAACATTCAGTCAATCCATATGAAATCATAATACGTAGAGGAACTGGTGTCAAATGTTTATTTTAAAAAAAAATCCAGTAAAGATAAATGCAGTGAAAAAATGCCTTTCTTGTGAAGATTCAACACCATAATCGAACTCAGCATACCCAAATTAATATATACTCAGCAAAAATAAAAAGTATCCACTTTCTTTTTCTGCAAAATCTGAGACAATAAGAAAGATCTAACAACTGTAGCATGATGTTCTTTTAATAACATCTTTCTTTGATGTTCACACAAAATTTCATCGAAATATACCGAACAATGAAAAAATAAATCACAGTTGAAAAACATAGGTGTGAAAACGAAATGAACAAAACTTAACAAATGTAAAGGTAACGACAATAGCACAGATTCAGCAGTCAAAGTCGATTCAAATACACAGAAAAGTATTCAAAACCTCGCTTATATGTCATGTGTCCACCGTTACACCGAATACACCCAATAATGCGACTTCGCATGCTTCTAACGTAACAACTGACGAATTCGGAAACTAATGCGTTCCATTTGCGGACAAGTGCTGCTGCATGGTCCTGAACATTTTGGATAGGGTCATCCTGACGTACACCACGTCCCAAATATGCTCGATGCTTCGTCAGTCGTTACGTCAGAAGCATGCGACTTCGCATTTTTGAGTGTATTTGGTGTAACGGTGGACACGTGAGATATTTGCCAGGTTTTGAACATTTTCTGTGTATTTGAATGGGCTTAGACTGCTAAATCTGTGCTGTAGTCGCTAATCTTTACATTTATTGAGTTTTGTTAATTTCGTTTTCACACCTATGTTTTTAAAGTTTGATTGATTGTTTAAGCATTCAGTATATTTCGATGAAATTGTGTGTGAACATCAAACAAAGATGTTATTAAAAGAAAATCATGCTACAATTGTTAGTTCTTTCTTACAGTCTCAGATTTTGCAGGAAAACGAAGTGGATACTTATAATTTTTGCTGAGTATACTTAAAATGCTGCAGATCTTTTAATGAGAGCTCTTCTATACAAAGAGGTCTAGTATATATATGTAAACTAATATATAAAAAGATATAATGCTGATTTGTCGTCTTTCTATTTTTCTCGGAGCCAGATTCGAACCTACGACATCGAAACTATGACAGTTTATTTTCAGTACAGACCGTAGTCCCTACCACTGGGCTATTGCTGCTGAGCCTCTTTTTGTTCATAATATAATACCTTTATTTGAGTAATAGACAAAGGGAAGTTGTGTTTTAGTGTAAAGGGAAATAACTGAAAAACGTCAAACTTACGAAAAGACTATTTAAATATCGCACATCGCTGAAAAGTTGGACGCCGATAAATACTCCCATGTTATAGTTGAAGCAATTCAAGAAAGTTTTTGCTACTCAAATATACCCAGGAAACTGGCCGTCCGTTCTTCTAGAACACTGGCTACTCAACTTTTCGGTATAAACTCAGCTGGCAAATTTTAATAGCTACTACCTTTTAGATATATCGTAGTAAAAAAGAAAGATCCAGGATAGTTTTTCTGAAGCGCTAGCTAAACACATTATTTTTAGGCAAAAACATGCAAATTTGAACAAAAATCGCTAAAAAACTGGAATAATTTTTGAAATATGTTATCTGTGACATACATGATCATGAAAACAAATATTTGAATGAAAAAAATATATAAATCTTTTGAGTTAAGAAATTTTAAATTATATTTTTCGAATAAACATTTCACAAATTGGAAACGACCTTTTTTTGATAATTTTACTGGGAATGTTTTGGAATATTCTTAAAACTGTATAGTTCGCATTATTTATAGTTTTTATACCAGAAAGTTGCTTTGATCGTTCCAGGCAGATCCCGTTTTGGTCTGAGAATTTTTTTAAGTGGTATGACAGCCGATGTTATTTTCTTCTATTTAAATCGTGGTGGATGCAGTACTGTATAGCTCCCGCCATCCATTAAGAATTGGCACTTACAAGGCGAATTAAGATAAACAATATATATTGCACCATATTGTTTTAGTAAGCACTCCAAAAATAAATATCAAATAAATCATTAAAAAAATCCACTTTAGGTAAAATAATCTGGATATTTACTGGTGTTTTTTAATATAATATTTAAAAATATATATATCAATTATCAATTTTCTCAACATATTTTGACTCGAAATAAATTGACTTCCAACGGGAATCATACAAAGCCAAAATAAGTAGAGACAATTAGAAACTGATGTAAAATGTTTCTTTAAAAACGTATTCGAAAATTCCCAATAAATTGATCAAAATACAATTTTTTTTCCAATATAGTGCCTTCCTGTAAACATTCAGTCAATCCATATGAAATCATAATACGTAGAGGAACTGGTGTCAAATGTTTATTTTAAAAAAAATTCCAGTAAAGATAAATGCAGTGAAAAAATGCCTTTCTTGTGAAAATTCAACACCATAATCGAACTCAGCATACCCAAATTAATATATACTCAGCAAAAATAAAAAGTATCCACTTTGTTTTTCTGCAAAATCTGAGACAGTAAGAAAGATCTAACAACTCTAGCATGATGTTCTTTTAATAACATCTTTCTTTGATGTTCACACAAAATTTCATCGAAATATACCGAACAATGAAAAAATAAATCACAGTTGAAAAACATAGGTGTGAAAACGAAATTAACAAAACTTAACAAATGTAAAGGTAACGACAATAGCACAGATTCAGCAGTCAAAGTCGATTCAAATACACAGAAAAGTATTGTGTCCACCGTTACACCGAATACACCCAATAATGCGACTTCGCATGCTTCTAACGTAACGACTGACGAATTCGGAAACTAATGCTTTCCATTTGCGGACAAGTGCTGCTGCATGGTCCTGAACATTTTGGATAGGGTCATCCTGACGTACACCACGTCCCAAATATGCTCGATGCTTCGTCAGTCGTTACGTCAGAAGCATGCGACTTCGCATTTTTGAGTGTATTTGGTGTAACGGTGGACACGTGAGATATTTGCCAGGTTTTGAACATTTTCTGTGTATTTGAACGGGCTTAGACTGCTAAATCTGTGCTGTAGTCGCTAATCTTTACATTTATTGAGTTTTGTTAATTTCGTTTTCACACCTATGTTTTTAAAGTTTGATTGATTGTTTAAGCATTCAGTATATTTCGATGAAATTGTGTGTGAACATCAAACAAAGATGTTATTAAAAGAAAATCATGCTACAATTGTTAGTTCTTTCTTACAGTCTCAGATTTTGCAGGAAAACGAAGTGGATACTTATAATTTTTGCTGAGTATACTTAAAATGCTGCAGATCTTTTAATGAGAGCTCTTCTATACAAAGAGGTCTAGTATATATATGTAAACTAATATATAAAAAGATATAATGCTGATTTGTCGTCTTTCTATTTTTCTCGGAGCCAGATTCGAACCTACGACATCGAAACTATGACAGTTTATTTTCAGTACAGACCGTAGTCCCTACCACTGGGCTATTGCTGCTGAGCCTCTTTTTGTTCATAATATAATACCTTTATTTGAGTAATAGACAAAGGGAAGTTGTGTTTTAGTGTAAAGGGAAATAACTGAAAAACCTCAAACTTACGAAAAGACTATTTAAATATCGCACATCGCTGAAAAGTTGGACGCCGCAGCAATAAATACTCCCATGTTATAGTTGAAGCAATTCAAGAAAGTTTTTGCTACTCAAATATACCCAGGAAACTGGCCGTCCGTTCTTCTAGAACACTGGCTACTCAACTTTTCGGTATAAACTCAGCTGGCAAATTTTAATAGCTACTACCTTTTAGATATATCGTAGTAAAAAAGAAAGATCCAGGATAGTTTTTCTGAAGCGCTAGCTAAACACATTATTTTTAGGCAAAAACATGCAAATTTGAACAAAAATCGCTAAAAACTGGAATAATTTTTGAAATATGTTATCTGTGACATACATGATCATGAAAACAAATATTTGAATGAAAAAAATATATAAATCTTTTGAGTTAAGAAATTTTAAATTATATTTTTCGAATAAACATTTCACAAATTGGAAACGGCCTTTTTTTGATAATTTTACTGGGAATGTTTTGGAATATTCTTAAAACTGTATAGTTCGCATTATTTATAGTTTTTATACCAGAAAGTTCCTTTGATCGTTCCAGGCAGATCCCGTTTTGGTCTGAGAAATTTTTTAAGTGGTATGACAGCCGATGTTATTTTCTTCTATTTAAATCGTGGTGGATGCAGTACTGTATAGCTCCCGCCATCCATTAAGAATTGGCACTTACAAGGCGAATTAAGATAAACAATATATATTGCACCATATTGTTTTAGTAAGCACTCCAAAAATAAATATCAAATAAATCATTAAAAAAATCCATTTTAGGTAAAATAATCTGGATATTTACTGGTGTTTTTTAATATAATATTTAAAAATATATATATCAATTATCAATTTTCTCAACATATTTTGACTCAAAATAAATAGACTTCCAACGGGAATCATACAAAGCCAAAATAAGTAGAGACAATTAGAAACTGATGTAAAATGTTTCTTTAAAAACGTATTCGAAAATTCCCAATAAATTGATCAAAATACAATATTTTTTCCAATATAGTGCCTTCCTGTAAACATTCAGTCAATCCATATGAAATCATAATACGTAGAGGAACTGGTGTCAAATGTTTATTTTAAAAAAAAATCCAGTAAAGATAAATGAAGTGAAAAAATGCCTTTCTTGTGAAGATTCAACACTATAATCGAACTCAGCATACCCAAATTAATATATACTCAGCAAAAATAAAAAGTATCCACTTTGTTTTTCTGCAAAATCTGAGACAGTAAGAAAGAACTAACAACTGTAGCATGATGTTCTTTTAATAACATCTTTCTTTGATGTTCACACAAAATTTCATCGAAATATACCGAACAATGAAAAAATAAATCACAGTTGAAAAACATAGGTGTGAAAACGAAATTAACAAAACTTAACAAATGTAAAGGTAACGACAATAGAACAGATTCAGCAGTCAAAGTCGATTCAAATACACAGAAAAGTATTCAAAACCTCGCTTATATGTCATGTGTCCACCGTTACACCGAATACACCCAATAATGCGACTTCGCATGCTTCTAACGTAACGACTGACGAATTCGGAAACTAATGCGTTCCATTTGCGGACAAGTGCTGCTGCATGGTCCTGATCATTTTGGATAGGGTCATCCTGACGTACACCACGTCCCAAATATGCTCGATGCTTCGTCAGTCGTTACGTCAGAAGCATGCGACTTCGCATTTTTGAGTGTATTTGGTGTAACGGTGGACACGTGAGATATTTGCCAGGTTTTGAACATTTTCTGTGTATTTGAATGGGCTTAGACTGCTAAATCTGTGCTGTAGTCGCTAATCTTTACATTTATTGAGTTTTGTTAATTTCGTTTTCACACCTATGTTTTTAAAGTTTGATTGATTGTTTAAGCATTCAGTATATTTCGATGAAATTGTGTGTGAACATCAAACAAAGATGTTATTAAAAGAAAATCATGCTACAATTGTTAGTTCTTTCTTACAGTCTCAGATTTTGCAGGAAAACGAAGTGGATACTTATAATTTTTGCTGAGTATACTTAAAATGCTGCAGATCTTTTAATGAGAGCTCTTCTATACAAAGAGGTCTAGTATATATATGTAAACTAATATATAAAAAGATATAATGCTGATTTGTCGTCTTTCTATTTTTCTCGGAGCCAGATTCGAACCTACGACATCGAAACTATGACAGTTTATTTTCAGTACAGACCGTAGTCCCTACCACTGGGCTATTGCTGCTGAGCCTCTTTTTGTTCATAATATAATACCTTTATTTGAGTAATAGACAAAGGGAAGTTGTGTTTTAGTGTAAAGGGAAATAACTGAAAAACGTCAAACTTACTAAAAGACTATTTAAATATCGCACATCGCTGAAAAGTTGGACGCCGCAGCAATAAATACTCCTATGTTATAGTTGAAGCAATTCAAGAAAGTTTTTGCTACTCAAATATACCCAGGAAACTGGCCGTCCGTTCTTCTAGAACACTGGCTACTCAACTTTTCGGTATAAACTCAGCTGGCAAATTTTAATAGCTACTACCTTTTAGATATATCGTAGTAAAAAAGAAAGATCCAGGATAGTTTTTCTGAAGCGCTAGCTAAACACATTATTTTTAGGCAAAAACATGCAAATTTGAACAAAAATCGCTAAAAAACTGGAATAATTTTTGAAATATGTTATCTGTGACATACATGATCATGAAAACAAATATTTAAATGAAAAAAATATATAAATCTTTTGAGTTAAGAAATTTTAAATTATATTTTTCGAATAAACATTTCACAAATTGGAAACGACCTTTTTTTGATAATTTTACTGGGAATGTTTTGGAATATTCTTAAAACTGTATAGTTCGCATTATTTATAGTTTTTATACCAGAAAGTTGCTTTGATCGTTCCAGTCAGATCCCGTTTTGGTCTGAGAATTTTTTTAAGTGGTATGACAGCCGATGTTATTTTCTTCTATTTAAATCGTGGTGGATGCAGTACTGTATAGCTCCCGCCATCCATTAAGAATTGGCACTTACAAGGCGAATTAAGATAAACAATATATATTGCACCATATTGTTTTAGTAAGCACTCCAAAAATAAATATCAAATAAATCATTAAAAAAATCCACTTTAGGTAAAATAATCTGGATATTTACTGGTGTTTTTTAATATAATATTTAAAAATATATATATCAATTATCAATTTTCTCAACATATTTTGACTCGAAATAAATTGACTTCCAACGGGAATCATACAAAGCCAAAATAAGTAGAGACAATTAGAAACTGATGTAAAATGTTTCTTTAAAAACGTATTCGAAAATTCCCAATAAATTGATCAAAATACAAAAAAAATTCCAATATAGTGCCTTCCTGTAAACATTCAGTCAATCCATATGAAATCATAATACGTAGAGGAACTGGTGTCAAATGTTTATTTTAAAAAAAATTCCAGTAAAGATAAATGCAGTGAAAAAATGCCTTTCTTGTGAAGATTCAACACCATAATCGAACTCAGCATACCCAAATTAATATATACTCAGCAAAAATAAAAAGTATCCACTTTTTTTTTCTGCAAAATCTGAGACAATAAGAAAGATCTAACAACTTTAGCATGATGTTCTTTTAATAACATCTTTCTTTGATGTTCACACAAAATTTCATCGAAATATACCGAACAATGAAAAAATAAATCACAGTTGAAAAACATAGGTGTGAAAACGAAATTAACAAAATTTAACAAATGTAAAGGTAACGACAATAGCACAGATTCAGCAGTCAAAGTCGATTCAAATACACAGAAAAGTATTCAAAACCTCGCTTATATGTCATGTGTCCACCGTTACACCGAATACACCCAATAATGCGACTTCGCATGCCTCTAACGTAACGACTGACGAATTCGGAAAATAATGCGTTCCATTTGCGGACAAGTGCTGCTGCATGGTCCTGAACATTTTGGATAGGGTCACCCTGACGTACACCACGTCCCAAATATGTTCGATGCTTCGTCAGTCGTTACGTCAGAAGCATGCGACTTCGCATTTTTGAGAGTATTCGGTGTAACGGTGGACACGTGAGATATTAGCCACTTTAGGTAAAATAATCTGGATATTTACTGGTGTGTTTTAATATAATATTTAAAAATATATATATCAATTATCAATTGATAAATCTCAACATATTTTGACTCGAAATAAATTGACTTCCAACGGGAATCATACAAAGCCAAAATAAGTAGAGACAATTAGAAACTGATGTAAAATGTTTCTTTAAAAACGTATTCGAAAATTCCCAATAAATTGATCAAAATACAAAAAAATGTCCAATATAGTGCCTTCCTGTAAACATTCAGTCAATCCATATGAAATCATAATACGTAGAGGAACTGGTGTCAAATGTTTATTTTAAAAAAAATTCCAGTAAAGATAAATGCAGTGAAAAAATGCCTTTCTTGTGAAGATTCAACACCATAATCGAACTCAGCATACCCAAATTAATATATACTCAGCAAAAATAAAAAGTATCCACTTTGTTTTTCTGCAAAATCTGAGACAGTAAGAAAGAACTAACAACTGTAGCATGATGTTCTTTTACATCTTTCTTTGATGTTCACACAAAATTTCATCGAAATATACCGAACAATGAAAAAATAAATCACAGTTGAAAAACATAGGTGTGAAAACGAAATTAACAAAACTTAACAAATGTAAAGGTAACGACAATAGCACAGATTCAGCAGTCAAAGTCGATTTTTAAAGTTTGATTGATTGTTTAAGCATTCAGTATATTTCGATGAAATTGTGTGTGAACATCAAACAAAGATGTTATTAAAAGAAAATCATGCTACAATTGTTAGTTCTTTCTTACAGTCTCAGATTTTGCAGGAAAACGAAGTGGATACTTATAATTTTTGCTGAGTATACTTTAAATTCTGCAGATCTTTTAATGAGAGCTCTTCTATACAAAGAGGTCTAGTATATATATGTAAACTAATATATAAAAAGATATAATGCTGATTTGTCGTCTTTCTATTTTTCTCGGAGCCAGATTCGAACCTACGACATCGAAACTATGACAGTTTATTTTCAGTACAGACCGTAGTCCCTACCACTAGGCTATTGCTGCTGAGCCTCTTTTTGTTCATAATATAATACCTTTATTTGAGTAATAGACAAAGGGTAGTTGTGTTTTAGTGTAAAGGGAAATAACTGAAAAACGTCAAACTTACGAAAAGACTATTTAAATATCGCACATCGCTGAAAAGTTGGACGCCGCAGCAATAAATACTCCCATGTTATAGTTGAAGCAATTCAAGAAAGTTTTTGCTACTCAAATATACCCAGGAAACTGGCCGTCCGTTCTTCTAGAACACTGGCTACTCAACTTTTCGGTATAAACTCAGCTGGCAAATTTTAATAGCTACTACCTTTTAGATATATCGTAGTAAAAAAGAAAGATCCAGGATAGTTTTTCTGAAGCGCTAGCTAAACACATTATTTTTAGGCAAAAACATGCAAATTTGAACAAAAATCGCTAAAAAACTGGAATAATTTTTGAAATATGTTATCTGTGACATACATGATCATGAAAACAAATATTTGAATGAAAAAAATATATAAATCTTTTGAGTTAAGAAATTTTAAATTATATTTTTCGAATAAACATTTCACAAATTGGAAACGACCTTTTTTTGATAATTTTACTGGGAATGTTTTGGAATATTCTTAAAACTGTATAGTTCGCATTATTTATAGTTTTTATACCAGAAAGTTGCTTTGATCGTTCCAGGCAGATCCCGTTTTGGTCTGAGAATTTTTTTAAGTGGTATGACAGCCGATGTTATTTTCTTCTATTTAAATCGTGGTGGATGCAGTACTGTATAGCTCCCGCCATCCATTAAGAATTGGCACTTACAAGGCGAATTAAGATAAACAATATATATTGCACCATATTGTTTTAGTAAGCACTCCAAAAATAAATATCAAATAAATCATTAAAAAAATCCACTTTAGGTAAAATAATCTGGATATTTACTGGTGTTTTTTAATATAATATTTAAAAATATATATATCAATTATCAATTTTCTCAACATATTTTGACTCGAAATAAATTGACTTCCAACGGGAATCATACAAAGCCAAAATAAGTAGAGACAATTAGAAACTGATGTAAAATGTTTCTTTAAAAACGTATTCGAAAATTCCCAATAAATTGATCAAAATACAAAAAAAATTCCAATATAGTGCCTTCCTGTAAACATTCAGTCAATCCATATGAAATCATAATACGTAGAGGAACTGGTGTCAAATGTTTATTTTAAAAAAAATTCCAGTAAAGATAAATGCAGTGAAAAAATGCCTTTCTTGTGAAGATTCAACACCATAATCGAACTCAGCATACCCAAATTAATATATACTCAGCAAAAATAAAAAGTATCCACTTTTTTTTTCTGCAAAATCTGAGACAATAAGAAATATCTAACAACTTTAGCATGATGTTCTTTTAATAACATCTTTCTTTGATGTTCACACAAAATTTCATCGAAATATACCGAACAATGAAAAAATAAATCACAGTTGAAAAACATAGGTGTGAAAACGAAATTAACAAAATTTAACAAATGTAAAGGTAACGACAATAGCACAGATTCAGCAGTCAAAGTCGATTCAAATACACAGAAAAGTATTCAAAACCTCGCTTATATGTCATGTGTCCACCGTTACACCGAATACACCCAATAATGCGACTTCGCATGCCTCTAACGTAACGACTGACGAATTCGGAAAATAATGCGTTCCATTTGCGGACAAGTGCTGCTGCATGGTCCTGAACATTTTGGATAGGGTCACCCTGACGTACACCACGTCCCAAATATGTTCGATGCTTCGTCAGTCGTTACGTCAGAAGCATGCGACTTCGCATTTTTGAGAGTATTCGGTGTAACGGTGGACACGTGAGATATTAGCCAGGTTTTGAACATTTTCTGTGTATTTGAATGGGCTTAGACTGCTAAATCTGTGCTGTAGTCGCTAATCTTTACATTTATTGAGTTTTGTTAATTTCGTTTTCACACCTATGTTTTTAAGTTTTGATTGATTGTTTAAGCATTCAGTATATTTCGATGAAATTGTGTGTGAACATCAAACAAAGATGTTATTAAAAGAAAATCATGCTACAATTGTTAGTTCTTTCTTACAGTCTCAGATTTTGCAGGAAAACGAAGTGGATACTTATAATTTTTGCTGAGTATACTTAAAATGCTGCAGATCTTTTAATGAGAGCTCTTCTATACAAAGAGGTCTAGTATATATATGTAAACTAATATATAAAAAGATATAATGCTGATTTGTCGTCTTTCTATTTTTCTCGGTGCCAGATTCGAACCTGCGACATCGAAACTATGACAGTTTATTTTCAGTACAGACCGTAGTCCCTACCACTGGGCTATTGCTGCTGAGCCTCTTTTTGTTCATACTATAATACCTTAATTTGAGTAATAGACAAAGGGAAGTTGTGTTTTAGTGTAAAGGGAAATAACTGAAAAACGTCAAACTTACGAAAAGACTATTTAAATATCGCACATGGCTGAAAAGTTGGACGCCGCAGCAATAAATACTCCCATGTTATAGTTGAAGCAATTCAAGAAAGTTTTTGCTACTCAAATATACCCAGGAAACTGGCCGTCCGTTCTTCTAGACCACTGGCTACTCAACTTTTCGGTATAAACTCAGCTGGCAAATTTTAATAGCTACTACCTTTTAGATATATCGTAGTAAAAAAGAAAGATCCAGGATAGTTTTTTTGAAGCGCTAGCTAAACACATTATTTTTAGGCAAAAACATGCAAATTTGAACAAAAATCGCTAAAAACTGGAATAATTTTTGAAATATGTTATCTGTGACATACATGATCATGAAAACAAATATTTGAATGAAAAAAATATATAAATCTTTTGAGTTAAGAAATTTTAAATTATATTTTTCGAATAAACATTTCACAAATTGGAAACGACCTTTTTTTGATAATTTTACTGGGAATGTTTTGGAATATTCTTAAAACTGTATAGTTCGCATTATTTATAGTTTTTATACCAGAAAGTTGCTTTGATCGTTCCAGGCAGATCCCGTTTTGGTCTGAGAATTTTTTTAAGTGGTATGACAGCCAATGTTATTTTCTTCTATTTAAATCGTGGTGGATGCAGTACTGTATAGCTCCCGCCATCCATTAAGAATTTGCACTTACAAGGCGAATTAAGATAAACAATATATATTGCACCATATTGTTTTAGTAAGCACTCCAAAAATAAATATCAAATAAATCATTAAAAAAATCCACTTTAGGTAAAATAATCTGGATATTTACTGGTGTTTTTTAATATAATATTTAAAAATATATATATCAATTATCAATTTTCTCAACATATTTTGACTCGAAATAAATTGACTTCCAACGGGAATCATACAAAGCCAAAATAAGTAGAGACAATTAGAAACTGATGTAAAATGTTTCTTTAAAAACGTATTCGAAAATTCCCAATAAATTGATCAAAATACAAAAAAATGTCCAATATAGTGCCTTCCTGTAAACATTAGTCAATCCATATGAAATCATAATACGTAGAGGAACTGGTGTCAAATGTTTATTTTAAAAAAAATAGCAGTAAAGATAAATGCAGTGAAAAAATGCCTTTCTTGTGAAGATTCAACACCATAATCGAACTCAGCATACCCAAATTAATATATACTCAGCAAAAATAAAAAGTATCCACTTTGTTTTTCTTCAAAATCTGAAACAGTAAGAAAGAACTAACAACTGTAGCATGATGTTCTTTTAATAACATCTTTCTTTGATGTTCACACAAAATTTCATCGAAATATACCGAACAATGAAAAAATAAATCACAGTTGAAAAACATAGGTGTGAAAACGAAATTAACAAAACTTAACAAATGTAAAGGTAACGACAATAGCACAGATTCAGCAGTCAAAGTCGATTCAAATACACAGAAAAGTATTCAAAACCTCGCTTATATGTCATGTGTCCACCGTTACACCGAATACACCCAATAATGCGACTTCGCATGCTTCTAACGTAACGACTGACGAATTCGGAAACTAATGCGTTCCATTTGCGGACAAGTGCTGCTGCATGGTCCTGAACATTTTGGATAGGGTCATCCTGACGTACACCACGTCCCAAATATGCTCGATGCTTCGTCAGTCGTTACGTCAGAAGCATGCGACTTCGCATTTTTGAGTGTATTCGGTGTAACGGTGGACACGTGAGATATTAGCCAGGTTTTGAACATGTTCTGTGTATTTGAATGGGCTTAGACTGCTAAATATGTGCTGTAGTCGCTAATCTTTACATTTATTGAGTTTTGTTAATTTCGTTTTCACACCTATGTTTTTAAAGTTTGATTGATTGTTTAAGCATTCAGTATATTTCGATGAAATTGTGTGTGAACATCAAACAAAGATGTTATTAAAAGAAATTCATGCTACAATTGTTAGTTCTTTCTTACAGTCTCAGATTTTGCAGGAAAACGAAGTGGATACTTATAATTTTTTGCTGAGTATACTTTAAATGCTGCAGATCTTTTAATGAGAGCTCTTCTATACAAAGAGGTCTAGTATATATATGTAAACTAATATATAAAAAGATATAATGCTGATTTGTCGTCTTTCTATTTTTCTCGGAGCCAGATTCGAACCTACGACATCGAAACTATGACAGTTTGTTTTCAGTACAGACCGTAGTCCCTACCACTAGGCTATTGCTGCTGAGCCTCTTTTTGTTCATAATATAATACCTTTATTTGAGTAATAGACAAAGGGTAGTTGTGTTTTAGTGTAAAGGGAAATAACTGAAAAACGTCAAACTTACGAAAAGACTATTTAAATATCGCACATCGCTGAAAAGTTGGACGCCGCAGCAATAAATACTCCCATGTTATAGTTGAAACAATTCTTGAAAAGGTTTGTCAATTGGCTAGACGGTCGTTGTACTGGCTTCCCATCTGGCAATTAATTCGGATCTATATCTTGTTTTGTCATTCATTTATCTAGGGAAGTAAAAATCTACCCTACAGCTTAATTACATCTATGACTAAATTAGCGTGGGGACAGCCCTATCTTCTGCCGTCATGGATATGTTGAACGGCCTAGTGGAATAGCCAGTGTGTTGTCTGCTGGGCTCGAAAGCACTTCATGGCGACATGAGTGTGGGGACTGTCCTACCTTTCGGCGTAGTGGAGATATTTACCAAAATTGTCTTTAAATGGGTAGTAAGTGGTTGTTTTATCAAAAACTACTTAATTGATTAAGTTAGGTTACGTGACTGATCCGGTGGACGCGTTGGGGCGATTTTTGAGTCAGATGACAACGCAGGCACAACGGTCCAGGACCAATCACATACACTTTTTATATATATCATATTACTAAGATATTCATTCTCTCCTTACCCCATCCACTCCCACTCCCATATGTCGTATAAATTTCATATAACACTATATTGACGACATGAATATGTTGGATGGCCCAGTGGAATAGCATGTTTGTTGTCAGCTGGGCCCGAAAACATCATTTTCAATTTATTTATTTTTTCTCAATTGTTCCTGAATTTTATTTATTAATTTAATCCGACTTGTCAAGCACTTCACGGCGACATGAGCGTGGGGACTTCCCTACCTTTTTGGCGTAGTGGAGATGTTTAATAAATATGTCGGTGTTTCTGTGTATAATTTCACATAACACGATATTGTATGCCCCCACAAGCCCCGGTGTGTGTTTTTAATTTTTGGTTGTTTTATATGAACAATTATGTAAATAGAAATTCCTGGCTGGCCTACTTAGTTTTATATATGCCTAATATTTTTTAACACATTGATTTAATATTGGCCGACGGGAAAATAACTATTGATTTATTTTCTTATCTGACGCACACATCGGAATAGGGGGCAATACTATTAACATATAAAACCTATGTTTACCTTTGCTTCATGCCCTCCCCAGTGTGGCCTCCCCGTGGCTTTGGCGGAGGGACACACTCCATTTGACGTATTTACTCGCATACGAGTTATTGAGAGGTTTGGAGTGATGTCCTACAAACAACACTGGGATATTTTTATTTGATTTTAATAATTATATGCTTACAATTAATACAGTCCATTCCCTTTGGAAGGGAGCATGAAGCAGACACGACATTGATTATGTATATATGTACATATAACGTTACATTTTTAAAAAATATGGTGACGCGCTGGCGCTGGGATACAATTATAAAATTATATTACTAATCCTCGATCTAAAATTACAAAATAGACCAACCTGTGCTTTTTCCAAACATCAATGGGCAACTAATTCCCTATACAAACTCAGTGTTAATCACCTTCTGAATTTCACGGCCAATCCCATCCAACTGACACGGTTGTCTGCCTGGTTCTTGCCATTATTTGAATGAATACTTCCCTTCCCCTTCCCTCCACAACAACATGTTTATAATTATATAAACATTCCATACTAACCTACTACTGAAAAGCTCGCCAAAAGGCCTAGTGCCATAGGGCGAGCATAAACAAAAACTATATCTCTCTCTTGAAGCAATTCAAGAAAGTTTTTGCTACTCAAATATACCCAGGAAACTGGCCGTCGGTTCTTCTAGACCACTGGCTACTCAACTTTTCGGTATAAACTCAGCTGGCAAATTTTAATAGCTACTACCTTTTAGATATATCGTAGTAAAAAAGAAAGATCCAGGATAGTTTTTCTGAAGCGCTAGCTAAACACATTATTTTTAGGCAAAAACATGCAAATTTGAACAAAAATTGCTAAAAACTGGAATAATTTTTGAAATATGTTATCTGTGACATACATGATCATGAAAACAAATATTTGTATGAAAAAAATATATAAATCTTTTGAGTTAAGAAATTTTAAATTATATTTTTCGAATAAACATTTCACAAATTGGAAACGACCTTTTTTTGATAATTTTACTGGGAATGTTTTGGAATATTCTTAAAACTGTATAGTTCGCATTATTTATAGTTTTTATACCAGAAAGTTGCTTTGATCGTTCCATGCAGATCCCGTTTTGGTCTGAGAATTTTTTTAAGTGGTATGACAGCCGATGTTATTTTCTTCTATTTAAATCGTGGTGGATGCAGTACTGTATAGCTCCCGCCATCCATTAAGAATTGGCACTTACAAGGCGAATTAAGATAAACAATATATATTGCACCATATTGTTTTAGTAAGCACGCCAAAAATAAATATCAAATAAATCATTAAAAAAATCCACTTTAGGTAAAATAATCTGGATATTTACTGGTGTGTTTTAATATAATATTTAAAAATATATATATCAATTATCAATTGATAAATCTCAACATATTTTGACTCGAAATAAATTGACTTCCAACGGGAATCATACAAAGCCAAAATAAGTAGAGACAATTAGAAACTGATGTAAAATGTTTCTTTAAAAACGTATTCGAAAATTCCCAATAAATTGATCAAAATACAAAAAAAATTCCAATATAGTGCCTTCCTGTAAACATTCAGTCAATCCATATGAAATCATAATACGTAGAGGAACTGGTGTCAAATGTTTATTTTAAAAAAAATTCCAGTAAAGATAAATGCAGTGAAAAAATGCCTTTCTTGTGAAGATTCAACACCATAATCGAACTCAGCATACCCAAATTAATATATACTCAGCAAAAATAAAAAGTATCCACTTTTTTTTTCTGCAAAATCTGAGACAATAAGAAAGATCTAACAACTTTAGCATGATGTTCTTTTAATAACATCTTTCTTTGATGTTCACACAAAATTTCATCGAAATATACCGAACAATGAAAAAATAAATCACAGTTGAAAAACATAGGTGTGAAAACGAAATTAACAAAACTTAACAAATGTAAAGGTAACGACAATAGCACAGATTCAGCAGTCAAAGTCGATTCAAATACACAGAAAAGTATTCAAAACCTCGCTTATATGTCATGTGTCCACCGTTACACCGAATACACCCAATAATGCGACTTCGCATGCTTCTAACGTAACGACTGACGAATTCGGAAAATAATGCGTTCCATTTGCGGACAAGTGCTGCTGCATGGTCCTGAACATTTTGGATAGGGTCACCCTGACGTACACCACGTCCCAAATATGCTCGATGCTTCGTCAGTCGTTACGTCAGAAGCATGCGACTTCGCATTTTTGAGAGTATTCGGTGTAACGGTGGACACGTGAGATATTAGCCAGGTTTTGAACATTTTCTGTGTATTTGAATGGGCTTAGACTGCTAAATCTGTGCTGTAGTCGCTAATCTTTACATTTATTGAGTTTTGTTAATTTCGTTTTCACACCTATGTTTTTAAGTTTTGATTGATTGTTTAAGCATTCAGTATATTTCGATGAAATTGTGTGTGAACATCAAACAAAGATGTTATTAAAAGAAAATCATGCTACAATTGTTAGTTCTTTCTTACAGTCTCAGATTTTGCAGGAAAACGAAGTGGATACTTATAATTTTTGCTGAGTATACTTAAAATGCTGCAGATCTTTTAATGAGAGCTCTTCTATACAAAGAGGTCTAGTATATATATGTAAACTAATATATAAAAAGATATAATGCTGATTTGTCGTCTTTCTATTTTTCTCGGTGCCAGATTCGAACCTGCGACATCGAAACTATGACAGTTTATTTTCAGTACAGACCGTAGTCCCTACCACTGGGCTATTGCTGCTGAGCCTCTTTTTGTTCATACTATAATACCTTAATTTGAGTAATAGACAAAGGGAAGTTGTGTTTTAGTGTAAAGGGAAATAACTGAAAAACGTCAAACTTACGAAAAGACTATTTAAATATCGCACATGGCTGAAAAGTTGGACGCCGCAGCAATAAATACTCCCATGTTATAGTTGAAGCAATTCAAGAAAGTTTTTGCTACTCAAATATACCCAGGAAACTGGCCGTCCGTTCTTCTAGACCACTGGCTACTCAACTTTTCGGTATAAACTCAGCTGGCAAATTTTAATAGCTACTACCTTTTAGATATATCGTAGTAAAAAAGAAAGATCCAGGATAGTTTTTTTGAAGCGCTAGTTTTTTAGGCAAAAACATGCAAATTTGAACAAAAATCGCTAAAAACTGGAATAATTTTTGAAATATGTTATCTGTGACATACATGATCATGAAAACAAATATTTGAATGAAAAAAATATATAAATCTTTTGAGTTAAGAAATTTTAAATTATATTTTTCGAATAAACATTTCACAAATTGGAAACGACCTTTTTTTGATAATTTTACTGGGAATGTTTTGGAATATTCTTAAAACTGTATAGTTCGCATTATTTATAGTTTTTATACCAGAAAGTTGCTTTGATCGTTCCAGGCAGATCCCGTTTTGGTCTGAGAATTTTTTTAAGTGGTATGACAGCCGATGTTATTTTCTTCTATTTAAATCGTGGTGGATGCAGTACTGTATAGCTCCCGCCATCCATTAAGAATTGGCACTTACAAGGCGAATTAAGATAAACAATATATATTGCACCATATTGTTTTAGTAAGCACTCCAAAAATAAATATCAAATAAATCATTAAAAAAATCCACTTTAGGTAAAATAATCTGGATATTTACCGGTGTTTTTTAATATAATATTTAAAAATATATATATCAATTATCAATTTTCTCAACATATTTTGACTCGAAATAAATTGACTTCCAACGGGAATCATACAAAGCCAAAATAAGTAGAGACAATTAGAAACTGATGTAAAATGTTTCTTTAAAAACGTATTCGAAAATTCCCAATAAATTGATCAAAATACAAAAAAATGTCCAATATAGTGCCTTCCTGTAAACATTAGTCAATCCATATGAAATCATAATACGTAGAGGAACTGGTGTCAAATGTTTATTTTAAAAAAAATAGCAGTAAAGATAAATGCAGTGAAAAAATGCCTTTCTTGTGAAGATTCAACACCATAATCGAACTCAGCATACCCAAATTAATATATACTCAGCAAAAATAAAAAGTATCCACTTTGTTTTTCTTCAAAATCTGAAACAGTAAGAAAGAACTAACAACTGTAGCATGATGTTCTTTTAATAACATCTTTCTTTGATGTTCACACAAAATTTCATCGAAATATACCGAACAATGAAAAAATAAATCACAGTTGAAAAACATAGGTGTGAAAACGAAATTAACAAAACTTAACAAATGTAAAGGTAACGACAATAGCACAGATTCAGCAGTCAAAGTCGATTCAAATACACAGAAAAGTATTCAAAACCTCGCTTATATGTCATGTGTCCACCGTTACACCGAATACACCCAATAATGCGACTTCGCATGCTTCTAACGTAACGACTGACGAATTCGGAAACTAATGCGTTCCATTTGCGGACAAGTGCTGCTGCATGGTCCTGAACATTTTGGATAGGGTCATCCTGACGTACACCACGTCCCAAATATGCTCGATGCTTCGTCAGTCGTTACGTCAGAAGCATGCGACTTCGCATTTTTGAGTGTATTCGGTGTAACGGTGGACACGTGAGAACCAGGTTTTGAACATGTTCTGTGTATTTGAATGGGCTTAGACTGCTAAATATGTGCTGTAGTCGCTAATCTTTACATTTATTGAGTTTTGTTAATTTCGTTTTCACACCTATGTTTTTAAAGTTTGATTGATTGTTTAAGCATTCAGTATATTTCGATGAAATTGTGTGTGAACATCAAACAAAGATGTTATTAAAAGAAAATCATGCTACAATTGTCAGTTCTTTCTTACAGTCTCAGATTTTGCAGGAAAACGAAGTGGATACTTATAATTTTTGCTGAGTATACTTTAAATGCTGCAGATCTTTTAATGAGAGCTCTTCTATACAAAGAGGTCTAGTATATATATGTCAACTAATATATAAAAAGATATAATGCTGATTTGTCGTCTTTCTATTTTTCTCGGAGCCAGATTCGAACCTACGACATCGAAACTATGACAGTTTGTTTTCAGTACAGACCGTAGTCCCTACCACTAGGCTATTGCTGCTGAGCCTCTTTTTGTTCATAATATAATACCTTTATTTGAGTAATAGACAAAGGGTAGTTGTGTTTTAGTGTAAAGGGAAATAACTGAAAAACGTCAAACTTACGAAAAGACTATTTAAATATCGCACATCGCTGAAAAGTTGGACGCCGCAGCAATAAATACTCCCATGTTATAGTTGAAGCAATTCTTGAAAAGGTTTGTCAATTGGCTAGACGGTCGTTGTACTGGCTTCCCATCTGGCAATCAATTCGGATCTATATCTTGTTTTGTCATTCATTTATCTAGGGAAGTAAAAATCTACCCTACAGCTTAATTACATCTATGACTAAATTAGCGTGGGGACAGCCCTATCTTCTGCCGTCATGGATATGTTGAACGGCCTAGTGGAATAGCCAGTGTGCTGTCTGCTGGGCTCGAATGCACTTCATGGCGACATGAGTGTGGGGACTGTCCTACCTTTCGGCGTAGTGGAGATATTTACCAAAATTGTCTTTAAATGGGTAGTAAGTGGTTGTTTTATCAAAAACTACTTAATTGATTCAGTTAGGTTACGTGACTGATCCGGTGGACGCGTTGGGGCGATTTTTGAGTCAGATGACAACGCAGGCACAACGGTCCAGGACCAATCACATACACTTTTTATATATATCATATTACTAAGATATTCATTCTCTCCTTACCCCATCCACTCCCACTCCCATATGTCGTATAAATTTCATATAACACTATATTGACGACATGAATATGTTGGATGGCCCAGTGGAATAGCATGTTTGTTGTCAGCTGGGCCCGAAAACATCATTTTCAATTTATTTATTTTTTCTCAATTGTTCCTGAATTTTATTTATTAATTTAATCCGACTTGTCAAGCACTTCACGGCGACATGAGCGTGGGGACTTCCCTACCTTTTTGGCGTAGTGGAGATGTTTAATAAATATGTCGGTGTTTCTGTGTATAATTTCACATAACACGATATTGTATGCCCCCACAAGCCCCGGTGTGTGTTTTTAATTTTTGGTTGTTTTATATGAACAATTATGTAAATAGAAATTCCTGGCTGGCCTACTTAGTTTTATATATGCCTAATATTTTTTAACACATTGATTTAATATTGGCCGACGGGAAAATAACTATTGATTTATTTTCTTATCTGACGCACACATCGGAATAGGGGGCAATACTATTAACATATAAAACCTATGTTTACCTTTGCTTCATGCCCTCCCCAGTGTGGCCTCCCCGTGGCTTTGGCGGAGGGACACACTCCATTTGACGTATTTACTCGCATACGAGTTATTGAGAGGTTTGGTGTGATGTCCTACAAACAACACTGGGATATTTTTATTTGATTTTAATAATTATATGCTTACAATTAATACAGTCCATTCCCTTTGGAAGGGAGCATGAAGCAGACACGACATTGATTATGTATATATGTACATATAACGTTACATTTTTAAAAAATATGGTGACGCGCTGGCGCTGGGATACAATTATAAAATTATATTACTAATCCTCGATCTAAAATTACAAAATAGACCAACCTGTGCTTTTTCCAAACATCAATCGGCAACTAATTCCCTATACAAACTCAGTGTTAATCACCTTCTGAATTTCACGGCCAATCCCATCCAACTGACACGGTTGTCTGCCTGGTTCTTGCCATTATTTGAATGAATACTTCCCTTCCCCTTCCCTCCACAACAACATGTTTATAATTATATAAACATTCCATACTAACCTACTACTGAAAAGCTCGCCAAAAGGCCTAGTGCCATAGGGCGAGCATAAACAAAAACTATATCTCTCTCTTGAAGCAATTCAAGAAAGTTTTTGCTACTCAAATATACCCAGGAAACTGGCCGTCGGTTCTTCTAGACCACTGGCTACTCAACTTTTCGGTATAAACTCAGCTGGCAAATTTTAATAGCTACTACCTTTTAGATATATCGTAGTAAAAAAGAAAGATCCAGGATAGTTTTTCTGAAGCGCTAGCTAAACACATTATTTTTAGGCAAAAACATGCAAATTTGAACAAAAATTGCTAAAAACTGGAATAATTTTTGAAATATGTTATCTGTGACATACATGATCATGAAAACAAATATTTGTATGAAAAAAATATATAAATCTTTTGAGTTAAGAAATTTTAAATTATATTTTTCGAATAAACATTTCACAAATTGGAAACGACCTTTTTTTGATAATTTTACTGGGAATGTTTTGGAATATTCTTAAAACTGTATAGTTCGCATTATTTATAGTTTTTATACCAGAAAGTTGCTTTGATCGTTCCATGCAGATCCCGTTTTGGTCTGAGAATTTTTTTAAGTGGTATGACAGCCGATGTTATTTTCTTCTATTTAAATCGTGGTGGATGCAGTACTGTATAGCTCCCGCCATCCATTAAGAATTGGCACTTACAAGGCGAATTAAGATAAACAATATATATTGCACCATATTGTTTTAGTAAGCACTCCAAAAATAAATATCAAATAAATCATTAAAAAAATCCACTTTAGGTAAAATAATCTGGATATTTACTGGTGTTTTTTAATATAATATTTAAAAATATATATATCAATTATCAATTGATATATCTCAACATATTTTGACTCGAAATAAATTGACTTCCAACGGGAATCATACAAAGCAAAAATAAGTAGAGACAATTAGAAACTGATGTAAAATGTTTCTTTAAAAACGTATTCGAAAATTCCCAATAAATTGATCAAAATACAAAAAAATGTCCAATATAGTGCCTTCCTGTAAACATTCAGTCAATCCATATGAAATCATAATACGCAGAGGAACTGGTGTCAAATGTTTATTTTAAAAAAAATTCCAGTAAAGATAAATGCAGTGGAAAAATGCCTTTCTTGTGAAGATTCAACACCATAATCGAACTCAGCATACCCAAATTAATATATACTCAGCAAAAATAAAAAGTATCCACTTTGTTTTTCTGCAAAATCTGAGACAGTAAGAAAGAACTAACAACTGTAGCATGATGTTCTTTTAATAACATCTTTCTTTGATGTTCACACAAAATTTCATCGAAATATACCGAACAATGAAAAAATAAATCACAGTTGAAAAACATAGGTGTGAAAACGAAATTAACAAAACTTAACAAATGTAAAGGTAACGACAATAGAACAGATTCAGCAGTCAAAGTCGATTCAAATACACAGAAAAGTATTCAAAACCTCGCTTATATGTCATGTGTCCACCGTTACACCGAATACACCCAATAATGCGACTTCGCATGCTTCTAACGTAACGACTGACGAATTCGGAAACTAATGCGTTCCATTTGCGGACAAGTGCTGCTGCATGGTCCTGAACATTTTGGATAGGGTCATCCTGACGTACACCACGTCCCAAATATGCTCGATGCTTCGTCAGTCGTTACGTCAGAAGCATGCGACTTCGCATTTTTGAGAGTATTCGGTGTAACGGTGGACACGTGAGATATTAGCCAGGTTTTGAACATTTTCTGTGTATTTGAATGGGCTTAGACTGCTAAATCTGTGCTGTAGTCGCTAATCTTTACATTTATTGAGTTTTGTTAATTTCGTTTTCACACCTATGTTTTTAAGTTTTGATTGATTGTTTAAGCATTCAGTATATTTCGATGAAATTGTGTGTGAACATCAAACAAAGATGTTATTAAAAGAAAATCATGCTACAATTGTTAGTTCTTTCTTACAGTCTCAGATTTTGCAGGAAAACGAAGTGGATACTTATAATTTTTGCTGAGTATACTTAAAATGCTGCAGATCTTTCAATGAGAGCTCTTCTATAGAAAGAGGTCTAGTATATATATGTAAACTAATATATAAAAAGATATAATGCTGATTTGTCGTCTTTCTATTTTTCTCGGAGCCAGATTCGAACCTGCGACATCGAAACTATGACAGTTTATTTTCAGTACAGACCGCAGTCCCTACCACTGGGCTATTGCTGCTGAGCCTCTTTTTGTTCATAATATAATACCTTAATTTGAGTAATAGACAAAGGGAAGTTGTGTTTTAGTGTAAAGGGAAATAACTGAAAAACGTCAAACTTACGAAAAGACTATTTAAATATCGCACATGGCTGAAAAGTTGGACGCCGCAGCAATAAATACTCCCATGTTATAGTTGAAGCAATTCAAGAAAGTTTTTGCTACTCAAATATACCCAGGAAACTGGCCGTCCGTTCTTCTAGACCACTGGCTACTCAACTTTTCGGTATAAACTCAGCTGGCAAATTTTAATAGCTACTACCTTTTAGATATATCGTAGTAAAAAAGAAAGATCCAGGATAGTTTTTTTGAAGCGCTAGCTAAACACATTATTTTTAGGCAAAAACATGCAAATTTGAACAAAAATCGCTAAAAACTGGAATAATTTTTGAAATATGTTATCTGTGACATACATGATCATGAAAACAAATATTTGAATGAAAAAAATATATAAATCTTTTGAGTTAAGAAATTTTAAATTATGTTTTTCGAATAAACATTTCACAAATTGGAAACGACCTTTTTTTGATAATTTTACTGGGAATGTTTTGGAATATTCTTAAAACTGTATAGTTCGCATTATTTATAGTTTTTATACCAGAAAGTTGCTTTGATCGTTCCAGGCAGATCCCGTTTTGGTCTGAGAATTTTTTTAAGTGTTATGACAGCCGATGTTATTTTCTTCTATTTAAGTCGTGGTGGATGCAGTACTGTATAGCTCCCGCCATCCATTAAGAATTGGCACTTACAAGGCGAATTAAGATAAACAATATATATTGCACCATATTGTTTTAGTAAGCACTCCAAAAATAAATATCAAATAAATCATTAAAAAAATCCACTTTAGGTAAAATAATCTGGATATTTACTGGTGTTTTTTAATATAATATTTAAAAATATATATATCAATTATCAATTGATATATCTCAACATATTTTGACTCGAAATAAATTGACTTCCAACGGGAATCATACAAAGCCAAAATAAGTAGAGACAATTAGAAACTGATGTAAAATGTTTCTTTAAAAACGTATTCGAAAATTCCCAATAAATTGATCAAAATACAAAAAAATGTCCAATATAGTGCCTTCCTGTAAACATTAGTCAATCCATATGAAATCATAATACGTAGAGGAACTGGTGTCAAATGTTTATTTTAAAAAAAATAGCAGTAAAGATAAATGCAGTGAAAAAATGCCTTTCTTGTGAAGATTCAACACCATAATCGAACTCAGCATACCCAAATTAATATATACTCAGCAAAAATAAAAAGTATCCACTTTGTTTTTCTTCAAAATCTGAAACAGTAAGAAAGAACTAACAACTGTAGCATGATGTTCTTTTAATAACATCTTTCTTTGATGTTCACACAAAATTTCATCGAAATATACCGAACAATGAAAAAATAAATCACAGTTGAAAAACATAGGTGTGAAAACGAAATTAACAAAACTTAACAAATGTAAAGGTAACGACAATAGCACAGATTCAGCAGTCAAAGTCGATTCAAATACACAGAAAAGTATTCAAAACCTCGCTTATATGTCATGTGTCCACCGTTACACCGAATACACCCAATAATGCGACTTCGCATGCTTCTAACGTAACGACTGACGAATTCGGAAACTAATGCGTTCCATTTGCGGACAAGTGCTGCTGCATGGTGCTGAACATTTTGGATAGGGTCATCCTGACGTACACCACGTCCCAAATATGCTCGATGCTTCGTCAGTCGTTACGTCAGAAGCATGCGACTTCGCATTTTTGAGTGTATTCGGTGTAACGGTGGACACGTGAGATATTAGCCAGGTTTTGAACATGTTCTGTGTATTTGAATGGGCTTAGACTGCTAAATATGTGCTGTAGTCGCTAATCTTTACATTTATTGAGTTTTGTTAATTTCGTTTTCACACCTATGTTTTTAAAGTTTGATTGATTGTTTAAGCATTCAGTATATTTCGATGAAATTGTGTGTGAACATCAAACAAAGATGTTATTAAAAGAAAATCATGCTACAATTGTTAGTTCTTTCTTACAGTCTCAGATTTTGCAGGAAAACGAAGTGGATACTTATAATTTTTGCTGAGTATACTTTAAATGCTGCAGATCTTTTAATGAGAGCTCTTCTATACAAAGAGGTCTAGTATATATATGTCAACTAATATATAAAAAGATATAATGCTGATTTGTCGTCTTTCTATTTTTCTCGGAGCCAGATTCGAACCTACGACATCGAAACTATGACAGTTTGTTTTCAGTACAGACCGTAGTCCCTACCACTAGGCTATTGCTGCTGAGCCTCTTTTTGTTCATAATATAATACCTTTATTTGAGTAATAGACAAAGGGTAGTTGTGTTTTAGTGTAAAGGGAAATAACTGAAAAACGTCAAACTTACGAAAAGACTATTTAAATATCGCACATCGCTGAAAAGTTGGACGCCGCAGCAATAAATACTCCCATGTTATAGTTGAAGCAATTCTTGAAAAGGTTTGTCAATTGGCTAGACGGTCGTTGTACTGGCTTCCCATCTGGCAATCAATTCGGATCTATATCTTGTTTTGTCATTCATTTATCTAGGGAAGTAAAAATCTACCCTACAGCTTAATTACATCTATGACTAAATTAGCGTGGGGACAGCCCTATCTTCTGCCGTCATGGATATGTTGAACGGCCTAGTGGAATAGCCAGTGTGCTGTCTGCTGGGCTCGAAAGCACTTCATGGCGACATGAGTGTGTGGACTGTCCTACCTTTCGGCGTAGTGGAGATATTTACCAAAATTGTCTTTAAATGGGTAGTAAGTGGTTGTTTTATCAAAAACTACTTAATTGATTCAGTTAGGTTACGTGACTGATCCGGTGGACGCGTTGGGGCGATTTTTGAGTCAGATGACAACGCAGGCACAACGGTCCAGGACCAATCACATACACTTTTTATATATATCATATTACTAAGATATTCATTCTCTCCTTACCCCATCCACTCCCACTCCCATATGTCGTATAAATTTCATATAACACTATATTGACGACATGAATATGTTGGATGGCCCAGTGGAATAGCATGTTTGTTGTCAGCTGGGCCCGAAAACATCATTTTCAATTTATTTATTTTTTCTCAATTGTTCCTGAATTTTATTTATTAATTTAATCCGACTTGTCAAGCACTTCACGGCGACATGAGCGTGGGGACTTCCCTACCTTTTTGGCGTAGTGGAGATGTTTAATAAATATGTCGGTGTTTCTGTGTATAATTTCACATAACACGATATTGTATGCCCCCACAAGCCCCGGTGTGTGTTTTTAATTTTTGGTTGTTTTATATGAACAATTATGTAAATAGAAATTCCTGGCTGGCCTACTTAGTTTTATATATGCCTAATATTTTTTAACACATTGATTTAATATTGGCCGACGGGAAAATAACTATTGATTTATTTTCTTATCTGACGCACACATCGGAATAGGGGGCAATACTATTAACATATAAAACCTATGTTTACCTTTGCTTCATGCCCTCCCCAGTGTGGCCTCCCCGTGGCTTTGGCGGAGGGACACACTCCATTTGACGTATTTACTCGCATACGAGTTATTGAGAGGTTTGGAGTGATGTCCTACAAACAACACTGGGATATTTTTATTTGATTTTAATAATTATATGCTTACAATTAATACAGTCCATTCCCTTTGGAAGGGAGCATGAAGCAGACACGACATTGATTATGTATATATGTACATATAACGTTACATTTTTAAAAAATATGGTGACGCGCTGGCGCTGGGATACAATTATAAAATTATATTACTAATCCTCGATCTAAAATTACAAAATAGACCAACCTGTGCTTTTTCCAAACATCAATGGGCAACTAATTCCCTATACAAACTCAGTGTTAATCACCTTCTGAATTTCACGGCCAATCCCATCCAACTGACACGGTTGTCTGCCTGGTTCTTGCCATTATTTGAATGAATACTTCCCTTCCCCTTCCCTCCACAACAACATGTTTATAATTATATAAACATTCCATACTAACCTACTACTGAAAAGCTCGCCAAAAGGCCTAGTGCCATAGGGCGAGCATAAACAAAAACTATATCTCTCTCTTGAAGCAATTCAAGAAAGTTTTTGCTACTCAAATATACCCAGGAAACTGGCCGTCGGTTCTTCTAGACCACTGGCTACTCAACTTTTCGGTATAAACTCAGCTGGCAAATTTTAATAGCTACTACCTTTTAGATATATCGTAGTAAAAAAGAAAGATCCAGGATAGTTTTTCTGAAGCGCTAGCTAAACACATTATTTTTAGGCAAAAACATGCAAATTTGAACAAAAATTGCTAAAAACTGGAATAATTTTTGAAATATGTTATCTGTGACATACATGATCATGAAAACAAATATTTGTATGAAAAAAATATATAAATCTTTTGAGTTAAGAAATTTTAAATTATATTTTTCGAATAAACATTTCACAAATTGGAAACGACCTTTTTTTGATAATTTTACTGGGAATGTTTTGGAATATTCTTAAAACTGTATAGTTCGCATTATTTATAGTTTTTATACCAGAAAGTTGCTTTGATCGTTCCAGGCAGATCCCGTTTTGGTCTGAGAATTTTTTTAAGTGGTATGACAGCCGATGTTATTTTCTTCTATTTAAATCGTGGTGGATGCAGTACTGTATAGCTCCCGCCATCCATTAAGAATTGGCACTTACAAGGCGAATTAAGATAAACAATATATATTGCACCATATTGTTTTAGTAAGCACTCCAAAAATAAATATCAAATAAATCATTAAAAAAATCCACTTTAGGTAAAATAATCTGGATATTTACTGGTGTTTTTTAATATAATATTTAAAAATATATATATCAATTATCAATTTTCTCAACATATTTTGACTCGAAATAAATTGACTTCCAACGGGAATCATACAAAGCCAAAATAAGTAGAGACAATTAGAAACTGATGTAAAATGTTTCTTTAAAAACGTATTCGAAAATTCCCAATAAATTGATCAAAATACAAAAAAAATTCCAATATAGTGCCTTCCTGTAAACATTCAGTCAATCCATATGAAATCATAATACGTAGAGGAACTGGTGTCAAATGTTTATTTTAAAAAAAATTCCAGTAAAGATAAATGCAGTGAAAAAATGCCTTTCTTGTGAAGATTCAACACCATAATCGAACTCAGCATACCCAAATTAATATATACTCAGCAAAAATAAAAAGTATCCACTTTTTTTTTCTGCAAAATCTGAGACAATAAGAAAGATCTAACAACTTTAGCATGATGTTCTTTTAATAACATCTTTCTTTGATGTTCACACAAAATTTCATCGAAATATACCGAACAATGAAAAAATAAATCACAGTTGAAAAACATAGGTGTGAAAACGAAATTAACAAAACTTAACAAATGTAAAGGTAACGACAATAGCACAGATTCAGCAGTCAAAGTCGATTCAAATACACAGAAAAGTATTCAAAACCTCGCTTATATGTCATGTGTCCACCGTTACACCGAATACACCCAATAATGCGACTTCGCATGCCTCTAACGTAACGACTGACGAATTCGGAAAATAATGCGTTCCATTTGCGGACAAGTGCTGCTGCATGGTCCTGAACATTTTGGATAGGGTCACCCTGACGTACACCACGTCCCAAATATGTTCGATGCTTCGTCAGTCGTTACGTCAGAAGCATGCGACTTCGCATTTTTGAGAGTATTCGGTGTAACGGTGGACACGTGAGATATTAGCCAGGTTTTGAACATTTTCTGTGTATTTGAATGGGCTTAGACTGCTAAATCTGTGCTGTAGTCGCTAATCTTTACATTTATTGAGTTTTGTTAATTTCGTTTTCACACCTATGTTTTTAAGTTTTGATTGATTGTTTAAGCATTCAGTATATTTCGATGAAATTGTGTGTGAACATCAAACAAAGATGTTATTAAAAGAAAATCATGCTACAATTGTTAGTTCTTTCTTACAGTCTCAGATTTTGCAGGAAAACGAAGTGGATACTTATAATTTTTGCTGAGTATACTTAAAATGCTGCAGATCTTTTAATGAGAGCTCTTCTATACAAAGAGGTCTAGTATATATATGTAAACTAATATATAAAAAGATATAATGCTGATTTGTCGTCTTTCTATTTTTCTCGGTGCCAGATTCGAACCTGCGACATCGAAACTATGACAGTTTATTTTCAGTACAGACCGTAGTCCCTACCACTGGGCTATTGCTGCTGAGCCTCTTTTTGTTCATACTATAATACCTTAATTTGAGTAATAGACAAAGGGAAGTTGTGTTTTAGTGTAAAGGGAAATAACTGAAAAACGTCAAACTTACGAAAAGACTATTTAAATATCGCACATGGCTGAAAAGTTGGACGCCGCAGCAATAAATACTCCCATGTTATAGTTGAAGCAATTCAAGAAAGTTTTTGCTACTCAAATATACCCAGGAAACTGGCCGTCCGTTCTTCTAGACCACTGGCTACTCAACTTTTCGGTATAAACTCAGCTGGCAAATTTTAATAGCTACTACCTTTTAGATATATCGTAGTAAAAAAGAAAGATCCAGGATAGTTTTTTTGAAGCGCTAGTTTTTTAGGCAAAAACATGCAAATTTGAACAAAAATCGCTAAAAACTGGAATAATTTTTGAAATATGTTATCTGTGATCATGATCATGAAAACAAATATTTGAATGAAAAAAATATATAAATCTTTTGAGTTAAGAAATTTTAAATTATATTTTTCGAATAAACATTTCACAAATTGGAAACGACCTTTTTTTGATAATTTTACTGGGAATGTTTTGGAATATTCTTAAAACTGTATAGTTCGCATTATTTATAGTTTTTATACCAGAAAGTTGCTTTGATCGTTCCAGGCAGATCCCGTTTTGGTCTGAGAATTTTTTTAAGTGGTATGACAGCCGATGTTATTTTCTTCTAATTAAATCGTGGTGGATGCAGTACTGTATAGCTCCCGCCATCCATTAAGAATTGGCACTTACAAGGCGAATTAAGATAAACAATATATATTGCACCATATTGTTTTAGTAAGCACTCCAAAAATAAATATCAAATAAATCATTAAAAAAATCCACTTTAGGTAAAATAATCTGGATATTTACTGGTGTTTTTTAATATAATATTTAAAAATATATATATCAATTATCAATTGATAAATCTCAACATATTTTGACTCGAAATAAATTGACTTCCAACGGGAATCATACAAAGCAAAAATAAGTAGAGACAATTAGAAACTGATGTAAAATGTTTCTTTAAAAACGTATTCGAAAATTCCCAATAAATTGATCAAAATACAAAAAAATGTCCAATATAGTGCCTTCCTGTAAACATTCAGTCAATCCATATGAAATCATAATACGTAGAGGAACTGGTGTCAAATGTTTATTTTAAAAAAAATTCCAGTAAAGATAAATGCAGTGGAAAAATGCCTTTCTTGTGAAGATTCAACACCATAATCGAACTCAGCATACCCAAATTAATATATACTCAGCAAAAATAAAAAGTATCCACTTTGTTTTTCTGCAAAATCTGAGACAGTAAGAAAGAACTAACAACTGTAGCATGATGTTCTTTTAATAACATCTTTCTTTGATGTTCACACAAAATTTCATCGAAATATACCGAACAATGAAAAAATAAATCACAGTTGAAAAACATAGGTGTGAAAACGAAATTAACAAAACTTAACAAATGTAAAGGTAACGACAATAGAACAGATTCAGCAGTCAAAGTCGATTCAAATACACAGAAAAGTATTCAAAACCTCGCTTATATGTCATGTGTCCACCGTTACACCGAATACACCCAATAATGCGACTTCGCATGCTTCTAACGTAACGACTGACGAATTCGGAAACTAATGCGTTCCATTTGCGGACAAGTGCTGCTGCATGGTCCTGAACATTTTGGATAGGGTCATCCTGACGTACACCACGTCCCAAATATGCTCGATGCTTCGTCAGTCGTTACGTCAGAAGCATGCGACTTCGCATTTTTGAGAGTATTCGGTGTAACGGTGGACACGTGAGATATTAGCCAGGTTTTGAACATTTTCTGTGTATTTGAATGGGCTTAGACTGCTAAATCTGTGCTGTAGTCGCTAATCTTTACATTTATTGAGTTTTGTTAATTTCGTTTTCACACCTATGTTTTTAAGTTTTGATTGATTGTTTAAGCATTCAGTATATTTCGATGAAATTGTGTGTGAACATCAAACAAAGATGTTATTAAAAGAAAATCATGCTACAATTGTTAGTTCTTTCTTACAGTCTCAGATTTTGCAGGAAAACGAAGTGGATACTTATAATTTTTGCTGAGTATACTTAAAATGCTGCAGATCTTTCAATGAGAGCTCTTCTATAGAAAGAGGTCTAGTATATATATGTAAACTAATATATAAAAAGATATAATGCTGATTTGTCGTCTTTCTATTTTTCTCGGAGCCAGATTCGAACCTGCGACATCGAAACTATGACAGTTTATTTTCAGTACAGACCGTAGTCCCTACCACTGGGCTATTGCTGCTGAGCCTCTTTTTGTTCATAATATAATACCTTAATTTGAGTAATAGACAAAGGGAAGTTGTGTTTTAGTGTAAAGGGAAATAACTGAAAAACGTCAAACTTACGAAAAGACTATTTAAATATCGCACATGGCTGAAAAGTTGGACGCCGCAGCAATAAATACCCCCATGTTATAGTTGAAGCAATTCAAGAAAGTTTTTGCTACTCAAATATACCCAGGAAACTGGCCGTCCGTTCTTCTAGACCACTGGCTACTCAACTTTTCGGTATAAACTCAGCTGGCAAATTTTAATAGCTACTACCTTTTAGATATATCGTAGTAAAAAAGAAAGATCCAGGATAGTTTTTTTGAAGCGCTAGCTAAACACATTATTTTTAGGCAAAAACATGCAAATTTGAACAAAAATCGCTAAAAACTGGAATAATTTTTGAAATATGTTATCTGTGACATACATGATCATGAAAACAAATATTTGAATGAAAAAAATATATAAATCTTTTGAGTTAAGAAATTTTAAATTATGTTTTTCGAATAAACATTTCACAAATTGGAAACGACCTTTTTTTGATAATTTTACTGGGAATGTTTTGGAATATTCTTAAAACTGTATAGTTCGCATTATTTATAGTTTTTATACCAGAAAGTTGCTTTGATCGTTCCAGGCAGATCCCGTTTTGGTCTGAGAATTTTTTTAAGTGGTATGACAGCCGATGTTATTTTCTTCTATTTAAGTCGTGGTGGATGCAGTACTGTATAGCTCCCGCCATCCATTAAGAATTGGCACTTACAAGGCGAATTAAGATAAACAATATATATTGCACCATATTGTTTTAGTAAGCACTCCAAAAATAAATATCAAATAAATCATTAAAAAAATCCACTTTAGGTAAAATAATCTGGATATTTACTGGTGTTTTTTAATATAATATTTAAAAATATATATATCAATTATCAATTGATATATCTCAACATATTTTGACTCGAAATAAATTGACTTCCAACGGGAATCATACAAAGCCAAAATAAGTAGAGACAATTAGAAACTGATGTAAAATGTTTCTTTAAAAACGTATTCGAAAATTCCCAATAAATTGATCAAAATACAAAAAAATGTCCAATATAGTGCCTTCCTGTAAACATTAGTCAATCCATATGAAATCATAATACGTAGAGGAACTGGTGTCAAATGTTTATTTTAAAAAAAATAGCAGTAAAGATAAATGCAGTGAAAAAATGCCTTTCTTGTGAAGATTCAACACCATAATCGAACTCAGCATACCCAAATTAATATATACTCAGCAAAAATAAAAAGTATCCACTTTGTTTTTCTTCAAAATCTGAAACAGTAAGAAAGAACTAACAACTGTAGCATGATGTTCTTTTAATAACATCTTTCTTTGATGTTCACACAAAATTTCATCGAAATATACCGAACAATGAAAAAATAAATCACAGTTGAAAAACATAGGTGTGAAAACGAAATTAACAAAACTTAACAAATGTAAAGGTAACGACAATAGCACAGATTCAGCAGTCAAAGTCGATTCAAATACACAGAAAAGTATTCAAAACCTCGCTTATATGTCATGTGTCCACCGTTACACCGAATACACCCAATAATGCGACTTCGCATGCTTCTAACGTAACGACTGACGAATTCGGAAACTAATGCGTTCCATTTGCGGACAAGTGCTGCTGCATGGTCCTGAACATTTTGGATAGGGTCATCCTGACGTACACCACGTCCCAAATATGCTCGATGCTTCGTCAGTCGTTACGTCAGAAGCATGCGACTTCGCATTTTTGAGTGTATTCGGTGTAACGGTGGACACGTGAGATATTAGCCAGGTTTTGAACATGTTCTGTGTATTTGAATGGGCTTAGACTGCTAAATATGTGCTGTAGTCGCTAATCTTTACATTTATTGAGTTTTGTTAATTTCGTTTTCACACCTATGTTTTTAAAGTTTGATTGATTGTTTAAGCATTCAGTATATTTCGATGAAATTGTGTGTGAACATCAAACAAAGATGTTATTAAAAGAAAATCATGCTACAATTGTTAGTTCTTTCTTACAGTCTCAGATTTTGCAGGAAAACGAAGTGGATACTTATAATTTTTGCTGAGTATACTTTAAATGCTGCAGATCTTTTAATGAGAGCTCTTCTATACAAAGAGGTCTAGTATATATATGTCAACTAATATATAAAAAGATATAATGCTGATTTGTCGTCTTTCTATTTTTCTCGGAGCCAGATTCGAACCTACGACATCGAACCTACGACATCGAAACTATGACAGTTTGTTTTCAGTACAGACCGTAGTCCCTACCACTAGGCTATTGCTGCTGAGCCTCTTTTTGTTCATAATATAATACCTTTATTTGAGTAATAGACAAAGGGTAGTTGTGTTTTAGTGTAAAGGGAAATAACTGAAAAACGTCAAACTTACGAAAAGACTATTTAAATATCGCACATAGCTGAAAAGTTGGACGCCGCAGCAATAAATACTCCCATGTTATAGTTGAAGCAATTCTTGAAAAGGTTTGTCAATTGGCTAGACGGTCGTTGTACTGGCTTCCCATCTGGCAATCAATTCGGAACTATATCTTGTTTTGTCATTCATTTATCTAGGGAAGTAAAAATCTACCCTACAGCTTAATTACATCTATGACTAAATTAGCGTGGGGACAGCCCTATCTTCTGCCGTCATGGATATGTTGAACGGCCTAGTGGAATAGCCAGTGTGCTGTCTGCTGGGCTCGAAAGCACTTCATGGCGACATGAGTGTGGGGACTGTCCTACCTTTCGGCGTAGTGGAGATATTTACCAAAATTGTCTTTAAATGGGTAGTAAGTGGTTGTTTTATCAAAAACTACTTAATTGATTCAGTTAGGTTACGTGACTGATCCGGTGGACGCGTTGGGGCGATTTTTGAGTCAGATGACAACGCAGGCACAACGGTCCAGGACCAATCACATACACTTTTTATATATATCATATTACTAAGATATTCATTCTCTCCTTACCCCATCCACTCCCACTCCCATATGTCGTATAAATTTCATATAACACTATATTGACGACATGAATATGTTGGATGGCCCAGTGGAATAGCATGTTTGTTGTCAGCTGGGCCCGAAAACATCATTTTCAATTTATTTATTTTTTCTCAATTGTTCCTGAATTTTATTTATTAATTTAATCCGACTTGTCAAGCACTTCACGGCGACATGAGCGTGGGGACTTCCCTACCTTTTTGGCGTAGTGGAGATGTTTAATAAATATGTCGGTGTTTCTGTGTATAATTTCACATAACACGATATTGTATGCCCCCACAAGCCCCGGTGTGTGTTTTTAATTTTTGGTTGTTTTATATGAACAATTATGTAAATAGAAATTCCTGGCTGGCCTACTTAGTTTTATATATGCCTAATATTTTTTAACACATTGATTTAATATTGGCCGACGGGAAAATAACTATTGATTTATTTTCTTATCTGACGCACACATCGGAATAGGGGGCAATACTATTAACATATAAAACCTATGTTTACCTTTGCTTCATGCCCTCCCCAGTGTGGCCTCCCCGTGGCTTTGGCGGAGGGACACACTCCATTTGACGTATTTACTCGCATACGAGTTATTGAGAGGTTTGGAGTGATGTCCTACAAACAACACTGGGATATTTTTATTTGATTTTAATAATTATATGCTTACAATTAATACAGTCCATTCCCTTTGGAAGGGAGCATGAAGCAGACACGACATTGATTATGTATATATGTACATATAACGTTACATTTTTAAAAAATATGGTGACGCGCTGGCGCTGGGATACAATTATAAAATTATATTACTAATCCTCGATCTAAAATTACAAAATAGACCAACCTGTGCTTTTTCCAAACATCAATGGGCAACTAATTCCCTATACAAACTCAGTGTTAATCACCTTCTGAATTTCACGGCCAATCCCATCCAACTGACACGGTTGTCTGCCTGGTTCTTGCCATTATTTGAATGAATACTTCCCTTCCCCTTCCCTCCACAACAACATGTTTATAATTATATAAACATTCCATACTAACCTACTACTGAAAAGCTCGCCAAAAGGCCTAGTGCCATAGGGCGAGCATAAACAAAAACTATATCTCTCTCTTGAAGCAATTCAAGAAAGTTTTTGCTACTCAAATATACCCAGGAAACTGGCCGTCGGTTCTTCTAGACCACTGGCTACTCAACTTTTCGGTATAAACTCAGCTGGCAAATTTTAATAGCTACTACCTTTTAGATATATCGTAGTAAAAAAGAAAGATCCAGGATAGTTTTTCTGAAGCGCTAGCTAAACACATTATTTTTAGGCAAAAACATGCAAATTTGAACAAAAATTGCTAAAAACTGGAATAATTTTTGAAATATGTTATCTGTGACATACATGATCATGAAAACAAATATTTGTATGAAAAAAATATATAAATCTTTTGAGTTAAGAAATTTTAAATTATATTTTTCGAATAAACATTTCACAAATTGGAAACGACCTTTTTTTGATAATTTTACTGGGAATGTTTTGGAATATTCTTAAAACTGTATAGTTCGCATTATTTATAGTTTTTATACCAGAAAGTTGCTTTGATCGTTCCATGCAGATCCCGTTTTGGTCTGAGAATTTTTTTAAGTGGTATGACAGCCGATGTTATTTTCTTCTATTTAAATCGTGGTGGATGCAGTACTGTATAGCTCCCGCCATCCATTAAGAATTGGCACTTACAAGGCGAATTAAGATAAACAATATATATTGCACCATATTGTTTTAGTAAGCACGCCAAAAATAAATATCAAATAAATCATTAAAAAAATCCACTTTAGGTAAAATAATCTGGATATTTACTGGTGTGTTTTAATATAATATTTAAAAATATATATATCAATTATCAATTGATAAATCTCAACATATTTTGACTCGAAATAAATTGACTTCCAACGGGAATCATACAAAGCCAAAATAAGTAGAGACAATTAGAAACTGATGTAAAATGTTTCTTTAAAAACGTATTCGAAAATTCCCAATAAATTGATCAAAATACAAAAAAATGTCCAATATAGTGCCTTCCTGTAAACATTCAGTCAATCCATATGAAATCATAATACGTAGAGGAACTGGTGTCAAATGTTTATTTTAAAAAAAATTCCAGTAAAGATAAATGCAGTGAAAAAATGCCTTTCTTGTGAAGATTCAACACCATAATCGAACTCAGCATACCCAAATTAATATATACTCAGCAAAAATAAAAAGTATCCACTTTGTTTTTCTGCAAAATCTGAGACAGTAAGAAAGAACTAACAACTGTAGCATGATGTTCTTTTACATCTTTCTTTGATGTTCACACAAAATTTCATCGAAATATACCGAACAATGAAAAAATAAATCACAGTTGAAAAACATAGGTGTGAAAACGAAATTAACAAAACTTAACAAATGTAAAGGTAACGACAATAGCACAGATTCAGCAGTCAAAGTCGATTTTTAAAGTTTGATTGATTGTTTAAGCATTCAGTATATTTCGATGAAATTGTGTGTGAACATCAAACAAAGATGTTATTAAAAGAAAATCATGCTACAATTGTTAGTTCTTTCTTACAGTCTCAGATTTTGCAGGAAAACGAAGTGGATACTTATAATTTTTGCTGAGTATACTTTAAATTCTGCAGATCTTTTAATGAGAGCTCTCCTATACAAAGAGGTCTAGTATATATATGTAAACTAATATATAAAAAGATATAATGCTGATTTGTCGTCTTTCTATTTTTCTCGGAGCCAGATTCGAACCTACGACATCGAAACTATGACAGTTTATTTTCAGTACAGACCGTAGTCCCTACCACTAGGCTATTGCTGCTGAGCCTCTTTTTGTTCATAATATAATACCTTTATTTGAGTAATAGACAAAGGGTAGTTGTGTTTTAGTGTAAAGGGAAATAACTGAAAAACGTCAAACTTACGAAAAGACTATTTAAATATCGCACATCGCTGAAAAGTTGGACGCCGCAGCAATAAATACTCCCATGTTATAGTTGAAGCAATTCAAGAAAGTTTTTGCTACTCAAATATACCCAGGAAACTGGCCGTCCGTTCTTCTAGAACACTGGCTACTCAACTTTTCGGTATAAACTCAGCTGGCAAATTTTAATAGCTACTACCTTTTAGATATATCGTAGTAAAAAAGAAAGATCCAGGATAGTTTTTCTGAAGCGCTAGCTAAACACATTATTTTTAGGCAAAAACATGCAAATTTGAACAAAAATCGCTAAAAAACTGGAATAATTTTTGAAATATGTTATCTGTGACATACATGATCATGAAAACAAATATTTGAATGAAAAAAATATATAAATCTTTTGAGTTAAGAAATTTTAAATTATATTTTTCGAATAAACATTTCACAAATTGGAAACGACCTTTTTTTGATAATTTTACTGGGAATGTTTTGGAATATTCTTAAAACTGTATAGTTCGCATTATTTATAGTTTTTATACCAGAAAGTTGCTTTGATCGTTCCAGGCAGATCCCGTTTTGGTCTGAGATTTTTTTAAGTGGTATGACAGCCGATGTTATTTTCTTCTATTTAAATCGTGGTGGATGCAGTACTGTATAGCTCCCGCCATCCATTAAGAATTGGCACTTACAAGGCGAATTAAGATAAACAATATATATTGCACCATATTGTTTTAGTAAGCACTCCAAAAATAAATATCAAATAAATCATTAAAAAAATCCACTTTAGGTAAAATAATCTGGATATTTACTGGTGTTTTTTAATATAATATTTAAAAATATATATATCAATTATCAATTTTCTCAACATATTTTGACTCGAAATAAATTGACTTCCAACGGGAATCATACAAAGCCAAAATAAGTAGAGACAATTAGAAACTGATGTAAAATGTTTCTTTAAAAACGTATTCGAAAATTCCCAATAAATTGATCAAAATACAAAAAAAATTCCAATATAGTGCCTTCCTGTAAACATTCAGTCAATCCATATGAAATCATAATACGTAGAGGAACTGGTGTCAAATGTTTATTTTAAAAAAAATTCCAGTAAAGATAAATGCAGTGAAAAAATGCCTTTCTTGTGAAGATTCAACACCATAATCGAACTCAGCATACCCAAATTAATATATACTCAGCAAAAATAAAAAGTATCCACTTTTTTTTTCTGCAAAATCTGAGACAATAAGAAAGATCTAACAACTTTAGCATGATGTTCTTTTAATAACATCTTTCTTTGATGTTCACACAAAATTTCATCGAAATATACCGAACAATGAAAAAATAAATCACAGTTGAAAAACATAGGTGTGAAAACGAAATTAACAAAACTTAACAAATGTAAAGGTAACGACAATAGCACAGATTCAGCAGTCAAAGTCGATTCAAATACACAGAAAAGTATTCAAAACCTCGCTTATATGTCATGTGTCCACCGTTACACCGAATACACCCAATAATGCGACTTCGCATGCCTCTAACGTAACGACTGACGAATTCGGAAAATAATGCGTTCCATTTGCGGACAAGTGCTGCTGCATGGTCCTGAACATTTTGGATAGGGTCACCCTGACGTACACCACGTCCCAAATATGTTCGATGCTTCGTCAGTCGTTACGTCAGAAGCATGCGACTTCGCATTTTTGAGAGTATTCGGTGTAACGGTGGACACGTGAGATATTAGCCAGGTTTTGAACATTTTCTGTGTATTTGAATGGGCTTAGACTGCTAAATCTGTGCTGTAGTCGCTAATCTTTACATTTATTGAGTTTTGTTAATTTCGTTTTCACACCTATGTTTTTAAGTTTTGATTGATTGTTTAAGCATTCAGTATATTTCGATGAAATTGTGTGTGAACATCAAACAAAGATGTTATTAAAAGAAAATCATGCTACAATTGTTAGTTCTTTCTTACAGTCTCAGATTTTGCAGGAAAACGAAGTGGATACTTATAATTTTTGCTGAGTATACTTAAAATGCTGCAGATCTTTTAATGAGAGCTCTTAGACAAAGAGGTCTAGTATATATATGTAAACTAATATATAAAAAGATATAATGCTGATTTGTTGTCTTTCTATTTTTCTCGGTGCCAGATTCGAACCTGCGACATCGAAACTATGACAGTTTATTTTCAGTACAGACCGTAGTCCCTACCACTGGGCTATTGCTGCTGAGCCTCTTTTTGTTCATACTATAATACCTTAATTTGAGTAATAGACAAAGGGAAGTTGTGTTTTAGTGTAAAGGGAAATAACTGAAAAACGTCAAACTTACGAAAAGACTATTTAAATATCGCACATGGCTGAAAAGTTGGACGCCGCAGCAATAAATACTCCCATGTTATAGTTGAAGCAATTCAAGAAAGTTTTTGCTACTCAAATATACCCAGGAAACTGGCCGTCCGTTCTTCTAGACCACTGGCTACTCAACTTTTCGGTATAAACTCAGCTGGCAAATTTTAATAGCTACTACCTTTTAGATATATCGTAGTAAAAAAGAAAGATCCAGGATAGTTTTTCTGAAGCGCTAGCTAAACACATTATTTTTAGGCAAAAACATGCAAATTTGAACAAAAATTGCTAAAAACTGGAATAATTTTTGAAATATGTTATCTGTGACATACATGATCATGAAAACAAATATTTGTATGAAAAAAATATATAAATCTTTTGAGTTAAGAAATTTTAAATTATATTTTTCGAATAAACATTTCACAAATTGGAAACGACCTTTTTTTGATAATTTTACTGGGAATGTTTTGGAATATTCTTAAAACTGTATAGTTCGCATTATTTATAGTTTTTATACCAGAAAGTTGCTTTGATCGTTCCATGCAGATCCCGTTTTGGTCTGAGAATTTTTTTAAGTGGTATGACAGCCGATGTTATTTTCTTCTATTTAAATCGTGGTGGATGCAGTACTGTATAGCTCCCGCCATCCATTAAGAATTGGCACTTACAAGGCGAATTAAGATAAACAATATATATTGCACCATATTGTTTTAGTAAGCACGCCAAAAATAAATATCAAATAAATCATTAAAAAAATCCACTTTAGGTAAAATAATCTGGATATTTACTGGTGTGTTTTAATATAATATTTAAAAATATATATATCAATTATCAATTGATAAATCTCAACATATTTTGACTCGAAATAAATTGACTTCCAACGGGAATCATACAAAGCCAAAATAAGTAGAGACAATTAGAAACTGATGTAAAATGTTTCTTTAAAAACGTATTCGAAAATTCCCAATAAATTGATCAAAATACAAAAAAATGTCCAATATAGTGCCTTCCTGTAAACATTCAGTCAATCCATATGAAATCATAATACGTAGAGGAACTGGTGTCAAATGTTTATTTTAAAAAAAATTCCAGTAAAGATAAATGCAGTGAAAAAATGCCTTTCTTGTGAAGATTCAACACCATAATACAAAGAGGTCTAGTATATATATGTAAACTAATATATAAAAAGATATAATGCTGATTTGTCGTCTTTCTATTTTTCTCGGAGCCAGATTCGAACCTACGACATCGAAACTATGACAGTTTATTTTCAGTACAGACCGTAGTCCCTACCACTAGGCTATTGCTGCTGAGCCTCTTTTTGTTCATAATATAATACCTTTATTTGAGTAATAGACAAAGGGTAGTTGTGTTTTAGTGTAAAGGGAAATAACTGAAAAACGTCAAACTTACGAAAAGACTATTTAAATATCGCACATCGCTGAAAAGTTGGACGCCGCAGCAATAAATACTCCCATGTTATAGTTGAAGCAATTCAAGAAAGTTTTTGCTACTCAAATATACCCAGGAAACTGGCCGTCCGTTCTTCTAGAACACTGGCTACTCAACTTTTCGGTATAAACTCAGCTGGCAAATTTTAATAGCTACTACCTTTTAGATATATCGTAGTAAAAAAGAAAGATCCAGGATAGTTTTTCTGAAGCGCTAGCTAAACACATTATTTTTAGGCAAAAACATGCAAATTTGAACAAAAATCGCTAAAAAACTGGAATAATTTTTGAAATATGTTATCTGTGACATACATGATCATGAAAACAAATATTTGAATGAAAAAAATATATAAAGAAATTTAAGAAATTTTAAATTATATTTTTCGAATAAACATTTCACAAATTGGAAACGACCTTTTTTTGATAATTTTACTGGGAATGTTTTGGAATATTCTTAAAACTGTATAGTTCGCATTATTTATAGTTTTTATACCAGAAAGTTGCTTTGATCGTTCCAGGCAGATCCCGTTTTGGTCTGAGAATTTTTTTAAGTGGTATGACAGCCGATGTTATTTTCTTCTATTTAAATCGTGGTGGATGCAGTACTGTATAGCTCCCGCCATCCATTAAGAATTGGCACTTACAAGGCGAATTAAGATAAACAATATATATTGCACCATATTGTTTAAGTAAGCAATCCAAAAATAAATATCAAATAAATCATTAAAAAAATCCACTTTAGGTAAAATAATCTGGATATTTACTGGTGTTTTTTAATATAATATTTAAAAATATATATATCAATTATCAATTTTCTCAACATATTTTGACTCGAAATAAATTGACTTCCAACGGGAATCATACAAAGCCAAAATAAGTAGAGACAATTAGAAACTGATGTAAAATGTTTCTTTAAAAACGTATTCGAAAATTCCCAATAAATTGATCAAAATACAAAAAAAATTCCAATATAGTGCCTTCCTGTAAACATTCAGTCAATCCATATGAAATCATAATACGTAGAGGAACTGGTGTCAAATGTTTATTTTAAAAAAAATTCCAGTAAAGATAAATGCAGTGAAAAAATGCCTTTCTTGTGAAGATTCAACACCATAATCGAACTCAGCATACCCAAATTAATATATACTCAGCAAAAATAAAAAGTATCCACTTTTTTTTTCTGCAAAATCTGAGACAATAAGAAAGATCTAACAACTTTAGCATGATGTTCTTTTAATAACATCTTTCTTTGATGTTCACACAAAATTTCATCGAAATATACCGAACAATGAAAAAATAAATCACAGTTGAAAAACATAGGTGTGAAAACGAAATTAACAAAACTTAACAAATGTAAAGGTAACGACAATAGCACAGATTCAGCAGTCAAAGTCGATTCAAATACACAGAAAAGTATTCAAAACCTCGCTTATATGTCATGTGTCCACCGTTACACCGAATACACCCAATAATGCGACTTCGCATGCCTCTAACGTAACGACTGACGAATTCGGAAAATAATGCGTTCCATTTGCGGACAAGTGCTGCTGCATGGTCCTGAACATTTTGGATAGGGTCACCCTGACGTACACCACGTCCCAAATATGTTCGATGCTTCGTCAGTCGTTACGTCAGAAGCATGCGACTTCGCATTTTTGAGAGTATTCGGTGTAACGGTGGACACGTGAGATAATAGCCAGGTTTTGAACATTTTCTGTGTATTTGAATGGGCTTAGACTGCTAAATCTGTGCTGTAGTCGCTAATCTTTACATTTATTGAGTTTTGTTAATTTCGTTTTCACACCTATGTTTTTAAGTTTTGATTGATTGTTTAAGCATTCAGTATATTTCGATGAAATTGTGTGTGAACATCAAACAAAGATGTTATTAAAAGAAAATCATGCTACAATTGTTAGTTCTTTCTTACAGTCTCAGATTTTGCAGGAAAACGAAGTGGATACTTATAATTTTTGCTGAGTATACTTAAAATGCTGCAGATCTTTTAATGAGAGCTCTTCTATACAAAGAGGTCTAGTATATATATGTAAACTAATATATAAAAAGATATAATGCTGATTTGTCGTCTTTCTATTTTTCTCGGTGCCAGATTCGAACCTGCGACATCGAAACTATGACAGTTTATTTTCAGTACAGACCGTAGTCCCTACCACTGGGCTATTGCTGCTGAGCCTCTTTTTGTTCATACTATAATACCTTAATTTGAGTAATAGACAAAGGGAAGTTGTGTTTTAGTGTAAAGGGAAATAACTGAAAAACGTCAAACTTACGAAAAGACTATTTAAATATCGCACATGGCTGAAAAGTTGGACGCCGCAGCAATAAATACTCCCATGTTATAGTTGAAGCAATTCAAGAAAGTTTTTGCTACTCAAATATACCCAGGAAACTGGCCGTCCGTTCTTCTAGACCACTGGCTACTCAACTTTTCGGTATAAACTCAGCTGGCAAATTTTAATAGCTACTACCTTTTAGATATATCGTAGTAAAAAAGAAAGATCCAGGATAGTTTTTTTGAAGCGCTAGCTAAACACATTATTTTTAGGCAAAAACATGCAAATTTGAACAAAAATCGCTAAAAACTGGAATAATTTTTGAAATATGTTATCTGTGACATACATGATCATGAAAACAAATATTTGAATGAAAAAAATATATAAATCTTTTGAGTTAAGAAATTTTAAATTATATTTTTCGAATAAACATTTCACAAATTGGAAACGACCTTTTTTTGATAATTTTACTGGGAATGTTTTGGAATATTCTTAAAACTGTATAGTTCGCATTATTTATAGTTTTTATACCAGAAAGTTGCTTTGATCGTTCCAGGCAGATCCCGTTTTGGTCTGAGAATTTTTTTAAGTGGTATGACAGCCGATGTTATTTTCTTCTATTTAAATCGTGGTGGATGCAGTACTGTATAGCTCCCGCCATCCATTAAGAATTTGCACTTACAAGGCGAATTAAGATAAACAATATATATTGCACCATATTGTTTTAGTAAGCACTCCAAAAATAAATATCAAATAAATCATTAAAAAAATCCACTTTAGGTAAAATAATCTGGATATTTACTGGTGTTTTTTAATATAATATTTAAAAATATATATATCAATTATCAATTTTCTCAACATATTTTGACTCGAAATAAATTGACTTCCAACGGGAATCATACAAAGCCAAAATAAGTAGAGACAATTAGAAACTGATGTAAAATGTTTCTTTAAAAACGTATTCGAAAATTCCCAATAAATTGATCAAAATACAAAAAAATGTCCAATATAGTGCCTTCCTGTAAACATTAGTCAATCCATATGAAATCATAATACGTAGAGGAACTGGTGTCAAATGTTTATTTTAAAAAAAATAGCAGTAAAGATAAATGCAGTGAAAAAATGCCTTTCTTGTGAAGATTCAACACCATAATCGAACTCAGCATACCCAAATTAATATATACTCAGCAAAAATAAAAAGTATCCACTTTGTTTTTCTTCAAAATCTGAAACAGTAAGAAAGAACTAACAACTGTAGCATGATGTTCTTTTAATAACATCTTTCTTTGATGTTCACACAAAATTTCATCGAAATATACCGAACAATGAAAAAATAAATCACAGTTGAAAAACATAGGTGTGAAAACGAAATTAACAAAACTTAACAAATGTAAAGGTAACGACAATAGCACAGATTCAGCAGTCAAAGTCGATTCAAATACACAGAAAAGTATTCAAAACCTCGCTTATATGTCATGTGTCCACCGTTACACCGAATACACCCAATAATGCGACTTCGCATGCTTCTAACGTAACGACTGACGAATTCGGAAACTAATGCGTTCCATTTGCGGACAAGTGCTGCTGCATGGTCCTGAACATTTTGGATAGGGTCATCCTGACGTACACCACGTCCCAAATATGCTCGATGCTTCGTCAGTCGTTACGTCAGAAGCATGCGACTTCGCATTTTTGAGTGTATTCGGTGTAACGGTGGACACGTGAGATATTAGCCAGGTTTTGAACATGTTCTGTGTATTTGAATGGGCTTAGACTGCTAAATATGTGCTGTAGTCGCTAATCTTTACATTTATTGAGTTTTGTTAATTTCGTTTTCACACCTATGTTTTTAAAGTTTGATTGATTGTTTAAGCATTCAGTATATTTCGATGAAATTGTGTGTGAACATCAAACAAAGATGTTATTAAAAGAAATTCATGCTACAATTGTTAGTTCTTTCTTACAGTCTCAGATTTTGCAGGAAAACGAAGTGGATACTTATAATTTTTTGCTGAGTATACTTTAAATGCTGCAGATCTTTTAATGAGAGCTCTTCTATACAAAGAGGTCTAGTATATATATGTCAACTAATATATAAAAAGATATAATGCTGATTTGTCGTCTTTCTATTTTTCTCGGAGCCAGATTCGAACCTACGACATCGAAACTATGACAGTTTGTTTTCAGTACAGACCGTAGTCCCTACCACTAGGCTATTGCTGCTGAGCCTCTTTTTGTTCATAATATAATACCTTTATTTGAGTAATAGACAAAGGGTAGTTGTGTTTTAGTGTAAAGGGAAATAACTGAAAAACGTCAAACTTACGAAAAGACTATTTAAATATCGCACATCGCTGAAAAGTTGGACGCCGCAGCAATAAATACTCCCATGTTATAGTTGAAACAATTCTTGAAAAGGTTTGTCAATTGGCTAGACGGTCGTTGTACTGGCTTCCCATCTGGCAATTAATTCGGATCTATATCTTGTTTTGTCATTCATTTATCTAGGGAAGTAAAAATCTACCCTACAGCTTAATTACATCTATGACTAAATTAGCGTGGGGACAGCCCTATCTTCTGCCGTCATGGATATGTTGAACGGCCTAGTGGAATAGCCAGTGTGTTGTCTGCTGGGCTCGAAAGCACTTCATGGCGACATGAGTGTGGGGACTGTCCTACCTTTCGGCGTAGTGGAGATATTTACCAAAATTGTCTTTAAATGGGTAGTAAGTGGTTGTTTTATCAAAAACTACTTAATTGATTCAGTTAGGTTACGTGACTGATCCGGTGGACGCGTTGGGGCGATTTTTGAGTCAGATGACAACGCAGGCACAACGGTCCAGGACCAATCACATACACTTTTTATATATATCATATTACTAAGATATTCATTCTCTCCTTACCCCATCCACTCCCACTCCCATATGTCGTATAAATTTCATATAACACTATATTGACGACATGAATATGTTGGATGGCCCAGTGGAATAGCATGTTTGTTGTCAGCTGGGCCCGAAAACATCATTTTCAATTTATTTATTTTTTCTCAATTGTTCCTGAATTTTATTTATTAATTTAATCCGACTTGTCAAGCACTTCACGGCGACATGAGCGTGGGGACTTCCCTACCTTTTTGGCGTAGTGGAGATGTTTAATAAATATGTCGGTGTTTCTGTGTATAATTTCACATAACACGATATTGTATGCCCCCACAAGCCCCGGTGTGTGTTTTTAATTTTTGGTTGTTTTATATGAACAATTATGTAAATAGAAATTCCTGGCTGGCCTACTTAGTTTTATATATGCCTAATATTTTTTAACACATTGATTTAATATTGGCCGACGGGAAAATAACTATTGATTTATTTTCTTATCTGACGCACACATCGGAATAGGGGGCAATACTATTAACATATAAAACCTATGTTTACCTTTGCTTCATGCCCTCCCCAGTGTGGCCTCCCCGTGGCTTTGGCGGAGGGACACACTCCATTTGACGTATTTACTCGCATACGAGTTATTGAGAGGTTTGGAGTGATGTCCTACAAACAACACTGGGATATTTTTATTTGATTTTAATAATTATATGCTTACAATTAATACAGTCCATTCCCTTTGGAAGGGAGCATGAAGCAGACACGACATTGATTATGTATATATGTACATATAACGTTACATTTTTAAAAAATATGGTGACGCGCTGGCGCTGGGATACAATTATAAAATTATATTACTAATCCTCGATCTAAAATTACAAAATAGACCAACCTGTGCTTTTTCCAAACATCAATGGGCAACTAATTCCCTATACAAACTCAGTGTTAATCACCTTCTGAATTTCACGGCCAATCCCATCCAACTGACACGGTTGTCTGCCTGGTTCTTGCCATTATTTGAATGAATACTTCCCTTCCCCTTCCCTCCACAACAACATGTTTATAATTATATAAACATTCCATACTAACCTACTACTGAAAAGCTCGCCAAAAGGCCTAGTGCCATAGGGCGAGCATAAACAAAAACTATATCTCTCTCTTGAAGCAATTCAAGAAAGTTTTTGCTACTCAAATATACCCAGGAAACTGGCCGTCGGTTCTTCTAGACCACTGGCTACTCAACTTTTCGGTATAAACTCAGCTGGCAAATTTTAATAGCTACTACCTTTTAGATATATCGTAGTAAAAAAGAAAGATCCAGGATAGTTTTTCTGAAGCGCTAGCTAAACACATTATTTTTAGGCAAAAACATGCAAATTTGAACAAAAATTGCTAAAAACTGGAATAATTTTTGAAATATGTTATCTGTGACATACATGATCATGAAAACAAATATTTGTATGAAAAAAATATATAAATCTTTTGAGTTAAGAAATTTTAAATTATATTTTTCGAATAAACATTTCACAAATTGGAAACGACCTTTTTTTGATAATTTTACTGGGAATGTTTTGGAATATTCTTAAAACTGTATAGTTCGCATTATTTATAGTTTTTATACCAGAAAGTTGCTTTGATCGTTCCATGCAGATCCCGTTTTGGTCTGAGAATTTTTTTAAGTGGTATGACAGCCGATGTTATTTTCTTCTATTTAAATCGTGGTGGATGCAGTACTGTATAGCTCCCGCCATCCATTAAGAATTGGCACTTACAAGGCGAATTAAGATAAACAATATATATTGCACCATATTGTTTTAGTAAGCACGCCAAAAATAAATATCAAATAAATCATTTAAAAAATCCACTTTAGGTAAAATAATCTGGATATTTACTGGTGTGTTTTAATATAATATTTAAAAATATATATATCAATTATCAATTGATAAATCTCAACATATTTTGACTCGAAATAAATTGACTTCCAACGGGAATCATACAAAGCCAAAATAAGTAGAGACAATTAGAAACTGATGTAAAATGTTTCTTTAAAAACGTATTCGAAAATTCCCAATAAATTGATCAAAATACAAAAAAATGTCCAATATAGTGCCTTCCTGTAAACATTCAGTCAATCCATATGAAATCATAATACGTAGAGGAACTGGTGTCAAATGTTTATTTTAAAAAAAAATCCAGTAAAGATAAATGCAGTGAAAAAATGCCTTTCTTGTGAAGATTCAACACCATAATCGAACTCAGCATACCCAAATTAATATATACTCAGCAAAAATAAAAAGTATCCACTTTGTTTTTCTGCAAAATCTGAGACAGTAAGAAAGAACTAACAACTGTAGCATGATGTTCTTTTACATCTTTCTTTGATGTTCACACAAAATTTCATCGAAATATACCGAACAATGAAAAAATAAATCACAGTTGAAAAACATAGGTGTGAAAACGAAATTAACAAAACTTAACAAATGTAAAGGTAACGACAATAGCACAGATTCAGCAGTCAAAGTCGATTTTTAAAGTTTGATTGATTGTTTAAGCATTCAGTATATTTCGATGAAATTGTGTGTGAACATCAAACAAAGATGTTATTAAAAGAAAATCATGCTACAATTGTTAGTTCTTTCTTACAGTCTCAGATTTTGCAGGAAAACGAAGTGGATGATTATAATTTTTGCTGAGTATACTTTAAATGCTGCAGATCTTTTAATGAGAGCTCTTCTATACAAAGAGGTCTAGTATATATATGTCAACTAATATATAAAAAGATATAATGCTGATTTGTCGTCTTTCTATTTTTCTCGGAGCCAGATTCGAACCTACGACATCGAAACTATGACAGTTTATTTTCAGTACAGACCGTAGTCCCTACCACTAGGCTATTGCTGCTGAGCCTCTTTTTGTTCATAATATAATACCTTTATTTGAGTAATAGACAAAGGGTAGTTGTGTTTTAGTGTAAAGGGAAATAACTGAAAAACGTCAAACTTACGAAAAGACTATTTAAATATCGCACATCGCTGAAAAGTTGGACGCCGCAGCAATAAATACTCCCATGTTATAGTTGAAGCAATTCAAGAAAGTTTTTGCTACTCAAATATACCCAGAAAACTGGCCGTCCGTTCTTCTAGACCACTGGCTACTCAACTTTTCGGTATAAACTCAGCTGGCAAATTTTAATAGCTACTACCTTTTAGATATATCGTAGTAAAAAAGAAAGATCCAGGATAGTTTTTCTGAAGCGCTAGCTAAACACATTATTTTTAGGCAAAAACATGCAAATTTGAACAAAAATCGCTAAAAACTGGAATAATTTTTGAAATATGTTATCTGTGACATACATGATCATGAAAACAAATATTTGAATGAAAAAAATATATAAATCTTTTGGGTTAAGAAATTTTAAATTATATTTTTCGAATAAACATTTCACAAATTGGAAACGACTTTTTTTTTAATTTTACTGGGAATGTTTTGGAATATTCTTAAAACTGTATAGTTCGCATTATTTATAGTTTTTATACCAGAAAGTTGCTTTGATCGTTCCAGGCAGATCCCGTTTTGGTCTGAGAATTTTTTTAAGTGGTATGACAGCCGATGTTATTTTCTTCTATTTAAATCGTGGTGGATGCAGTACTGTATAGCTCCCGCCATCCATTAAGAATTGGCACTTACAAGGCGAATTAGGATAAACAATATATATTGCACCATATTGTTTTAGTAAGCACTCCAAAAATAAATATCAAATAAATCATTAAAAAAATCCACTTTAGGTAAAATAATCTGGATATTTACTGGTGTTTTTTAATATAATATTTAAAAATATATATATCAATTATCAATTGATATATCTCAACATATTTTGACTCGAAATAAATTGACTTCCAACGGGAATCATACAAAGCCAAAATAAGTAGAGACAATTAGAAACTGATGTAAAATGTTTCTTTAAAAACGTATTCGAAAATTCCCAATAAATTGATCAAAATACAAAAAAAATTCCAATATAGTGCCTTCCTGTAAACATTCAGTCAATCCATATGAAATCATAATACGTAGAGGAACTGGTGTCAAATGTGTATTTTAAAAAAAATTCCAGTAAAGATAAATGCAGTGAAAAAATGCCTTTCTTGTGAAGATTCAACACCATAATCGAACTCAGCATACCCAAATTAATATATACTCAGCAAAAATAAAAAGTATCCACTTTGTTTTTCTGCAAAATCTGAGACAGTAAGAAAGAACTAACAACTGTAGCATGATGTTCTTTTAATAACATCTTTCTTTGATGTTCACACAAAATTTCATCGAAATATACCGAACAATGAAAAAATAAATCACAGTTGAAAAACATAGGTGTGAAAACGAAATTAACAAAACTTAACAAATGTAAAGGTAACGACAATAGCACAGATTCAGCAGTCAAAGTCGATTCTAATACACAGAAAAGTATTCAAAACCTCGCTTATATCTCACGTGTCCACCGTTACACCGAATACACTCAAAAATGCGAAGTCGCATGCTTCTGACGTAACGACTGACGAAGCATCGAGCATATTTGGGACGTGGTGTACGTCAGGATGACCCTATCCAAAATGTTCAGGACCATGCAGCAGCACTTGTCCGCAAATGGAACGCATTAGTTTCCGAATTCGTCAGTCGTTACGTTAGAAGCATGCGAAGTCGCATTATTGGGTGTATTCGGTGTAACGGTGGACACATGACATATAAGCGAGGTTTTGAATACTTTTCTGTGTATTTGAATCGACTTTGACTGCTGAATCGGTGCTATTGTCGTTACCTTTACATTTGTTAAGTTTTGTTAATTTCGTTTTCACACCTATGTTTTTCAACTGTGATTTATTTTTTCATTGTTCGGTATATTTCGATGAAATTTTGTGTGAACATCAAAGAAAGAACATTAAAAGAACATCATGCTACAGTTGTTAGTTCTTTCTTACTGTCTCAGATTTTGCAGAAAAACAAAGTGGATACTTTTTATTTTTGCTGAGTATATATTAATTTGGGTATGCTGAGTTCGATTATGGTGTTGAATCTTCACAAGAAAGGCATTTTTTCACTGCATTTATCTTTACTGGATTTTTTTTTAAAATAAACATTTGACACCAGTTCCTCTACGTATTATGATTTCATATGGATTGACTGAATGTTTACAGGAAGGCACTATATTGGACATTTTTTTGTATTTTGATCAATTTATTGGGAATTTTCGAATACGTTTTTAAAGAAACATTTTACATCAGTTTCTAATTGTCTCTACTTATTTTGGCTTTGTATGATTCCCGTTGGAAGTCAATTTATTTCGAGTCAAAATATGTTGAGAAAATTGATAATTGATATATATATTTTTAAATATTATATTAAAAAACACCAGTAAATATCCAGATTATTTTACCTAAAGTGGATTTTTTTAATGATTTATTTGATATTTATTTTTGGAGTGCTTACTAAAACAATATGGTGCAATATATATTGTTTATCTTAATTCGCCTTGTAAGTGCCAATTCTTAATGGATGGCGGGAGCTATACAGTACTGCATCCACCACGATTTAAATAGAAGAAAATAACATCGGCTGTCATACCACTTAAAAAATTTCTCAGACCAAAACGGGATCTGCCTGGAACGATTAAAGCAACTTTCTGGTATAAAAACTATAAATAATGCGAACTATACAGTTTTAAGAATATTCCAAAACATTCCCAGTAAAATTATCAAAAAAAGGTCGTTTCCAATTTGTGAAATGTTTATTCGAAAAATATAATTTAAAATTTCTTAACTCAAAAGATTTATATATTTTTTTCATTTAAATATTTGTTTTCATGATCATGTATGTCACAGATAACATATTTCAAAAATTATTCCAGTTTTTAGCGATTTTTGTTCAAATTTGCATGTTTTTGCTTAAAAATAATGTGTTTAGCTAGCGCTTCAGAAAAACTATCCTGGATCTTTCTTTTTTACTACGATATAACTAAAAGGTAGTAGCTATTAAAATTTGCCAGCTGAGTTTATACCGAAAAGTTGAGTAGCCAGTGGTCTAGAAGAACGGACGGCCAGTTTCCTGGGTATATTTGAGTAGCAAAAACTTTCTTGAATTGCTTCAACTATAACATGGGAGTATTTATTGCTGCGGCGTCCAACTTTTCAGCGATGTGCGATATTTAAATAGTCTTTTCGTAAGTTTGACGTTTTTCAGTTATTTCCCTTTACACTAAAACACAACTTCCCTTTGTCTATTACTCAAATAAAGGTATTATATTATGAACAAAAAGAGGCTCAGCAGCAATAGCCCAGTGGTAGGGACTACGGTCTGTACTGAAAATAAACTGTCATAGTTTCGATGTCGTAGGTTCGAATCTGGCTCCGAGAAAAATAGAAAGACGACAAATCAGCATTATATCTTTTTATATATTAGTTTACATATATATACTAGACCTCTTTGTATAGAAGAGCTCTCATTAAAAGATCTGCAGCATTTTAAGGATACTCAGCAAAAATTATAAGTATCCACTTCGTTTTCCTGCAAAATCTGAGACTGTAAGAAAGAACTAACAATTGTAGCATGATTTTCTTTTAATAACATCTTTGTTTGATGTTCACACACAATTTCATCGAAATATACTGAATGCTTAAAACAATCAATCAAACTTTAAAAACATAGGTGTGAAAACGAAATTAACAAAACTCAATAAATGTAAAGTTTTATACCGAAAAGTTGAGTAGCCAGTGGTCTAGAAGAACGGACGGCCAGTTTCCTGGGTATATTTGAGTAGCAAAAACTTTCTTGAATTGCTTCAACTATAACATGGGAGTATTTATTGCTGCGGCGTCCAACTTTTCAGCGATGTGCGATATTTAAATAGTCTTTTCGTAAGTTTGACGTTTTTCAGTTATTTCCCTTTACACTAAAACACAACTTCCCTTTGTCTATTACTCAAATAAAGGTATTATATTATGAACAAAAAGAGGCTCAGCAGCAATAGCCCAGTGGTAGGGACTACGGTCTGTACTGAAAATAAACTGTCATAGTTTCGATGTCGTAGGTTCGAATCTGGCTCCGAGAAAAATAGAAAGACGACAAATCAGCATTATATCTTTTTATATATTAGTTTACATATATATACTAGACCTCTTTGTATAGAAGAGCTCTCATTAAAAGATCTGCAGCATTTTAAGGATACTCAGCAAAAATTATAAGTATCCACTTCGTTTTCCTGCAAAATCTGAGACTGTAAGAAAGAACTAACAATTGTAGCATGATTTTCTTTTAATAACATCTTTGTTTGATGTTCACACACAATTTCATCGAAATATACTGAATGCTTAAACAATAAATCAAACTTTAAAAACATAGGTGTGAAAACAAAATTAACAAAACTCAATAAATGTAAAGATTAGCGACTACAGCACAGATTTAGCAGTCTAAGCCCATTCAAATACACAGAAAATGTTCAAAACCTGGCTAATATCTCACGTGTCCACCGTTACACCGAATACACTCAAAAATGCGAAGTCGCATGCTTCTGACGTAACGACTGACGAAGCATCGAGCATATTTGGGACGTGGTGTACGTCAGGATGACCCTATCCAAAATGTTTAGGACCATGCAGCAGCACTTGTCCGCAAATGGAACGCATTAGTTTCCGAATTCGTCAGTCGTTACGTTAGAAGCATGCGAAGTCGCATTATTGGGTGTATTCGGTGTAACGGTGGACACATGACATATAAGCGAGCTTTTGAATTCTTTTCTGTGTATTTGAATCGACTTTGACTGCTGAATCTGTGCTATTGTCGTTACCTTTACATTTGTTAAGTTTTGTTAATTTCGTTTTCACACCTATGTTTTTCAACTGTGATTTATTTTTTCATAGTGGTTAACGTCTCTGACTTGAAATCACTTGCCCCTCACCGCTGTAGGTTCGATCCCTCAGGGGCCTAGGAATCTTTATGTGAGGAAGCTATCCAGCTGGCTTGCGGAACGTCGGTGGTTCTACCCAGGTGCCCGCCCGTGCACGAAAATTGCCCGGAGGGGCACCTGGGGTCTTCCTACACCAATGGAAGCTGGAAAGTCGCCATATGACCTTAGCTGTTGGTGCGACTATAAAATCCAATTCAATTCAATTATTTTTTCATTGTTCGGTATATTTCGATGAAATTTTGTGTGAACATCAAACAAAGATGTTATTAAAAGAACATCATGCTACAGTTGTTAGTTCTTTCTTACTGTCTCAGATTTTGCAGAAAAACAAAGTGGATACTTTTTATTTTTGCTGAGTATATATTAATGTGGGTATGCTGAGTTCGATTATGGTGTTGAATCTTCACAAGAAAGGCATTTTTTCACTGCATTTATCTTTACTGGATTTTTTTTTAAAATAAACATTTGACACCAGTTCCTCTACGTATTATGATTTCATATGGATTGACTGAATGTTTACAGGAAGGCACTATATTGGACATTTTTTTTGTATTTTGATCAATTTATTGGGAATTTTCGAATACGTTTTTAAAGAAACATTTTACATCAGTTTCTAATTGTCTCTACTTATTTTGGCTTTGTATGATTCCCGTTGGAAGTCAATTTATTTCGAGTCAAAATATGTTGAGAAAATTGATAATTGATATATATATTTTTAAATATTATATTAAAAAACACCAGTAAATATCCAGATTATTTTACCTAAAGTGGATTTTTTTAATGATTTATTTGATATTTATTTTTGGAGTGCTTACTAAAACAATATGGTGCAATATATATTGTTTATCTTAATTCGCCTTGTAAGTGCCAATTCTTAATGGATGGCGGGAGCTATACAGTACTGCATCCACCACGATTTAAATAGAAGAAAATAACATCGGCTGTCATAACACTTAAAAAAATTCTCAGACCAAAACGGGATCTGCCTGGAACGATCAAAGCAACTTTCTGGTATAAAAACTATAAATAATGCGAACTATACAGTTTTAAGAATATTCCAAAACATTCCCAGTAAAATTATCAAAAAAAGGTCGTTTCCAATTTGTGAAATGTTTATTCGAAAAATATAATTTAAAATTTCTTAACTCAAAAGATTTATATATTTTTTTCATTCAAATATTTGTTTTCATGATCATGTATGTCACAGATAACATATTTCAAAAATTATTCCAGTTTTTAGCGATTTTTGTTCAAATTTGCATGTTTTTGCCTAAAAATAATGTGTTTAGCTAGCGCTTCAAAAAAACTATCCTGGATCTTTCTTTTTTACTACGATATATCTAAAAGGTAGTAGCTATTAAAATTTGCCAGCTGAGTTTATACCGAAAAGTTGAGTAGCCAGTGGTCTAGAAGAACGGACGGCCAGTTTCCTGGGTATATTTGAGTAGCAAAAACTTTCTTGAATTGCTTCAACTATAACATGGGAGTATTTATTGCTGCGGCGTCCAACTTTTCAGCGATGTGCGATATTTAAATAGTCTTTTCGTAAGTTTGACGTTTTTCAGTTATTTCCCTTTACACTAAAACACAACTTCCCTTTGTCTATTACTCAAATAAAGGTATTATATTATGAACAAAAAGAGGCTCAGCAGCAATAGCCCAGTGGTAGGGACTACGGTCTGTACTGAAAATAAACTGTCATAGTTTCGATGTCGTAGGTTCGAATCTGGCTCCGAGAAAAATAGAAAGACGACAAATCAGCATTATATCTTTTTATATATTAGTTTACATATATATACTAGACCTCTTTGTATAGAAGAGCTCTCATTAAAAGATCTGCAGCATTTTAAGGATACTCAGCAAAAATTATAAGTATCCACTTCGTTTTCCTGCAAAATCTGAGACTGTAAGAAAGAACTAACAATTGTAGCATGATTTTCTTTTAATAACATCTTTGTTTGATGTTCACACACAATTTCATCGAAATATACTGAATGCTTAAACAATAAATCAAACTTTAAAAACATAGGTGTGAAAACAAAATTAACAAAACTCAATAAATGTAAAGATTAGCGACTACAGCACAGATTTAGCAGTCTAAGCCCATTCAAATACACAGAAAATGTTCAAAACCTGGCTAATATCTCACGTGTCCACCGTTACACCGAATACACTCAAAAATGCGAAGTCGCATGCTTCTGACGTAACGACTGACGAAGCATCGAGCATATTTGGGACGTGGTGTACGTCAGGATGACCCTATCCAAAATGTTCAGGACCATGCAGCAGCACTTGTCCGCAAATGGAACGCATTAGTTTCCGAATTCGTCAGTCGTTACGTTAGAAGCATGCGAAGTCGCATTATTGGGTGTATTCGGTGTAACGGTGGACACATGACATATAAGCGAGCTTTTGAATTCTTTTCTGTGTATTTGAATCGACTTCGACTGCTGAATCTGTGCTATTGTCGTTACCTTTACATTTGTTAAGTTTTGTTAATTTCGTTTTCACACCTATGTTTTTCAACTGTGATTTATTTTTTCATAGTGGTTAACGTCTCTGACTTGAAATCACTTGCCCCTCACCGCTGTAGGTTCGATCCCTCAGGGGCCTAGGAATCTTTATGTGAGGAAGCTATCCAGCTGGCTTGCGGAACGTCGGTGGTTCTACCCAGGTGCCCGCCCGTGCACGAAAATTGCCCGGAGGGGCACCTGGGGTCTTCCTACACCAATGGAAGCTGGAAAGTCGCCATATGACCTTAGCTGTTGGTGCGACTATAAAATCCAATTCAATTCAATTATTTTTTCATTGTTCGGTATATTTCGATGAAATTTTGTGTGAACATCAAAGAAAGATGTTATTAAAAGAACATCATGCTACAGTTGTTAGTTCTTTCTTACTGTCTCAGATTTTGCAGAAAAACAAAGTGGATACTTTTTATTTTTGCTGAGTATATATTAATTTGGGTATGCTGAGTTCGATTATGGTGTTGAATCTTAACAAGAAAGGCATTTTTTCACTGCATTTATCTTTACTGGAATTTTTTTTAAAATAAACATTTGACACCAGTTCCTCTACGTATTATGATTTCATATGGATTGACTGAATGTTTACAGGAAGGCACTATATTGGACATTTTTTTGTATTTTGATCAATTTATTGGGAATTTTCGAATACGTTTTTAAAGAAACATTTTACATCAGTTTCTAATTGTCTCTACTTATTTTGGCTTTGTATGATTCCCGTTGGAAGTCAATTTATTTCGAGTCAAAATATGTTGAGAAAATTGATAATTGATATATATATTTTTAAATATTATATTAAAAAACACCAGTAAATATCCAGATTATTTTACCTAAAGTGGATTTTTTTAATGATTTATTTGATATTTATTTTTGGAGTGCTTACTAAAACAATATGGTGCAATATATATTGTTTATCTTAATTCGCCTTGTAAGTGCCAATTCTTAATGGATGGCGGGAGCTATACAGTACTGCATCCACCACGATTTAAATAGAAGAAAATAACATCGGCTGTCATACCACTTAAAAAAATTCTCAGACCAAAACGGGATCTGCCTGGAACGATCAAAGCAACTTTCTGGTATAAAAACTATAAATAATGCGAATTATACAGTTTTAAGAATATTCCAAAACATTCCCAGTAAAATTATCGAAAAAAGGTCGTTTCCAATTTGTGAAATGTTTATTCAAAAAATATAATTTAAAATTTCTTAACTCAAAAGATTTATATATTTTTTTCATTCAAATATTTGTTTTCATGATCATGTATGTCACAGATAACATATTTCAAAAATTATTCCAGTTTTTAGCGATTTTTGTTCAAATTTGCATGTTTTTGCCTAAAAATAATGTGTTTAGCTAGCGCTTCAGAAAAACTATACTGGATCTTTCTTTTTTACTACGATATATCTAAAAGGTAGTAGCTATTAAAATTTGCCAGCTGAGTTTATACCGAAAAGTTGAGTAGCCAGTGGTCTAGAAGAACGGACGGCCAGTTTCCTGGGTATATTTGAGTAGCAAAAACTTTCTTGAATTGCTTCAACTATACATGGGAGTATTTATTGCTGCGGCGTCCAACTTTTCAGCGATGTGCGATATTTAAATAGTCTTTTCGTAAGTTTGACGTTTTTCAGTTATTTCCCTTTACACTAAAACACAACTTCCCTTTGTCTATTACTCAAATAAAGGTATTATATTATGAACAAAGAGAGGCTCAGCAGCAATAGCCCAGTGGTAGGGACTACGGTCTGTACTGAAAATAAACTGTCATAGTTTCGATGTCGTAGGTTCGAATCTGGCTCCGAGAAAAATAGAAAGACGACAAATCAGCATTATATCTTTTTATATATTAGTTTACATATATATACTAGACCTCTTTGTATAGAAGAGCTCTCATTAAAAGATCTGCAGCATTTTAAGTATACTCAGCAAAAATTATAAGTATCCACTTCGTTTTCCTGCAAAATCTGAGACTGTAAGAAAGAACTGACAATTGTAGCATGATTTTCTTTTAATAACATCTTTGTTTGATGTTCACACACAATTTCATCGAAATATACTGAATGCTTAAACAATAAATCAAACTTTAAAAACATAGGTGTGAGTAAGCACTCCAAAAATAAATATCAAATAAATCATTAAAAAAATCCACTTTAGGTAAAATAATCTGGATATTTACTGGTGTTTTTTAATATAATATTTAAAAATATATATATCAATTATCAATTTTCTCAACATATTTTGACTCGAAATAAATTGACTTCCAACGGGAATATTTAAATATTTTGGATAAATATTTTCTGTGTTTGTAAATCTTTCAAGACTCTCTTGTATATTTGCAGATGATTTGTCGTAAAACTCATTTATTTTTTCAGAGGTTAAAATTGCATTTTGTTCACTGTGTAATACTGCTGTGGTGTATTTTTTGGTATCACCATCATCTTTGAATAAATTTACAGTGAGACCTAATTGAAACTTTAATCCATTCATCTTTGTCAGCTCTTTGCTTATTTGTTTTGTGATAATGAATTTCTTATCACGGAATAGTTTTTGAGGGTCTTTGTATTTCTCGGTAGATATCTCGTATGCTTTAAAATAGCCACACATTGGTTTGTCAACCAGTTTTAATTCTTCTTTAGATTTTCTATCATTAAGCTCTTTCAATTCATTTATAACATTGTCTCGTGATTTAGCATATTTCTGATTTTGCTCATCTTGTAATTTATCATATTTCTGCTTTTCTCGTTTACGTTGTTTCTTAGCACGTCGTCTCTTGAGTAAATTTTCTAATGTTTGAGATTTAACCTTTTTTGAAGTTTCCTTTGGAACTTCTTTTAATGCATTTATACCGTTAGATAGTGTTTGCTTATCTATTACACCTGCATCAAACAGGCGTATTAAATTTTCTATAATCTCTTCAGTCTTCATTATTTATTTTTGATATATTTATATTATTTTTTTTATTTAATATAAAAAATATATCAAAAAGAAACAATGGAAATTAATGTTTGCAAATTTCTTAAAATTGGATTACACGATCCGTGTAAAAATAAGACTACAAAAGATTCTAATTATTGCAGTTTGCATAAGTATAGATCAAGTCATGTATTGCCGTGCTCAATATGTAAAAAAGGCACAAGAGCAAAAAATAAAATTTGTGCTGATTGTGGTGGAGTTTCAGTCAGAATAATGACACGTTATTGGAAATTTAAAGACGTATTGATGTTTAACCATATAAAAAAAATATGTTGTAATTTTGATAACTATAAAAAAAAATAAACTTGTGTTCTTCACTACCCCTATTTTAAAAAACTTTTAATAAATCAAGTAAATCACATGGTGATTTATTATATATATGTATTTTAGGCGTTTTCTGTTGTAATTTGAGGCGAAACAGAGTGAGACGAAAATTACAACAGAACGGTTGTAATTTGAGGCGAAACAGAGTGAGACGAAAATTACAACAGAACGCCTAAAATACATATATATACAGAAGAAGGAATACTTGTGTCAAAAGACGATTGGAAAGAAATTCATCACAGAATATATATTATATAGTTTAATTAACATTTTTGTCGTGATACGGAAAATAATTCACTCGTGAGAAATATTCTTGCGATATAGAAACTCGTGCGAAAACGCACTCGTTTCTATATCGCAAGAATCTTTCTCACTCGGGAATTATTTCCCGTATCACTTCAACAATGATGAATTATAGAAATTTCCCACTTTGAGAAAATCTATAACATATCCCTTCCTTGACTGTGCAATCTCGCCTAGTGCGCAAAATAGCACAGTAGCCAAATGTTATGAACTAAACGATAGACGTCACGATATCACGTCAGGAATTGACGTCATAATATTAAGTAGGCCTATCTCAAAAACACTGGTTATTAAACTATATATTACATAATTTAAAATGATATTTTATTAATATTTCTAATGATTCACGCCTTTTTACACCAGTTTGCACGTTACATCATCGAAGACGACGTTACGTCATACAAACAAAACAAGTGGAACCGGAACTCTTCGTTAATTTCCGTAATCGTTATTTCCTGGTGACGGAATCTGACGAAGACGTCCGTAAAACAATCGGAACGTCATTTGGCATTTCCGCCACTGACGGAAAAGGCCGAGCAATGTTCCGTACTGGGAAATATCTCCCACTGGGAGATATACTGGGAGATATTTCCCAGTAGAGCAAACGAGTAGATATAGCTTTTCTATCCCAGTATTTTCTATACAAATCACAGACAAATATGTAATATAGAATTTTTCCCAGTTTGAGAAAATCTATAACATATCCCTTCCTCTACTGTGCTATCTCGCCTAGTGCGCAAGATAGCACAGTAGCCAAATGTTATGAACTAAACGATAGACGTCACGATATAACGTCAGGAGTGACAGAAGAAGGTGTACTTGTGTCAAAAGACGATTGGAAAGAAATTCATCACAGAATATATATTATATAGTTTAATTAACATTTTTGTCGTGATACGGAAAATAATTCACTCGTGAGAAATATTCTTGCGATATAGAAACTCGTGCGAAAACGCACTCGTTTCTATATCGCAAGAATCTTTCTCACTCGGGAATTATTTCCCTTATCACTTCAACAATGTTAATTAAACTCTATATATTATATATTCTGTGATGAATTATAGAAATTTCCCAGTTTGAGAAAATCTATAACATATCCCTTCCTTTACTGTGCTATCTCGCCTAGTGCGCAAGATAGCACAGTAGCCAAATGTTATGAACTAAACGAATTTACGATAGACGTCACGATATTACGTCACGAACTGACGTCATAATGCGCTGTCTCCAAAGGAGTGACAGAAGAAGGAATACTTGTGTCAAAGGACGACTGGAAAGAAATTCATCACAGAATATATATTATATAGTTTGATTAACATTTTTGTCGTGATACGGAAAATAATTCACTCGTGAGAAATATTCGTGCGATATAGAAACTCGTGCGAAAACGCACTCGTTTCTATATCGCAAGAATCTTTCTCACAATGTTAATTAAACTCTATATATTGCTGATAACAGGGTTAACATGGAGGAGTTATTGTTTGGGGCTCTTGTTTCAGCCAAAGGTTTTTTGGACTTTTAAAATAAAATTAATTTACTGCCTAAATAAGTTGTATATCAGTGAAACAGACTTTTTTAGTGGTAAATAAAAATACCTTACTTTTCAAAATCGATTGAGAAATAAAAGATGCATGTGCGGAAGTTGTTTCTGATGGGTCATTTTCAATGAGCAATTCTGCTGCCTGAAAAATTTGAAAAATATTTTTTTAGAATTTTATGCGAAAATGGTTTTGAATTGTTGGATATTAGTGCATTAAGACACCCTGAAAGTTTTATAGCAAAATATGAAGTATTACTGACTGAAGTTATTTGACATTTATTAATTTTCTGCTGTCCCACCAACAAGGAATTTACATAGGAAAAGCCCCATCAAAAAATCATTTTGGCTGTAAAATATTTATTTCTCAACCGATTTTCAAAAGTAAAGTAGTTTTATTTACCACTTAAAATGCCAATTCTAATGATACATAACTGATGTACATATTGTTTAAATTGCTCAAGTAACTGCAGAAAAACCTTTGGCTGAAACAAGCGCCCCAAACAATAGTCCTTTACCACAGTCCTGACATCACCAAACTTCAGTACGAGAGGGGAATGATAAATTGTCATGGGTGGGCCACAGCTTGTGAGATTGAAACTGTGTCTACCGTTTTAGGCTACAACATCAATGTACACATGCGTTTTACGCTTCAAAATGGTGCAGAGCAATATCACATGTATTCTTTTTCATGTACAACCATTGACTTGCTTTTGAACAACGAAGAGTTTCAAGTTCTAATGACGCTGATAGTAGTAAAAGTAAAAAGCGAAAATCACCCACCGAAAACACACATGGCAACAAGAGCAAACAGAATTCAGAAAATTATATTAGTACATCATATACAATCTCTACCCAGAGTACACTCGTTCCTCATTTGACTCTGTCAACGTCAAAGGAAGTAGGGCGAACGGTTAGGTCACGTGATTATTCAAAAAAGTTATGACAATGTTTATAATAAATCCTTAATTCCTACCGGTGACTGCGTTAGAAATGCTTAAAGCGTGACAACGACGATTTACCATCAAAATCGATAAGCATAGATTAGCAATTATCATTTCTTTTCTTTTCTTTTTTCCCTCCCGTTACGGTAAAGTTCGCTAGCTGTGCTCGCTATAATACAATGTTAATTTCTAGTTTAAACATAGAGACTGCAAGAGACTATCCCAGATACATAACCAGCCTACGCGACAAGAGAATATATTAGATCTTGTTTTCACCAGGGAGTACGTTATAACGTACTTATAACGTACTCCTGGAGTACGTTATAACGTACTCCCTGTTTTCACCAACAATCCATCACTAATCAAATCATCAATCAGCATCCCTGGTATTAGTGACCATGCCATGGTGGTGACAGACTCCAATATAATACCAATTTATAATAAACAAAAGCCGAGGAAAGTGTACTTGTTCTCTAAAGCAAATTGGGAAAACATTTACTCTGAATGTGAGAAACTATCCTCAAGAATTGTAAACACTGAGATGAATGTTAAAATAGAAGCCTTATGGAGCACCTTGAAATCTTCAATAAGTGCCATTATGGACAAAGATATACCATCCAAAATGTTTAAAAAGAAAAACACAGTGCCATGGTTTAATAGAAATTTGAAAAAAATGACCAAGCGAAAAGCACGACTATATAAACATGCTAAAAAATCCAAACAATGGACAGAATTTAGACTGTACCAAAAACTCACTAAAAAGGAGTTTAAAATGGCGGAAATAAACTACATAAATAACATCATCAACGAAGGTTTAGCACAGAACAACAGCAAACCCTTCTGGCGTTACATAAAATCAAAACGGCAGGATAATATTGGGATAGCCCCACTGAAATAGAAAGGCAACCTCTTAAACAACAGTAAAGATAAAGCCCAGATTCTAGTGGAACAATTTAGATCTGTGTTTACCAAGAGAGCAAATCGTGATATCCCAAAATTACGAAAGGAGAACAGGTATAATATCCCCAACTTAAACATAACTATTCCTGGAGTTGAAAAACTACTTTTGAAAATAAATCCTTCAAAGGCGGTTGGCCCAGACAAAATCTCAAGTATAATACTTCAGACCTGTGCAAAGCAACTGGCTCCGGCCATATGTAAACTATTTCAGCTTTCAGTAGACAGTGGTGAATTGCCGTATGACTGGACGGATGCAAATGTTGCCCCGGTCTACAAAAAAGGAGATGTCCACCTAGCGGAAAACTACAGGCCTGTGTCCTTGACATCGGTATTGTGCAAGGTCTTAGAACATATCATATGTAAACATCTTTTAAATCATCTGGAAAAGAATTGTATTTTAACGAACTTAAACCACGGTTTTAGATCAGGGTACTCATGCGAAACACAACTTTTAGTAACTGTAAATGATCTTCTACATTTTAATGAAAAAGGAATGCAAACAGATATTATTATATTGGATTTTTCAAAGGCCTTCGACACTGTGCCTCACACAGAATTATTAGCTAAACTTGAGAGTTTTGGAATAACGGGCCAAATATATAATTGGCTGAACACTTTCCTGACGCAGAGACACATGCAAGTAGTAGTTGATGGTGAATCTTCGGATACTGTGACAGTTGATTCCGGTGTCCCTCAAGGAACCGTTCTCGGTCCTCTATTATTTTTATGCCATATAAATGACTTACCACTGTCTTGTAAATCACAAGTACGCTTGTTTGCGGACGATTGCTTGTTATATAGACCAATTAAAACTGAAAATGACCATCTGATATTACAGAACGATTTAAATGAACTTGAACAATAGGCAAATAAATGGGGCATGTCTTTTAATGCCAACAAATGTTACATTATGAGTGTCAACTGTAGATCCTCACGTTTTTATACATTATGTGATCATATTCTACAAAAAGTTGATGATAACCCTTATCTTGGATTAACACTTAGTGATGACTTGAAGTGGTCAACTCATATAAACAAAGTCGCCAAAAAAGCAAATTCAACTATGGCATTTCTAAGGAGAAACTTAAAAAATTGTCAGCAAGAGTGCAGGAAAACAGCATATATCTCGCAGGGCTCCAAGAATAGGATAGCCCGACGCCCGGGGCTAGTCCAATCTGAATCCGGGCTAGTCTCTCTTTCAAAAATGGTTGCCCGTCGGGCTAGTCTAAAAAAATCTCGGGGCAATCAAAAATACCACCAGAAATTGTGTTTTATTGCGTGTAATTTGCAGCCGTATTTGTTAAAAATGATCTCCCTTCATTAAAGTTCATCATTTGAAAGCGCGCATTTCATTGGTTGATTACATGATTTGAACAAATCGCATTACAGCTTTGATATTCACGCAAATTTGTCACGTTGGACAGAACAAGAAATATCATTCGAATATTATTAGTTTGAACGTAGATTTCGTTTTAATATACTTTTTTTTGATGAATTGCTGTATATTCTTTTTCTAAATAGCAAGTCTGTATCTTAAAAACGCTTAACAACGAACGCTTATTCACAAATGCAGGCTGCTAAATCAATCGGAACTCTTCGCCAATTTCCGTATTCCCGAGTGACGGAATCCGACGAGGCAGTTCCGATTGGGCACAGACTGTGCTGCAAATATATACGTTGGCGTAGACTACTACACTGTCCCGTTTTTCATGGGTGGCAATTACCTATGAGCCAAAAGTATGTTTTTAATAAATCATCCAGTCAAAGATGAATTAATTCATCGGTATTATATTTAATTCAATGCAACTTTATTTGATTCATTACTTTTTTTGAAACCATTTAATCAAACTTAAAACAATCCGATGCTTTGTGAAATAATCTGGAGTGTTTTTTTCAAACCATCTAATCGAACTTGAAACGATTCAATGCAATGCTGAAGAGTTCAGTCGGAAACATGAATCATTATACCTCTCCCTCTGACGAATTGAATGTTGTTTAACGGCTTATCAACACAGTATATGTTATTTAGAGCCGCCCCAGAGAGAGGAGAAGGATACACAGGAATCCGGGAACCGTGTCCTACTCTTAGTATCGAATATATTCCTATGGTTCTTCAACGTGCTCGGAGGATAGACCGATACACAGGACCGCCCGGTTTAGGTCTCCATCCGACGGACGAGGCTAAGGGAAAGTGTTTTGCCCAAGAACACACCGACGAATCTCGGTGGCACCACGGAGGATTGAACCCGTGAAATCCGGTTACAAATCCGCCGCGCTACCGACTGCGCCACGCCAGCCGAAGCCACGCGCCTGATGCATTCGGATAATATAAACATTATTGAGGTGGTGGAACGGAGGGTGGGGTATACGGTTTACGTGATCAATACGTTGGTAAGAAGATGGTGCATCGACGAATCTGATATGTCACGACAGTTTCTTGTATTACAAAACTACTTTTAGACAAAGTATGATCATTATCGCAGTCGCGTATTTCAATATCAGCATACTCGAGATACTGGCTATTACACTAACGAGGTCTGAACCAAGGCCTGAAATTGCGGGTTGCTTAACAAAAGAAATAAATAATATTCTATCTGAAAGACAGCATGGTTTCAGAAAGAAAAGATCCTGTGAGAGCCATCTCATAATCATGCTCCAGGACTTAGCATCCGGTCTAAATGACAAACAACAGAGAGATGCCATTCTGCTCGACTTCGGGGATTGCGTAGACCCCAATCAGAGATTTTTTAACCTGTTCTTAACTGCACTTGGACCGTTCTACACTTGTACTTAGTTCAACACATGTGCGAGTATGTTCCGGAGGAACCCGGCACATTAGAAGAAGAAGAAGAAGAAGAAGATCAATAGTTCTTCGTACGTTAGACGTTTGGTCGTCCATTGTTTGCGGATTTGTTATGTTTTCGTGGTAAAGAAACCCCAACATGCGGAACACTTCTCGGATATGACTCGGACGCTGGGAAATACGCTCTTTAAATTTGGCTTGTCTCGAGTTTGAAAAACGGGACAGTGTAGCAGTCTACGCCAACGTATATATTTGCAGCACAGTCTATGCCAACGTATATATTTGCTGAAGGCATATATATTTGGAAAACAAATATGTATTTAGTTTCGGTCACCCGAAAGTTCGCACCATTTATTTATCGATCTTTCATTGATATATTTGTGTCTGCAATATATTTATTTTAGAGAAACTATTTATTTCCATCTCAAATATTTTCATCTTCAATATATTAAGACAATATATTTTTATAAACCGAATATATTTTTCGGATTAACATAAATGTTTCCGTCTACAATATATTAGGAAAAACATATATTCAGACTGACGTATATATTTGCGTCTACAATATATATTTAAAAACAGAATATATATTTTTCAGAATATATATTTCTAGGAGTAGCATATATATTTGTATGATATATATTTTTGAACAGAATATATATATTTCGGAGTAACATATATATTTGTCTGTATCATATATATTTTTGTAATCAATATATATATTTTACACACAACGTATATATTTATCTTACAACATATAGTCACGTATGGCGCCTCATAAATGCCTTCTGTAAGGGTTGATGACGCGATGCAATGATAGTTAACCTCCACTGAGATTGTGAGTGATATTCCTCCAGTGAGGATTGGTAACGGGCCCACCTTGTGTCCCGGGGGTTGTCGTTAGTAAAACCTGGCTGCGCAGGTACGGGGACCGTCTCCACCGCTTGTAAACGTTATTCGTGGAAGCTTAGCTCCACTCCTGGATATCCAAACCTAGATGGCTTACTCCAACCCTGGATGGCTTATATCCTGGATGGCTTAGGCTTTAATTATACATACGTTTTAGATGTCGGTTGACAAACATAACAATCTTGCATAATTACCATTACCCAAACAAATCATTATTCAATCAATATATGTAAGCTGTACTAATGATGAGTACATGGCAGTGCGTGGTTCAGTGGTAGAGCGCCGAACTTCAGATCGAAAGGTCGTGGGTTCGATCCTCGCCATGGCCATACTATTTATCCTTGAGCAAGATAATTAATCCACATTGCTTAGTACTGGTTCTACCCAGGAAACCTGCACATAATCTTCGAAAGAGGGTGTTGCAGTATCAATAGATAGATAGATAGAGTAGCATTGTATACATATTCTACAACGCCATGTATACGCTATGTACGTCGCTGTTAATCAATGCCCCTAATACATGTAATATAAACATGATCAAATTACTCATATATTACACTCACTGAGTTATGCATGCACGCATTTATTCTTGTCACTCATCTCATTGTTAACTAATGTTAACAATCGTGTATTACAATCACCGAGTTATACGCCAACGTTAACTAATGCACCTATTATCCACTGTTATCAAATTAATATTGTTTTACAATTAATGATCAATTACAATAATTACATCTAATAAAGTAACTTCAAAATCATATGCTAGTCTAAAGTTATGTTTGAGAAACATCAATGCTAACCGGATGTCGTAACCGCCAAACAAGATGGCGCCGCCCACTGAATACAAATGTACGATAAAAGTTTAATAAAATTACTAACCACATGTTGCCTATGAATTTTGCCGTCCAATCTCTGTTCCAACAAAGTACTATCGATGATCCCGGCGAGAGCTAGAAGACAATGGGTTTTATAGCAAACATTACGCCCAAATCATTATTTCCCCCGTTCAGTCCGTGACAAACGTGGCTAAATCTACAGTATTGAATCTACACGAGAGGCCCCTTATACAATTTTGCCGTTTAAGGAAAATATACCTATACGTTTACATGCATTAGCACAAACCTAAACTTATGACACGTCCTCTCTGGCGGCCACTTAAAATGTGCACGCTTTTACGTGTTACATGAATAGATCATGAATATTGTGAAATTGTTTCAACTCGAACAATAGATTTTGGGTGTAACCGATACTTACAAGAGCTATATACGACCAGTACGCTCTACCCGTGACATTTTGTGACAACATCTCCCCACTTAAAGAAAGTGCTACATTTTTAAAATTCAACAAAAATGATAATTAATATTTACACGTTAAGAAACTATTACTTCTGAGCAAACGAGCGACAAAACGTACAAGCTGATCGCTCAATCGCTTGAGTATGTTAACTATTACCACTGCAGTTATAACCTAACTATAATACGTAATTACAATTTCAACACTATTCTACAATTGTACACTACCCTGTCGTAACATATACTACTATTGTACAATACACTGCAATACACTATTGTATTAAACCGGTCATTATGTGCGGCGACTTAAATAGTCTGCCCCAATATTGTCCTTTCCAAGGTCTATTACACCGACTCTACTGTTGCTAATAACACTACTTCCTGCCACTACCAGAACTCCAACTTTACACATCGCATCCATCGCATTACCAGTATACTGTTTGCGAAATGGAGTAGGGTCTCTCGTTTCCCTAATCGGCTTTGCTAAAGTGTGCTTAAAGCTACACTGCACTACATCTGTTCGTCTCGACTTATCGGACCGAACAGTACTACACTCAGAGTCTAAACGACTTACCGCTCGATTCTCTGCTACACTAAGCATGCCCGATATGTCTACATCGGCTGCTGTCTCCTTACCTACACTAGTGGGAAAATACATGGGACTAGTGTCCTCACTACTGTCTTCCTCACTATCCTCAATAACTGCAACATTAACTACGGTTAACACCCCTTGTTGCACATTATCGGTTCTACTTATATACTCTTTCAGCATATTCGCATGAAAGGTCTTTAACTTTCCGTTTATCTCGATACGGTAATCCATAGTGTTCACTATCCCTCTAACGTAAAACGGACCTTTCCATTGTAATAACAACTTGTTATTGTCGGTCGGGAGTAACAGTAACACCTGGTCATCTATCTTAAACTTCCTAGCTCTAGCTTTCTGGTCATAGTACCGTTTATACTTGGTACTTGCCTTAACTAACTGACTTTGAGCTATCTTACAAGTCTCCTCTAGTTTCTCCTTCAGATCTAAAATATACTGATATGTAGTCTTAACCTCATCACTATCTACTTCACCTGCCCACATCTCTCTAAGAATCCTCATGGGACCTCTAACTGACCTACCGTACAATAACTCAAACGGAGAAAATCCTAAACTCTCTTGTGGAACCTCTCTAAATGCAAACAATAAAGCATTGAGATACTTGTCCCAATCTTTGGGTCTCTCGGTACACATACGCCGTAACATTTGCTTTAACGTCCCGTTAAATCGTTCGACTAACCCGTTACACATAGGGTGATATGGTGTTGTCATGATTTGACGCAAAGACAATAACCTGCTTACTTCAGCCATAAGTTCTGACGTAAACTGTGACCCACAATCAGTCAGCATTTCCTCTGGTACACCTAGCCTACTGAACATATCAACTAATGCCTCAGCTACTCTCTCAGTTTCAATTGAGGGCAATGCTACTGCCTCCGGATACCTAGTTGCATAGTCTACCATGGTTAAAATGTACCTATTTTTCCTATCCGACACTGGAAAAATTGGTCCAACTATGTCTACGGCTACCCGCTTAAATGGTGTATCTATCAGTGGCATCTGACCTAAATGTACTTTGGTCACTCGACCTTTTGGTACTGTCCTTTGGCATACATCGCAGGACCTACAATACCTAGTTACATCTCCACTAACGCCTGGCCAATAAAATTCTGCCAATACTCTATCTGACGTTTTCTTTACGCCTAAATGACCTCCCATAATCGACTCATGAGCTACCTTAAGCACTGTCGTTCTATACTGGGTAGGTACCACTAATTGGTGAAACTGTCTACTACCACTATCTTCAAATTCTCTGTACAATAACCTATTTTTATGTACAAACTTACAACTACCGGACCCTTTACACTTCTTCACTACACCATCCTTGGCCTTCACCTTACAAGGACCTAATGACTCGTCTTGAGTTTGTGCTTCTATAAACTCCGCTTTAGATATGTCACCTACGGCTGCAGGAACCTTTAATTTTCTATAAGCCTGAGCTTGCTTCTGAAACTGCGCTCTAGTCTCTACGGCATTACTTATGCTACTTCTAAAATCGGACATTACCGGAAGTACTGAACCTTCTATGTTCCCTATCGTTAAATCATACATCGGGTCATCCATACATAGTGCCTCTGTAGTCCCTTTAAAGAAAGGTGTTTCTACATCTATTCTCGCTATTGGCGCGTGCTCTACCGACTTATTTAACATACACGGTGACTGTTTACCTACCAACTGGTCATCCGTAACTAAACTACGCCTAACTACCACACCTGTACAACCTGTATCCCTCATTACAATTACGTCCGTGCCATTCACTCTACCATCTGCCGATGGAAGATTTGCATACGGAAAGAGACATGCTCCGATCTTCGCCATTACACCATCCCCTTTAACACAACAGCTACTACTCTCGGTTTTAATAATCGGACTATTACTATCTCTGCCTCTACCTCTACCTCGGTTTTGACCACCTCTACCTCTACCGAAATTCCATGGGTTGTTAAAACCTTGGTTCTGATTCCCTACATTGTTGTCCACTCTACTATTGTCACTAAAGTTGTCTACGACAGCGGACACTTTCACCGCTTTCCTACACTCATGTGAAGCATGATTCCCATTACAGTGACGACAACGAATAAAAGGTCTACCTATGTTACCACTATTGCTACCTCCTCTAGAACCCATCGAACTACCTCCACCTCTATAGTTTCCACTCTGGCCTTTCTGTTTATGATCGTCCCCTTGCCTATCTCTAAAAGTTCTGTCTTTCGACACTACATTAGGAGCTCCACCTCTAGCCTCGGCAAACTGATCTGCTTGAGTTGCCATTTCATTTACACTAGTTAGTTTTCTTTCTTTAAGAAATAAGAACAGATCTCTACTACAAACATTGAATAGCTGGTCCCGCAATAAGAAATCTATGAGGCCCTGATAAGTCTGCGCTACCTTCCCTAACTCTAACCACCTATCTAAGTAATTTCTAGACCTACTAATAAACTGAATAAATGACTCGCCTTTCTCAGGCAGACAAGCTCTAAACCGCTTTCTAAAACCTTCTTCAGTTAACTCAAATCTCTTTAAAGAGCATCCTTTAACTTGTCGTAGTCAAGAGCATCTACACTAGGTAATCTAGAAAATACATCTAAGGCCTTGCCTCTCAATAACGCACTTAAATGAACTGCCCACGTATCTTTGGTCCATTCCTGTAACTCAGCATAACGCTCGAACCGTAACAAGTAACTGTCCATGTTATCTTTGTCAGCATCAAAGTATGGTAACTTCGAACCTTTTAACTTCCCAGAATAACTATCTTTCCCTTCAGTTTTACTGTCCTTACTATGTGTCTTAGCTGCTTTCAACTCTCAAGCTAACTTATGCTCAAACTCTTTTTGCTCCCTTTCCATTATCATCTTAGCCTTAGCTAGTCTACCATCTGTTTCGAACCTCTCATGTTCTAACTCTTGCTTCTCCCTTACTATTCTACTTTCTAATTCTACCTTCTCTTTAGCTAATCTACCTTCTAATTCTAACTTCTCTTTATCAGCATCTAGCTTCTCTCCAGCTAATCTACCTTCTAATTCTAACTTCTCTTTATCAGCATCTAGCTTCTCTTTAGCTAATCTACTTTCTAATTCTAGCTTATCTTTAACTAGTCTACTTTCTTCATCTCTTTCCTGCTTTGCTAATTCTCTTTCCTTAAGTCTAAATTCCCTTTCCCTAGCCTGTTCGTCTTTAACAAAGGTTCTAAGCTCCTCTCCAGCATAACCTAACTCCTTACCCATTTCCGTAAGATCCTTTATGGACGTCATGTCTATGGACATTGTGGACTACTAACTACAATAATTACAATACACACGTCACTAATAATTCTACTCAACTAACTACTAATGGTAAGTCACTGTGTCCTCAGTAAATACCTGGGCATCATCATAGGACAAGTTACATACACATTTGTACTAGCGCTAACTACTAACGGTTATGTATAGATAGTATCTAGCTTCCACAAAACATATACACTACATAAAATATCTTAATTTGATATTGGACATAAACCTTAAACAATCATCAAAATGTGTATAACATGTACATGTATATTTACTTCTCCCATCAATATAAGTATACTCGAGTGTCACAACATGAGTAGAACGTCTTGTTCGCCAACCTAATTGGATACTATGTGTATTTCAAGGGAGGTAAAAACAAACACCCAAATTATTGAGCAAAAGTGCCTCAGACCCACTCGTGTAGACCACTGCGACCTCGCGCCAAGGAAAGAACGGACAAAACAACAGTTTGGACTCACCCTACCCTTGTCGTGTCTTGACTTGTCTTCCAAGCTGTGGCCGTGATCGTCGACAGTCGCCTTGATGGATCAGAGGGTGGTACACAATTCTAAAATAATAAGTAGAGATTTAGTAAATCATCATAAAGATCACTTATTGATTCTTTCCCTCCGTAGTCGCCCAAAATCCCACTACTCTGAAAACAAGTTGTCACAGGATGACCATAGTGGTTGGGCTAACTCAGGAAAGAATCAATGACGGTGAATGCATTTACATACGTTTAATGCAACTTTTAAAATATGTTTAATATATATACAATTATCAAAAAACAACAAGCGAATACACAAATGAACTATGAAAATAATGTTCTCATGAACGGTTAAGACGTTCTTAGTATTGTTATAAATACTGAATGTCTAAGACACTAAAGTGTTGTTAAATCTATAACAATGTTGATCTAGCGCGATAACTGTGATGCGCGAGAGCTCATGAAGATGATGATGCGCGAATTCAATGGATGATTGTCATCAAATGCCTTCTGTAAGGGTTGATGACGCGATGCAATGATAGTTAACCTTCACTGAGATTGTGAGTGATATTCCTCCAGTGAGGATTGGTAACGGGCCCACCTTGTGTCCCGGGGGTTGTCGTTAGTAAAACCTGGCTGCGCAGGTACGGGGACCGTCTCCACCGCTTGTAAACGTTATTCGTGGAAGCTTAGCTCCACTCCTGGATATCCAAACCTAGATGGCTTACTCCAACCCTGGATGGCTTATATCCTGGATGGCTTAGGCTTTAATTATACATACGTTTTAGATGTCGGTTGACAAACATAACAATCTTGCATAATTACCATTACCCAAACAAATCATTATTCAATCAATATATGTAAGCTGTACTAATGATGAGTAGCAATGTATACATATTCTACAACGCCATGTATACGCTATGTACGTCGCTGTTAATCAATGCCCCTAATACATGTAATATAAACATGATCAAATTACTCATATATTACACTCACTGAGTTATGCATGCACGCATTTATTCTTGTCACTCATCTCATTGTTAACTAATGTTAACAATCGTGTATTACAATCACCGAGTTATACGCCAACGTTAACTAATGCACCTATTATCCACTGTTATCAAATTAATATTGTTTTACAATTAATGATCAATTACAATAATTACATCTAATAAAGTAACTTCAAAATCATATGCTAGTCTAAAGTTATGTTTGAGAAACATCAATGCTAACCGGATGTCGTAACCGCCAAACAAGATGGCGCCGCCCACTGAATACAAATGTACGATAAAAGTTTAATAACATTACTAACCACATGTTGCCTATGAATTTTGCCGTCCAATCTTTGTTCCAACAAAGTACTATCGATGATCCCGGCGAGAGCTAGAAGACAATGGGTTTTATAGCAAACATTACGCCCAAATCATTATTTCCCCCGTTCAGTCCGTGACAAACGTGGCTAAATCTACAGTATTGAATCTACACGAGAGGCCCCTTATACAATTTTGCCGTTTAAGGAAAATATACCTATACGTTTACATTCATTAGCACAAAACTAAACTTATGACACGGCCTCTCTGGCGGCCACTTAAAATGTGCACGCTTTTACGTGTTCACATGAATAGATCATGAATATTGTGAAATTGTTTCAACTCGAACAATAGATTTTGGGTGTAACCGATACTTACAAGAGCTATATACGACCAGTACGCTCTACCCGTGACATTTTGTGACAATGTTAATATCTAGTGTAAACATAGAGACTGCAGAAGACATTATTACATGTTAATATCTAGTGTAAACATAGAAACTGCAGAAGACATTATTACATGTTAATTTATAGTGTAAACATAGAGACTGCAGGAGACAATATTACATGTTAATATCTAGTGTAAACATAGAGACTGCAGAAGACATTATTACATGTTAATATATAGTGTAAATATAGAGACTGCAGGAGACAGTATTACATGTTAATATATAGTTTAAGCAATGAGACTGCAGGAGTCTGTATTACATGATAATATCTAGTGTAAATATAGACACTGCAGGAAACGGCATTACATGTTAATATCTAGTGTAAACATAGAGACTGCAGAAGACATTATTACATGTTAATATATAAAGTGTAAATATAGAGATTGCAGGAGACAGCATTACATGTAAATATATAGTGTAGCCATAGAGACTGCATATGTTTTGTAGCCATGGAGACTGCAGGAGACGGTATTACATGTTAATATCTAGTGTATATATAGAGGCTGAAGGAGACAGCATTACATGTTAATATAGTTTGTAAACATAGAGACTGCATGAGACAGTATTACATCTTAGCCTATAAACTGACTGCAGGAGTCAGTATTACATGTTAGCGACTGACTGCATGAGACAGTATTACATGTAATCATAGAGACTGTAGGAGATAGTATTACATGTAATCATAGAGACTGACTGCAGGAGACAGTATTACATGTAATCAATCTGTCAAATAGTTTCAGAGGAGTAGTCGCTACAACTTTTTACTATATAACTCTATGTAAACAAAGATGATCTCTGGCAGCCATGTTTCATCGAAAATTTGTCAACAAGGACCAACATCATGTCATGCTGATCATGTTGAAAAAGTCCCATATCAATATCACTTACAGTTTTCAAGAAGTAGCCGCTACAAATTTGGTTTTTAGCTGTGGCGGCCATCTTGAATTTCCGTCTGACCTGAAATTTTGCTAGGATCAACTAGATATCAAGAGCAACATTCTTGTGAAGTGTCATGAAAATCCGTCAAGTAGTTTCAGAGGAGTAATCGCTACAAGTTTTTGCTATATGACTCTGCAGGAGACACGATTACATGTTCGCATAGAGACTGAACGCAGGAGGCAGTATTACATGTTAGCATTGCGACTGCAGGAGACTGTATTACATATACTAATAAAGACTTCAGGAGGCAGTACTACACGTTAACATAGAGATTGCAGGAGACATTATTACATGTAATCATAGAGACTGCACGAGGCAGTTTTACATGTAGTCATAGAGACTGCAGGAGACAGTTTTATATGTTAGCATAAAGGCAGACTGTCGGAGACAGTATTACAAGTTAGCATAGAGACTGCAGGAGACAGTATTACATGTTAGCATAAAGTGCAGGATACAGTATTACCTGTACTCATATACTGCAGGAGGCATTATTACATGTACCCATATAGACGACAGGAGACAGTATTACATGTTAGCATAGAGACTACAGGAGACAGTATTACATGTTATCATAGAGACTGCAGGAGGCAGTATTACACGTTATCATAGAAACTGCAGAGGCAATATTACATGTCATCATACAGACTGCAGGAGATAGTATTACCTGTTATCAAAGAGACTGCAGGAGGCAGTATTACATGTTATCAAAGAAACTGCAGGAGGCAGTATTACATCATCATGGAGACTGCAGGAGATAGTGTTACATGTTAGCATAGAGACTGCAGGAAGTTTGTGGTGATGTTATGGCGAACGTTCCACATAAATAAAAGTTTCTGGTGAACTTTTGGCGAATGTATAACTTTGTAGCGAGTTTGCGGCAAATTCACCAAAGATTACCATGGTGTTTGCGGGAACATCACCGATAGTGGCGAACACTGGCGAACAATTAAGAATTGTTCTGGCGAACAAAATTGTTCGCTGCAACCTTGCAGCAAACTTGCAGTAACCTTGCAGCAAACCTTCTCATTTGGTAAGGGTACATGTTAGTATAGAAACTGACTGCAGGAGTCAGTATTACATGTTAGCATAGCGACTGACTGCAGGAGACAGTATTACATGTAATCATAGAGACTGCAGGAGATAGTATTACATGTAATCATAGAGACTGCAGGACACAGTATTTCATGCTAGCATAGAAACTGACTGCAGGAGACAGTATTATATGTAATGATAGACTCTGCAGGATACAGTATTACATGTGATCATAGAATAGATACTGCATGAGATAGTATTACATGTTATCATAGAGACTGCAGGAGACAGTATTACATGTTATCGTAGAAACTGCAGTAGGCAGTATTACATCTTATCGTACAGACTGCAGGAGGCAGTATTACATGTTAGCAAAGAGACTGCAGGAGGCAGCATTACATGTTATCATAGAGACTGTAGGAGGCAGTATTACATGTTATCATAAAGACTGCAGGTGGTAGTATTACACGTTATCATAGAGACTGCAGGAGGCAGTATTACATGTAATCATAGAGACTGCAGGAGGCAGTATTACAGGTAATCATAGAGGCTGCAGGAGACAGTGTTATATGTAATCATAGAGACTGACTGCAGGATATAGTATTACATGTAATCATAGAAACTGCAGGATGCGGTTTTATATGTAATCATAGCGACTGCAGAGACAGTATTACATGTTATCATAGAGACTGCAGGAGGCAGTATTACATGTTATCATAGAGACATGCATTTTTGGACTATTCCTTTTTTTCCTTTTTCAATTGAGGCAGCCCGGGCCTATATCGCCTAATAGTAGCCCCCCCCCCCCCCGCCCCCCACGCACGCACGCACACACACACAGCTTTAGTTTTTATTGCATTTTTGGACTTTTCATTTTTTTCCTTTCTCAAATTAAGGCAACCCGGGCCTATATCGCCAAATAGTAGCTACGCCGATGACAGTAAGACAGCAAGAGACAGTATTACAAAGTAATTATCAAACATAGCCATAGAGACTGCAAGTGAAATGCTTTCATATATGCAGCGCGAATTCTAAATCAATAGAACTTGTAAGTTTATGTTGCTTGGCAACCATTACATCCTCCTCTGATGATGATTAAGTATTACTGCTCACAGAAGATAATTTGGCATTAGTTACGAAATAGTTTCATAAAACCATGTGTTAGTAAACAATAACTTATCCCATTCATTTCTTATATTCAGTTTTTAAGACATGGACATATTGATCATATTGATTAAGAACTCGCTTAGTAACACATTATCGATCTGCAAGTCTCGGTCTCGGCATGTTATGGATTTAATTATTCATCAGAGAAAGGCACATACATTAACCCGTAAGGATACAGACTGAAGGCATCCGATATGTGTTCACGTTGTGCCACTACAATGAGGATGGAGTTTATCCAAATGACTGGCTGTCCTGAAAATGGATAGACATATTGATTCATTAGCGCACACTGGTTTGGGATATAAGTACAATTCCTTTTTGATGGATAATTGTCACTAAGTGGCAATATTTAAATTGGATAACATTTAAAAATGGTAAGTTCAAGTAATGCTATGTTACTGTTAAGAACATATAATTGATTGGTGCTGAATAAGATGTTGTTTTTCAAGATAGGCCTATATAGATATTACAAGATTGTTTTGTTTATGTAAATACATCATACTCAATTACACTGCCCAATCTGTGCATTTTTGAAGTTAAGAGTGGATTTGTTTTTGTATATAAGGGAACTAAAATATACCTTGCTAAATACAGTGTGTGATGTCATTATTGATTTCATATTGTTGAATATGTTATAAGCCAGTAGGTCAGGTTTCCACATAATAGTGTTTGTTCGTGCTGGCAACATGTTTTCTGTTATTGTTCTTTTTGGTTGTTGATTTGGTGACAGGTGAAGTTAGTTTCTGTTGACAATTTTGAAGGTTGCTATGTGTTTAGTTTCATATGGTGTGTACCTGTCCATAACATAAAGTTTATATTGATTATGATTGTGTGAGCATTGGTTGTTTACATTTCCAAAAAATCTCCAGTCTCACTCCCTGCAATCCTTACAGATAAACAAACTCTTATCCCAGGGTCCTGCTATCCTTACCCTGTACAATCTCCTGTGAAATGTTATATTTCAGTATCCTGCTATCCTTACCCTGTACAATCTCCTGTGAAATGTTATATTTCAGTATCATGCTATCCTTACCCTGTACAAACTCCTGGGTAATGTCTTATCCCACTAGCTTGCTATCTATACCCTGTGCTTATCCCAGTATCTTGCTACCCTTAACCTGCACACACTCCTGGATAATGTCTTATTTCAGTATTCTGCTATCCTTACCCTGCACACACTCCTGGGTAATGTCTTATCCCAGTATCTTGCTATCCTTACCCTGTGCTTATCCCAGTATCTTGCTATCCTTACCCTATACAAACTCCTGGGTAATGTCTTATTTCAGTATTCTGCTATCCTTACCCTGCACACACTCCTGGGTAATGTCTTATCCCAGTATCCTGCTATCCTTGCCCTGTATAAAGTCTTGGGTAATGTCTTATCCATTCTCCTGCTATCCTTATCCCGTACAAACTCCTGGGTAATGTCTTATCCAGTATCCTGCTATCCTTTCCCTGTACAAACTCCTGGGTAATGTCTTATCCCAGTATCTTGCTATCCTTACCCTGTGCTTATCCCAGTATCTTGCTATCCTTACCCTATACAAACTCCTGGATAATGTCTTATTTCAGTATTCTGCTATCCTTACCCTGCACACACTCCTGGGTAATGTCTTATCCCAGTATCTTGCTATCCTTACCCTGTGCTTATCCCAGTATCTTGCTATCCTTACCCTATACAAACTCCTGGGTAATGTCTTATTTCAGTATTCTGCTATCCTTACCCTGCACACACTCCTGGGTAATGTCTTATCCCAGTATCCTGCTATCCTTGCCCTGTATAAAGTCTTGGGTAATGTCTTATCCATTCTCCTGCTATCCTTATCCCGTACAAACTCCTGGGTAATGTCTTATCCCAGTATCTTGCTATCCTTACCCTGTGCTTATCCCAGTATCTTGCTATCCTTACCCTATACAAACTCCTGGATAATGTCTTATTTCAGTATTCTGCTATCCTTACCCTGCACACACTCCTGGGTAATGTCTTATCCCAGTATCTTGCTATCCTTACCCTGTGCTTATCCCAGTATCTTGCTATCCTTACCCTATACAAACTCCTGGGTAATGTCTTATTTCAGTATTCTGCTATCCTTACCCTGCACACACTCCTGGGTAATGTCTTATCCCAGTATCCTGCTATCCTTGCCCTGTATAAAGTCTTGGGTAATGTCTTATCCATTCTCCTGCTATCCTTTTCCCGTACAAACTCCTGGGTAATGTCTTATCCAGTATCCTGCTATCCTTTCCCTGTACAAACTCCTGGGTAATGTCTTATCCAGTATCCTGCTATCCTTTCCCTGTACAAACTCCTGGGTAATGTCTTATCCAGTATCCTGCTATCCTTTCCCTGTACAAACTCCTGGGTAATGTCTTATCCAGTATCCTGCTATCCTTTCCCTGTACAAACTCCTGGGTAATGTCTTATCCAGTATCCTGCTATCCTTTCCCTGTACAAACTCCTGGGTAATGTCTTATCCAGTATCCTGCTATCCTTTCCCTGTACAAACTCCTGGGTAATGTCTTATCCATTCTCCTGCTATCCTTATCCCGTACAAACTCCTGGGTAATGTCTTATCCAGTATCCTGCTATCCTTTCCCTGTACAAACTCCTGGGTAATGTCTTATTTCAGTATTCTGCTATCCTTACCCTGCACACACTCCTGGGTAATGTCTTATCCAGTATCCTGCTATCCTATCAGGGGCATAGCTGGGTGTATTTGAACTGTACGCCCGATGGGGTTCCAGGATTTCAGGATTTTTAGCTTAAATTAAATGTATGTATAATTCAAGCAAAAGAAAGCGCACATGTAAAGTCAGTTCAAATAGTATACATGTATTTATATTTTGTATAACAAATTAAGATCGGGAAAATAAGGGTGCAACGACTCGGCTGGAAATATTTTACCGCTAATCTCCTACCCCACTTTGGATTTTATTGCATTTTTGGACCATTTTTTTTCCTACATTTTTAGCTCTACTGGCCAACGGCCAGCAGAGCTTATGGGATGGTGTGTTGTCTGTCGTCCGTCGTCTGTCTGTCTGTCGTCTGTCGTCCGTTAACTTTTCTTCAAACGACTTCTTCTCAGAAACCGCTTCGCTAATTTTGACCAAACTTCACATGGATGATCCTTAGATGAATGCTTTTTAGATTTGTTAAAATAAGGTCAGCGCTACATCCAAGATGGCTGCCATTACCATATATGGTCGAAACCTTAAAAAATCTTCTTCTCCAGAACCGCTGGACAGATTTCAACAGTTTTTTTTTTAAATGATCGCCAACGCCTAGACTATCAAGTTTGTTCAAATAAAGTCCCCGGGTTCAAAAATGGCCGTGCCCCGGGGGTCCAAAGCTTGTATATTGAGATTTTGCATGTTTTTCATATAGACATATAGGAAAAAAAATTAAAACATCTTCTTCTCTGAAACCACAAGGCACAGAGCTCTCATGTATTACATGTAGCATCAGCTTATGGTCCTCTACTAAGTTTGTTCAAATGGTGACCCTGGGGTCAAATTTGTCCCCGCCCCGGGGGTCACAGTTTTACATAGACTTATATAGGATTTATTTTTAAAAAATCTTCTTCTCGGAAACTACAACAGCCAGAGGTTTGATATTTTGCATTTACCAAGTTTGTTCAAATGGTGACCCTCGAGTCACTTTTGGCCCCGCCCCAAGGGTCACATGTTTTACATAGACATGTATAGGGAAAAACTTAAAAAACCTTCTTCTCTGAAACTGCAAGAGCCAGAGGTTTAATATTTTGCATTTGCTATAAGCTTGTGGTCCTCTATCAACAGGGCTTCCACTAAGGTTCAAATTTAGGAAGTTCGAATTTCCTGTGTATCAAATTTGGAAGTTCATGGGGAAAATTTAGGAAGTTCCAGTGTTTGGGCATGGCATTCATAGTCTTTGAGTCAGTGATTCCACGTGGTAGTGAGGGAAACAACACATCTAAACTGTTCAAAAGAAAAAAAGGATAATTATAATCATCTATATGTTTATAAAAGAAAATATTTGATGACCTCATTATATAAACGGTTTCAAACTAAAAATACTTAATTTCCCTTTGCGTGCCATACCCCACCCACAAGTTTTATACAGTAAATTACATTTTGCAAACAGTTTTCAATTTATCAGTCCAGGAAAGCTTTTAAATTGGCATACATTAATGAAAGGTATGTAAAACTGTCAAGTGTAGGAATAAATGTAACAGATTCTTTAATTTATTATCAAAGCAATCGATTGTTTTTGCCAGTGATAATTTCACTTCCGTGTTTAGTCTCCATTTGCGAAGAGTTCTCTCCCCTAGGTTAGAGATTATTAAATGTGTTTGTCGTACTTCGTTTCTATTTGTAACTTTGATAAATACATAGAAAAATGACACAAAGATGTAAAAGAAATAGCCTTAAAAGTATAATCTGTTTGTGTAAGGAGTTTCAACTTTGTGGTTAATAAATATAAATTAAGCAATTTGGCGTTCATTTTGTGAAATGCGCGGCTAGGCCAATTACCTAATTAACACGCTCTCCTCTCACCAGTCATGCGTGTGACCCTTGATAAAAACTGGACAAAACCGGATTTACCTGTCAATTACAGGCTCCACTGAGTTTTAATTGCTTTACAACTTGTTACGTCGGCAGTCTCAAATGAAATTAGATTAGATGGGCGGGGCTATAATCGGTAATTTACAGATTATGGGACGTCCGTAGTAAACGATCGCGGCGTACTTTGAAGTTTTTGGAAGTACACTGTACGCCTTTGATGTTAATTTTTGCCGTACAACTACGATTTTTGGACGTAATTTACGGCCGTACGCCCATTAACGGAAGCCCTGTATCAAGATTGTTCAAATGGTGACCCAGGGGTCACATTTGGCCCCAACCCGGGGGTCACAGTTTTACATAGGCTTGTATAGGGAAAAACTGAAAAAATTCTTCTTCTCTGGAACCACATGGCACAGAGCTCTCATGTATTACATGTAGCATCAGCTTATGGTCCTCTACTAAGTTTGTTCAAATGGTGACCCTGGGGTCAAATTTGTCCCCGCCCCGAGGGTCACAGTTCTACATAGACTCTTGTTTCTGTATGCTCTTGGGTACGGGCGTATGCTTGGCAACGCACCTGCCTATGCTGTACAAACTCCTGGATAATGTCTTATTTCAGTATTCTGCTATCTTTACCCTGTACAAACTCCTGGGTAATGTCTTATCCCAGTATCTTGCTATCCTTACCCTGTACAATCTCCTGGGTAATATCTTATCCCGGTATCTTGCTATCCTTACCCTTTACAATCTCCTGTGTAATGTCTTATCCCAGTATCTTGCTATCATTACCCTGTACAAACGCCTTGGTAATATCTTATCCCAGTATCTTCCTATCCTTACCCTGTACAAACTCCTGGGTAATGTCTTATTTTTGTATTCTGCTATCTTTACCATGTACAAACCCCTGAATAATGTCTTATTTCAGTATTCTGCTATCCTTATCCTTTACAAACGCCTTGGTAATGTCTTATCCCAGTATCTTGCTATCCTTACCCTGTACAAACTCCTGGGTAATGTCTTATCCCGGTATCTTGCTATCCGTACCCTGTACAAACTCCTGGGTAATGTCTTATCCCGGTATCTTGCTATCCGTACCCTGTACAAACTCCTGGGTTATGTCTTATTTTAGTATCTTCCTATCCTTACCCTGTACAAACTCCTGGGTAATATCTTATACCAGTATCTTGCAATCCTTACCCTGTACAATCTCCTGTGTAATGTCTTATCCCGGTATCTTGCTTTCCTTACCCTGTACAATCTCCTGTGTAATGTCTTATCCTGGTATCTTGCTATCCTTACCTTGTACAATTTACTGTGTAATGTTTTATCTCGGTATCTTGCTATCCTTACCCTGTACCAACTCCTGGGTAATGTCTTATTTCAGTATTCTGCTATCTTTACCCTGTACAAACTCCTGGGTAATGTCTTATTTCAGCATTCTGCTATCTTTACCCTGTACAAACTCCTGGGTAATGTCTTATTTCAGTATTCTGCTATCTTTACCCTGTACAAACTCCTGGGTAATGTCTTATCCCAGTATCTTGCTATCCTTACCCTGTGCTTATCCCAGTATCTTGCTATCCTTACCCTGTACAAACTCCTGGGTAATGTCTTATTTCAGTATTCTGCTATCTTTACCCTGTACAAACTCCTGGGTAATGTCTTATTTCAGTATTCTGCTATCCTTACCCTTTACAAAGTCATCATCATGGGTAATGTCTTATCCCAGTATTTTGCTATCCTTACCCTTTACAAACTACTGGGTAATGTCTTATCCCAATATCTTGCTATCCTTACCCTTTACAAACTACTGGGTAATGTCTTATCCCAATATCTCATATATTCATCTTAAAATGAGGGTTTAGACCAAAACTCAAATCCCTAGCATAAAGGTGAATGTCGCGCTTATAGACATCAAGGATCACCTTAGCCATCATCATAACTATATGCTATCAATCATGTGCCAGACATCGTATTACAAACAACTGTTCAACTGCATTAGACCAAGGATCATGAACATGATTTGGTCACTTTTATTAGTAGTCGCACTGTCCATCCATCCGTCTGTCAGTCAGTCAGTCAGTCCCTTCATTCGTTTGTTTGTTCGTTCGTTCGTTCGTTCGTCCGTCCGTCCATACAATCGTGTCCGGTTAATAACTCTGACAATAATGGATGGATTTTCAAATAACTTGGCACAACTGCAACGACATGTCGCGCACAATCCAGGTCTGTGGCTCTAAGGTCAAGGTCACACTTAGAGGTCAAAGGTCAAACCGAAGTGCTTTCGTGTCCGGTTAATAACTCTGACATACATGGACAGATTTTCAAATAACTTGGCACAAGTGCTCACCACATCAAGACGACATGTCATGCACAAAATTCAAGTCCTGGCTCGAAGGTCAAGGTCACACTTAGAGGTCAAAGGTCAAATTGTAGCCGGTCAATACATCTGACATTCATGGACGGATTTTCAAATAACTTGGCACAAGTGCTCACCACAACAAGACGATGTGTTGCGCACAAAATCCAGGTCCGTGGCTCCAAGGTCAAGGTCACACTTAGAGGTCAGAGGTCAAATCATGTCCGGTCAATAACTCTGTCATTCTAGGACGGATTTTCAAATAACTTGGCACAAGTGCTCACCACAACAAAATGACGTGTCACCCACAAAATCCAGGTCCGTGGCTCCAAGGTCAAGATCACACTTAGAGGTCAAATCGTGTCCTGTCAATAACTCTGACATTCCTGGACGGATTTTCAAATAACTCGGCACAAGTGCTCACCACAAGAAGACAACGTGTCATGCATAAAATCCAGGTCCGTGTCTCCAAAGTGAAGGTCACACTTAGAGGTCAAAGGTCAAATCGTGTCCGGTCAATAACTTTTGCATTCCTGGACGAATTTTCAAATAACTTGGCACAAATGCTCACCACAACCAGACAACGTGTCGCGCACAAATGTCATAATTAAGCAAGAAGGATCAAGACAAACGAGGCAAATGCAGATACTTGATGGGGCGCCATTGGTGAAAAAACTATTTAGCTCCAAGACTTGTTTTTTACACTATTTAACATGGATGTGTTACATTGAATAAATTGACGTAATTTAAATAAATAGACGTTCTATATACTGAATGTGTAATGAATGAACTAAATCCGCATCACATCACATAAAAGGACACTGTACATAAGTGAGCCATATATTAAGTAAGCAAATAACTTTCTGATTTTTGTTCAGTGAAATGTATGCATAAAAACATGAGCCTAGACCCAATAAGTCTGTAGTAATAAATTCGTGAATTAAAAAAAAAGAAAAAAGGAGGTTTTAGTTATTGTTTGTAAACATAGATGGGACCGCAATATTTACATTTATGTTGCTCACCTGACATGATATAGCGCATTAGATTTTCATCAAAATTTTTCTTTCATCAAGTAAAGTTACCGTGTAGCTCAATCGGTAACGCACTCAGCGCTCGTCTGTTTTTACTCTCGAGTGTAATTTTAGTGAGGGCTAAGTTCAGCCCCATGCAGCGGTACTTTTTGATTCTAATTTGTAAATATTCAACAATGGTTCCTTTAATAGGAACCATATTTTCAAATAAACATATCCATTTTAAATCTGCGTGCGGCTTAAACTTGATTTTGACTATGCTCATCCGAGCACGGGGACTAAACTGGTCTTAGTTGTACATTTAGTATATCGAACGTCTATTTATCTCAATCGCAAACATTTATTTAAATCGAAAGCACAGCGATTTAAAATGGACATGCACATTTAGTAAATATGGTGAATTAAATAAAATCATTCCACATTTAGTGTATCAGAAGTCTTATTTATTTAAAATGAGTTAATTTATTTAAATTGTGTTGTTGTTTTATCAACGCTACCCATACTACTCGATCGTGTGAATACGTAAACATGTTTGTGCAGAGAAACATACTTGTGACCACTGCTCCATAACATACAAGAGCTTGTCTGGCCTTCAACACCACCAAAAGACTGAATAGCAATAATAACGAAAGTCTTATTGGTTTCTGAAGATTTTTTTTTATTATTATTATCATATGACTGAATTCATCTGTTAAATGGATGCAGAATGTATATAATATCATTTAATTACCTTCATCCAACGATCAGGCAATCTCTAATAAGTCGAAATCCAGCGCTCACAAACCTGACATCTAACGCCATTCAACTCAACCTCCAGCACTTGAAAACCCGACATCGTTAAGCACTTGCATGCACAACTCATTGTTATCTCCACCAGCAGGCTTTTCAATATAATAATGCTACTTGAACATATGGGACTGGCATTAAGCTGTATATTTACACTTTCAATTACAAATAAGAGTTTCATTAATATAATCACATCATAACTATAACTCGGTTTCCGGGGTCGTTCCTGAAAAATTAACTTTGTTTAACATGGCAGTTTTAGAAAGACGTATCTTAGCTTAACAGGGATGAAGAACAATAGGAAAATAAACCAAATTTCTTGATTTCCATCATGTTATCCCCTTAAACCCCCATTGTTTATGTTTTTTGACATACATTTTCCCATGATTCTATTGAAAAGAAATCGACATCTGTCATATAGTCTTTGGGTCAGTTTGGAGCCATGAACGGCCACTTTTAAGGATAACATTAACATTTTGCACCAGATTCTGTGTATAAGGAAGGAAAACAATTATTTTTATGCCCCCGAAGGGTGGCATATAGTAGTCGCACTGTCTTCCCATTCGTCCCCGTTCGTCCCTGTTCGTCTGTACAATCGTGTCCACTTCATAACTCTGACAATAATGGACGGATTTTCAAATAACTTCGCACAATTGCTCACCACAACAAGATGACGTGTCGCACACAAAATACAGGTCCGTGGCTTCCAGGTCAAGGTCACACTTAGAGGTCAAAGGTTGTTCATCTGTACAATCGTGTCCACTTCATAACTCTGACAATAACTTAGAGGTCAAAGGTCAAAATAAAGTCCGGTTAATAACTCTGACATTCATGGAAAGATTTTCAAATAACTTGGCACAATTGCTCACCACAACTAGACGACGTGTCGTGCACAAAACACAGGTCCGTGGCTCCATGGTCAAGGTCACATTTAGAGGTCAAAGGTCAAATTGTGTCCAGTCAGTAACTCTGGCATTACTGGACGGATATTCAAATAACTTGGCACAAGTGCTCAGCACAACCAGACGACTTGTCGCGCACAAAATCCAGGCTTGTCGCTCCAAGGTCACTGGTCACACTTAGAGGTCAAAGGTCAAATCATGTCCGGTCAATAGCTGGCATTTCTTGACGGATTTTGAATTAACTTGGCACAAGGGCTCACCACAACAACATGATGTGTCGCGCACAAAATCCAGGTCCGTGGCTCCAAGGTCAAGGTTACACATAGGTCAAAGGTCAAATTATGTCTGGTCAATAACTGGCATTCCTGGACGGATTTTCAAATTACTTGGCACAAGTGCTCACCACAATAAGACGATGTGTCGAGCACAAATCCAGGTCTGTGGCCCCAAGGTCACACTTAGAGGTCAAAGGTCAAATTGTGTGAGACAATAACTCTGGCATTCCTGGACGGATTTCCAAATAACTTGTTTCCATTTATTTCTTAATTTTTTTGTGATTCTTTTTTTAATAATTTTAAAATATATAGAGGATCTTAAATGAGTTCCCATTTCATATAAGATTTATGAAACAAGTTATGAATTCTTTTAATTTTAACGAGCCTTTTGGCGAGTTAAAATTTAAAATAATTTTATAACGAGTTTCATAAATCTTATATGGAATGGGAACGAGTTTAAGATCCTTTTTATCACATAACATTGCAATCAAATTAGTAAAAATTAATTCAGATGAACATAGAACCGCCACGACGTCAGACACACTTAAGCGCCAAAACGTCATAAAATATGTGACGTCGTAACGTCGCGTCTCTCACATAACGTTGCGTATAAATGAGTTCGTGTTTTACCTCTTTACAAAAAAGCAGTTTACGCCAACTTTTTAACAAACCAACAACAATGTTTTGTATAACGTGCATTATTTTTATAAGCTGTCACAAATAATAAGTTTATGACACAGATCTGGGTGAATTTGAAATAAATAAAATTGTTTCAGTTAATAAACTTGCCTAGTGTTACAGGCTTAACTCAAACAATCAAAATCGTTCCAGGTTGTATTACACGTGTGTCATACAACAGAATATTACATGGGTGTTCGACACTGCTAACAAGGGACGTTATGTGATAAATATATATATTTTTAATATATATATGTTATGCGCAAATAAGAATGTGGACAATTCCGGAATTGCTCTGCGCAAAGTAAGAATTCTTAAAATGCGCGGCATTATCGGAATTCTCAAAATGCGCGGTTCAATTCCGGAATGGTCTGTGCGCATAGTTGGAATTGGGACAAAGTAAGAATATGTTCGTTATCGTCAGTGCGCAAAGTCGGCAATGGAACAAAGTAGGATTATTTTCGTTAATCATATTTGCGAGTATACACTTTGATTTTTGTTTGCTTCATTTAAATAGTCACCATATCAGCAGTATATTAGTATATGAAATTCTAAAGTAAAATAGCTATTTAATCCAGAAAATCTGATGCATACCTCAGTAGGTAAAGCTAAAACAATTTTATTTTGAATCATGCGTACGTATAGTTAAAATCACTAACATACTGTGATTTAGTTTGCTAAATGCGTTTGACAAAAGACCATACAAATACTTAAATGTGTGTGTTTATTTTAAGCCGACAACCGTGGGTGTTCTTACATACCGATTAGGATATCCGCGTTTTACATTCCGGATAGAAAGTATTTTCTTGCTTTTGGGATAAGGCTTTCCGCATTTTACTTTAAACTGAATTGGGTTTTAAGGCGCACCAACACATGAAAGGTTATATGATGCCTAACAGGAATGAAAATGCCAGGCTAATCCTCCACTTACATCAAGATAAAATATGTAGAATGGGCCTAGAACCTTCTTACCTGCAGAACTGCAGAGTTGCTGCCATTTACGATGGAGCCACGTTTGCGTACGCGGTGTCATGATCTTGAATGAGCATGGTAAAAAATGAAAAAATGAATATGAATGTGGGGTGGGGGTGGGGGGGGGGGGGGGGGGTGGGGGGGGGGTCCTACCTCTGCGTGTGATGATGTGTTTGCAGGGGTTGTATTATTACCCGGCAACCTCACGGGGATCCGCTTATTACACGGTGGATGGATGCAAGAATATTCATAATCGCTAAATATTAAATTAATAACTAACTCAAAACACAATAATAACTAACGTTGCGACGTAATAACTAACGTTGAGTGATGGCGTCAATAAACTGACTTAGAATGAGTTAACTGCCCGAATCGATTATTGGGTAATCCTTCACTCGATTGTAGACGTGTTTTTCTATTTTACTCACTTTCATACGCTCGTTCGTGAAAAGAACCACACGTCTATACCACTCTTGGAGGATTTCCCTATAATCCATCCCAGCATTTAAATAATCTCTATATATCGATGGTCTAGAATTATAACGTCGTAAGTGAAAAATCATAGTTTTCGGGAAAGTGAAAAAAAACGGACTGATAGTAACAACTGTGTGAATTCTCTGAACAATCTCATATGACATAAGCTGTAGTTTGCTTTCTCATAAAACAAAGTATTTGTTATTTCAAAAAATTTAATTTTGACTTTGTAATCTGAGCAATTGCCCTTACGACCTTATGTTATTAAATATTCGGAAAGGAAGATGTTCATAAAAAAGTTGTATCTGGCAGTTAAACCTTTTAAAATATGGTAAAAGCGATTATTAAACCACTGTAAGTGTCTTATAAAAGTTTGCTAGTTCATGCTACACTGTTGGTCGAAATGTAGAATGCATATCGGAACATGCGTGTGATGACAACATTGCAATATTATATATTAGAAAATGTTCTATTTTTTAAATTTAAATCAAAAGGATATAAAAAAAACATGCTCTTATTATTATAAATTTAATTAAATAGTAATGGTAACGTAACATACAAATAGAGACACGAATTATGTTTCAAATTAATTGTTGTAACAATTATAACATTTAATAACAGAGAACTGGGAGTTGTATTCTTTTACAATTTCTTCACTTCAAAAGGTAGAAAGAAATATATAGTCCAATTCTATATTCTGTAACTTTTTTTCTACATGCTACCAACTATAATGGTGAATTAATATTTACAACAGTTTACTAATAATGATAGTGTCTCTCTCACATGATTACTGATCTCTTGTATCCATCTAGCAAGTCCAGGTAAAAAGCCAGGAAAAAGCCACGAACAAAGAAAACCCTCCCTTTTTATAAGGTCCCTTCCAAATAAGGGGTTAGCATGGTCGTAAATATTAGCATGCTAACTCATCAATCTTATAGCAACTACAAATAAGGAATGCTAACACCTAAATCATGTAGCATTAGCCTGGTTCATAGAGCATCTCCTAACCCATAAATTATGATCATTAGCATTAGCTGGAGTTAGCCCAGTAGAGAGATACACATCTAGATTTATGGTGCTAAACGAAGACAGACATAATGTCCACAGTAGCCAGGCTTGAATACTGGTACCTGTACAAAATTACAACACTCCCCTCTCCCAGGCTTAATGGTCCCCATTAAAACCTTAAATCCCTCTCTTTTTTTAACAAGAAATCAGTACATGTACCAACATTCACACTAAATGAAAGAATGTCAAATTACATATTTAATAAAGTAATAATCAAAGTTGTCTAATGCAGAATATTCTAACAAAATAAAGCATGCAATATTTAGAGTAAATGAGTAAATGTTTACATTTAACGAATGCAAATTCTTTGTAAAATAATCAGTGACGATAATGATTTGGAACCAGCTGTATTGGTATGCTGAGAAAGATTTATAGACTGTATCCCTGAAATTGATACCTAATTCAAGTAGTAAAAGACCAATAAAATGCCTGTATACCAATTTGACTACGTCCCGGTATTCTTACTAGAATACAGTTGTTTTATGAACAGTAAAATGACGTTGATACACAGTCCAACACCCATAGCAGCTTTCTGAGTCCGGGATAAATATAGCCGGAGCCTTGAAGCTCCGGCAATAAGAGACGGATTGCCCAGCCATATACTCCATCCATGGGCAGGAACTGAAAATGTCATCCAAGGCCAAATACTTGGGAGTATCCATTGATAGCACCTTATCATGGAACAGCTGTATAGACTCGGTTACAAAGAAGGCAAACAACACCACAGCGTTCCTTCCTAGAAACTGTCCACATGCCCCAAACAAGTAAAATCAGTGTGTTACAAATCAGTAGTACATCCACAGTTGGAGTATGCTTGGACTGTTTGGGACCCATCTACCAAATCAAACATTGCCAGGCTGGAAACAGTACCACGCAGGGCAGCTCGGTTTACCACTTGCGATTATCGGCGAACCAGCAGTGTCACCACCATGCTTAAAGTTTGGGATGGGAAGAGCTTCAAGTCCGACGACAACAAACAAAAGCCGTTATGATGTACCTGATTGTACACCAGCTTGTTGAAATCCCAGCATCACCATACCTCCATCCGTCAGGTGATTACACTAGAGGACACTCAAGCAGATTCCTCATCCCCTTCGTCCGAGTCAATGCATACAAGGACTCCATCTTCCCATCAGAAATCCGGCTTTGGAACTCCCTACCATCCAGCCTAGTCAATGCCCAATCCATTGATTATTTCCATGTAGGGATTGGTGCGGGGATTGCGTAGTCCCCAATCAGAGATGTTTTTAACCTGTTTTTAACTGCACTTGGACCTTTCACTACATGTACATAGTTCACCACCTGTGCTAGTATGTTCCAGAGGAACCCGGCACAATAGAGGAAGAAGAAGAAGTCTGTAGTGGTTTATCGAAAAACTATGTGTTGACGACTAGACTGACACATATAATATATATAAATATATCAAGACAACTATGTAAACATTTTGAGCGCTTTCTAATAAACAAAAACAATTTTCAATGTTCATAATTTTCAATATTTTTTGGTGGCCATTTTGAAAATGGTGACCATTTTGAGAAAGAAATGATCCAGATTGTATTACAGGTTTCACTGTCTATAAGTGTGCTGAATTTGAGTGTTTATGAAAAGAACCTTTGATGAAACCTATTCTTTATGGGTTTCATTAATTTATGGTGGCCATTTTTCAAAATCTGACATGGGACCATAGCCAAAAATGTTTAATAGAGTATGGTCTAGCTATGTGTCAAGTTTGATGCTTTTGTCACAAAATGCACAATTTTACCTATATATGTTGCCAATCTGCCCCACTGTATTAAAGTCCTCTCCCCAAGGGAGGATATGTACATCAAATTGCAAAACCTGTTCCATATTGTATGCATGTATATTGTTAATTATAGCGTGTACAAAACTTCATTAAAAAATGTTGAAATTCACGGGTTTATTGTTCATTTTGGTGAATTTGAACTTTTGACCTTGATCTTGACCTCTGGCCCCTGAGTTTTGACCCTGGATTCGAAACCTCCATTGCCATCTACACATCCTAAGCAACCACTGTGCTAAATACTTCAATTATTGAAAGGAGCAGTTCAGGTAACACAGTATATGCAAGCAGATAAAAGTTCAGGTAACACAGTATATGCAAGCAGATATTTGTTGGAATGTAAGATCTAATACATGCCTATATTCCTTGAATGGATGTAAAACCACCCATTACACCACATTTTACACTACTATAATTACATATGTTATCATTGTTCAACCACACATAACATTATTTGGCCTTTTTGTACATTTTGATATCTGAGGATTATTGACATCATTGGGTTCATTCAGGTGTGCTATTTTTATCAGGTGTTGTATTATGTAAAATGTTATTGAGAAGAAATGTATTGGTTTAAGGGCATATGAGTGAATTTATATGAGCCTGGGATATGCTGTAATATTTCATGATAGACTAGTGGAAAATGTGTGACAACAAACAGGTATATAATTCAGTATGGTGTATGGACTGGACATAAAGTATTTTGTAACATTTAATAACTACACATAGGAATATTAATGTAGAAGATGTTTGTAGCCTGACAAGATGGCTACAAGGTGGCTAATGTTCATAGCCTGACAAGGTGGCTACAAGGTGGCTAATGTTCATAGCCTGACAAGGTGGCTACAAGGTGGCTAATGTTCATAGCCTGACAAGGTGGCTACAAGGTGGCTAATGTTCATAGCCTGACAAGGTGGCTACAAGGTGGCTAATGTTCATAGCATGACAAGGTGGCTACAAGGTGGCTAATGTTCATAGCCTGACAAGGTGGCTAATGTTCATAGCCTGACAAGGTGGCTACAAGGTGGCTAATGTTCATAGCCTGACAAGGTGGCTACAAGGTGGCTAATGTTTATGTTCATAGCCTGACAAGGTGGCTACAAGGTGGCTAATGTTTATGTTCATAGCCTGTTCATAGCATTGTTAATAGCCTGTTCATAGCCTGACAAGGTGGCTACAGTGTGGCTAATGTTTATGTTTATAGCCTGACAAGGTGGTTATGTTTATGTTCATAGCCTGACAAGGTGGCTAATGCTTATGTTTATAGCCTGACAAGGTGGCTAATGTTTATGTTTATATCCTGACAAGATGGCTAATTTTTATGTTCATTGTCTGACAGGTACCTTAGGAATCTATTTGATAGAAAGAGTAGGGCAGGTTCCTGGATTCCTATGTGTCCTTCCCGTCTCTCAGGGGTGGCTGATAACAACCTGTAATGTGTTGATGAGCTGTTAAAGAACATCTAATTTGATTCAGTTCAAAAATGTTTTGCATAGAAAATAAATACATGATACAGTTGTAATGTTTAAATGTATTGACATGCCAAATGTTGAGTTTACAAATGCTTTAAAAATGCTAAATTTGTGATTAAACCTCTTTGATAGAATAATGATTTGAAAAAAGGCCATGTTGGAGTCTTTATACTGAAACCTGGCCTTTTATTGCATCACAAGCAGTTCATGATAAAATAGGACATATGCTTAGATTAAAATGTCAATTAACAACAGCCTCTGTGTAACATGATACTTCCCAATTATAATAGGAGATGTTTTTGCAGGCTAAACATTTTCAATATGAAATTAACTTTTTAAATGGACACTGTCTATAAGTAAAGCCTATATTTAGCATAATGAAGTAACAAGCTGATATGGACACCCGTCTATTTTTTTGACCGAATCTGATCTATGGAATGGTAATGTCTGTCCATTCATCAATATTTGCATTTAGCTCCTTTTATGGGAAAATAATAATCGCTACCCTTTTGAATGCAGGCGAAGATATTGATGTTGCATAAACCCTCGATTTTATCAAGATGAAGGTCATTTGAAACATGTTTGGTGGACACGTCACTTTAGGCGAGACACCATGTTGCGCACAACTTTTGTTTTATTACTATTATTTTATTTTTTTTAAGGCAACTTCTCAAATCTGAAATCATAACCGAGGCGCCGCCTCGGTATGCCTCAGCGTAGTTACGGGCTACACATGTTTTTCATAGACTTATATTGGGAAAAACGTAAAAAATACATCTTTTCTAAAAACTACAAAAGCCAAAAGTTAAATATTTTGCATTTACTATAAGCTTATCGTCCTCTACCTTGTTTGTTCAAACCCTGGGGTCTAATTTGGCCCCGCCCCACGGGTCACATGGTTTATAGGGAAACGAAACATTTTGCATTTACCATAAGCTGATGGTCCTCTACCAAGTTTGTTCAAGTGTGACCCTTGGGTGAAATTGGGCCTGCCCCAGGTGTCACATGTTTTACATAGATTTGTATAGGGAAAAGACTTTAAAAAATCATCTCTTCTGAAACTACAAGAGCTTAATATTTTGCGTTTACCATAAGCTTATGGTCTTCTACCCAATTTGTTCAAATTTGGGCCCGTCCCAGGGGTCACATGTGTTACATAGACTTTTATAGGGAAAACCTTGAAACTTAAAAATTCTCTTCTCTGAATCTACAAGAGCCAGAGGTTTAATATTTTGCATTTACCATAAACTTCTGGTCCTCTGTCAATTTTTTGAAATGGTGACCCTTGGGTCTAATTTGGCCTCACCTGTCAATTTTTTGATATGGTGACCCTTTGGTCAAATTTGGCCTCTCCCCAGAGGACACAATCATGTTCTTCATAGACTTATATTGGGATTTTTTTTTAAAAATCTTCTTCTTTGAAACTACATGAGCCAAAGGCTTAAAGGCATTTTCTGTAGTTTTCCATGCGCAGCTTTTTTGGGCGACTTCTCTTCTAAAACTATTGGATGGATTTTCCTACAAATTTACAGGAATGTTGGTTTTGATGTCTTGTTGTATATTTTGCCTTTTTTTTAGCTCTACTAGCCAAGGGCCAGCAGAGCTTATGGGATCGTGTGTTGTCCGTCTTCCGTCTTCCGTTGTCCGTCGTCCTTCGTCTGTCGTCCGTCATCCGTCGTCCGTCAACTTTTCTTCAAACGACTTCTCCTCAGAAACCGCTTGGCTAATTTTGACCAAACTTCACATGGATGATCATTAGTTGAATGCTTTTTAGATTTGTTAAAATTAGGTCAGCGCTACATCCAGTGTATATTCTCACGGGCCTCTTACCAGTTGAAGCTGTTTTAGATCTGAAAATTCTAAGTTTCTTCAACAATCTGTGTAACCAGAGCGATACAAGCCTCGAAAAGCAACTTTTGTCTAGGCAACTTATTGTGAAAGGTGAAAAATCTCATTCATGGGCTAAACTGGTGCAACCGTTATTAGCGAAATATGAACTAGGGAGTGCTTTTACATATCTTGAAAACCCGCTGAACAAGGTTTGCTGGAAGAAACATGTACACATTATTGTTGAAGAAAATTGGAGGAAAGCGATCGAGGCTCAGGCACGCCTATACTCGTCACTCAGATATATGAACTGCACCTACTCGCCGGGGAAGCCTCACCCAATCCTGCGAGTGGACTGCTCTTCCAGTAGAGAAGCAACAAGAATCCCAGCCAGACTACGAATACTGACCGGTACCTACATTCTTCAAGTGAATAGGGCAAGGTTTAATCAGAACGAAGTAAGCACATTATGTCCATTGTGCCACGAGGACAACGAGACACTCGAACACTTTATCCTGAGATGTAGGATTCTACAGCCGGCTAGGGAATCAGCATTCGGGGAGATCAAGGTGATTTTACAGCAGAACGGCATCTCCATGAGTAAAACTTTATCAAGTGACATTGTGAAATTGATTGTGGACTGGTCAAACGTGTTCCCAACATATATACGAGAAGATGACTTCACTCACCAGCTGGAATACCAGTCGAGGCGACTCCTCTTCAACCTACATACGTTGAGATACACACTGTATAGAAACTCCCTTCTTGGTTGACCGCCCATTAGTAACGTGGTCTTCATGAATTAGGAACCCTAGTGAACAATATTGCTAAGTACTGAAAATTATACGCTGTAAAGTGACTGTTATAAACATTGTGGTGACGGATTGTGTACATATAAAAACATTTTTGTGGTGAAGGACACTCCTACCTAGTATACTAGGGTTCGCCATTGTTGGCGGTAAAGATTATACAGAACAGAACAGATGGCTGCCATTACCATATATGGTCGAAACCTTAACAAATCTTCTTCTCCAGAACTGCTGGACAGATTTCAACAGTTTTTCTTTTAAAATGATCGCCAACGCCTAGACTATCAAGTTTGTTCAAATAAAGTCCCCGGGGTCAAAAATGGCCGTGCCCCTGGGGTCCAAAGTTTGTATATTGAGGTTTTGCATGTTTTCCATATAGACATATAGGAAAAAACTTCAAAAAATCTTCTTCTCTGAAACCACATGGCACAGAGCTCTCATGTATTACATGTAGCATCAGCTTATGGTCCTCTACTAAGTTTGTTCAAATGGTGACCCTGGGTCAAATTTGTCCCCGCCCCGGGGGTCACAGTTTTACATAGACTTATAAAGTTTTTTTTTTAAAAAATTCTCTTCTCAGAAACTACAGCAGCCAGAGGTTTGATATTTTACATTTATTATAAGCTTATGGTCCTTTACCAAGTTTGTTCAAATGGTGACCCTGGGGTCACATTTGGCCCGGCCCCAAGGGTCACATGTTTTACATAGACATGTATAGGGAAAAACTAAAAAAATCTTCTTCTCCGAAACTGCAAGAGCCAGAGATTTAATATTTTGCATTTGCTATAAGCTTATGGTCCTTTACCAATTTTGTTCAAATGGTGACCCAGGGGTCACATTTGGCCCCACCTGGGGGTCACAGTTTTACATAGCCTTGTATAGGGAAAATCCGAAAAAAATCTTCTTCTCTTGAACCACATGGCACAGAGCTCTCATGTATTACATGTAGCATCAGCTTATGGTCCTCTACTAAGTTTGTTCAAATGGTGACCCTGGGATAAAATTTGTCCCCGCCCCGAGGGTCACAGTTTTACATAGACTTATATAGGATTTATTTTTTTAAAAATCTTCTTCTCGGAAACTACAAGAGTCAGAGGTTTGATATTTTACATTTATTATAAGCTTATGGTCCTTTACCAAGTTTGTTCAAATGGTGACCCTGGGGTCACATTTTGCCCCGCCCCAAGGCTTACTTGTTTTACATAGACATGTACAGGGAAAAAACCTTCTTCTCTTAAACTGCAAGAGCCAGAGGTTTAATATTTTGCTGTTGCTATAAGCTTATAGTCCTTTACCAATTTTGTTCAAATGGTGACCCTGGGGTCACATCTGGCCCCACCCCGGGGTCACAGTTTTACATCAATGCTTGTTTTAAATTTTTCAATTCCTTTATTTTGTAATTTTTTTTCATTATTTTTTTTTTTTGTAATTTTTAGCTCTACTGATCAGAGATTATCTGAGGTCTGTCTGTCTGTAAACTTTTTTTTTGTAGCGACTTCTCCTCTGAAACTACTGAATGGATTTTCATGAAACTTTACAGAAATGTTGCCCATGAAGTCTAGTTGATCATAGCAAACATTCATGTTGATGTGAAATCCAAGATGGCCACCAGATCTAAAAATAGGTTTTTAAAAAACAAGTTTGTAGCGACTTCTTCATGAAAACTATAAGTGATATTGATATGGGACTTTTTCTAAAATGATCAGCATGACATGATGTTGGTCCTTGTCGAAAATCGTTTTGATTCGACGTTAAACATGGCTGCCAGCGGCCATCTTTGTTTACATAGAGTTATATAATGAAAACTTGTAGCAACTATTCCTCTGAAAATACTTGACGGATTTTCATGAAACTTCACAGGAATGTTGCTCTTGATGTCTTATTGATCCTAGCAAAATTTCAGGTCGGCCGGAAATTCAAGATGGCCGCCACGGTTAAAAATAAATTTTCAAAAAACAAGTCTGTAGCGACTACTTCCTGCAATCAAAATCAATCAGTAGAGCTTCAAGGTCATTGACCTCTTTTTTTTTTTTTTTTTTAATTTTTAATTTTTTTTAATTTTTTTTTTATTTTTTTTTTATTTTTAGCTCTACTGGCCAAGGGCCAGCAGAGCTTATGGGATGGTGTGTTGTCCGTCGTCCGTCGTCTGTCTGTCATCTGTCGTAACTTTTCTTCAAACGACTTCTCCTCAGAAACCACTTGGCTAATTTTGACCAAACTTCACATAGATGATCTTTAGGTGAATGCTTTTTAGATTTGTTAAAATTAGGTCAGCGCTACATCCAAGATGGCTGCCATTACCATATATGGTCGAAACCTTAAAAAATCTTCTTCTCCAGAACCGCTGGACAGATTTCAAAAGTTTTTCTTTTAAAATGATCGCCAACGCCTAGACTATCAAGTTTGTTCAAATAAAGTCCCCGGGGTCAAAAATGGCCGTGCCCCGGGGGTCCAAAGTTTGTATATTGAGGTTTTACATGTTTTTCATATAGACATATAGGAAAAAACTTTAAAAAATCTTCTTCTCTGAAATCACAAGGCACAGAGCTCTCGTGTATTACATGTAGCATCAGCTTATGGTCCTCTACTAAGTTTGTTCAAATGGTGACCCTGGGGTCAAATTTGTCCCCGCCCCGGGGGTCACAGTTTTACTTAGACTTATATAGGATTTCTTTTTAAAAAATAATCTTCTCGGAAACTACAACAGCCAGAGGTTTGATATTTTGCATTTACTATAAGCTTATGGTCCTTTACCAAGTTTGTTCAAATGGTGACCCTCGGGTCACTTTTGGCCCGGCCCCAAGGGTCACATGTTTTACATAGACATGTATAGGGAAAAACTTAAAAAATCTTCTTCTCTGAAACTGCAAGAGCCAGATGTTTAATATTTTGCATTTGCTATAAGCTTGTGGTCCTCTACCAAGTTTGTTCAAATGGTGACCCAGGGGTCACATTTGGCCCCACCCCATGGGTCAGTTTTACATAGGCTTGTATAGGGAAAAACTGAAAAAATTCTTCTTCTCTGGAACCACATGCCACAGAGCTCTCATGTATTACATGTAGCATCAGCTTATGGTTCTCTACTAAGTTTGTTCAAATGATGACCCTGGGGTCAAATTTGTCCCCGCCCCGAGGGTCACAGTTTTACATAGACTTATATAGGATTTTTTTTTTAAAAATCTTCTTCTCGGAAACTACAAGAGCCAGAGGTTTGATATTTTACATTTATTATAAGCTTATGGTCCTTTACCAAGTTTGTTCACATGTTTACATAGACATGTATAGGGAAAAACTGAAAAATTTCTTCTCTGAAACTGCAAGAGACAGAGGTTTAATATTTTGCTGTTGCTATAAGCTTATGGTCCTTTACCAATTTTGTTCAAATGGGGACCCTGGGGTCACATCTGGTCCCGCCCCGGGGGTCACAGTTTTACATAAATGCTTGTATAGGGAAAAACTGAAAAAATTCTTTTTCTCTGGAACTGCAAGAGCCAGAGGTTTAATACTTTGCATTTGCTATAAGCTTTGGTCCTTTACCAAGTTTGTTCAAATGGTGACCCTCGGGTCACATTTGACCCCGCCCCAAGGGTCACATGTTTTACATAGACATGTATAGTGAATTTTGTTTTTAATATTTTTGTTATTTTTTTTTTTATTTTTTTTTATTTTTTAATTTTTATTGATTTTTTTTTTATTTAATATCTTTTTTTTTTTTTAATATTTTTTTTTTTTTTTTTCTATTTTTTTTTTAATATTTTTTTTTTAGCTCTGTTGGACCAGTCGGACCAGTAACAGAGGAGTTCTTGATTTAGTTCAACATGCTATATTTTGCCTCGTTAACACGGGAGGGCCTTCATTTTTCATCTGATCTTTACCAAACTTTACCAGATTCTTTAGTTTTGGCCCTTGATTTAGTTAAAAAGCTGTTTTTTGCCCGAAACTTTCAAAAAAACGTAAATGGCAGTCACTCACTTCATTGATAAGAGCCGTATTAGCCAGTAGAGCGTCCACAGGCCCTCTTGGGCCTCTTATTATTATCTCTACTGGCCAACTTGGAAAACCAGCCAGATCGGACCAGTAATGGCGGAGTTATGGCTCTTGATATAGTTAAAAATGCTATATTTTGCCTCTTTAAGACAATAGTCACTCGCTTCATTGATGTCATAAGAGCCATATTAGCCACAGGCCCTCTTGGGCATCTTGTTTTTAAAAATCTTCTTCTCGGAAACTACAACAGCCAGAGGTTTGATATTTTGCATTTACTATAAGCTTATGGTCCTTTACCAAGTTTGTTCAAATGGTGACCCTAGGGTCACATTTGGCCCCGCCCCAAGGGTCACATGTTTTATATAGACATGTATAGGGAAACCCTTGTTCTCTGAAACTGCAAGAGCCAGAGGTTTAATATTTTGCATTTGATATAAGTTTGTGGTCCTCTACCAAGTTTGTTCAAATGCTGACCCAGGGGTCACATTTGGCCCCACCCCGGGAGTCACAGTTTTACATAGGCTTGTATAGGGAAAATCTGAAAAAGTTCTTCTTCTCTGGAGCAACATGGCACAGAGCTCTCATGTATTACATGTAGCATCAGATTATGGTCCTCTACTAAGTTTGTTCAAATGGTGACCCTGGGGTCAAATTTGTCGCCGCCCCGAGGGTCACAGTTTTACATAGACATATAGGATATTTTTTTTTTAAATCTTCTTCTCGTAAACTACAAGAGCCAGAGGTTTGATATTTTACATTTATTATAAGTTTATAGTACTTTACCAAGTTTGTTCAAATGGTGACCCAGGGGTCACATTTGGCCCCGCCCCAAGGGTCACATGTTTTACATAGACATGTATAGGGAAAAACTTACAAAAACTTCTTCTCTGAAACTGCAAGAGCCAGAAGTTTAATATTTTGCTGTTGCAATAAGCTTATGGTCCTTTACTAATTTTGTTCAAATGCTGACCCTGGGGTCACATCTGGCCCCGCCCCGGGGGTCACAGTTTTACATCAATGCCTTTTTAAATTTTTTTAAATTTTTAGCTCTACTGATCAGAGATCAGCAGAGCTTATGCCGTGGTGCGGCGTCCGTCGTCAGTCTGTCCGTCTGTCCGTCTGTCCGTAAACTTTTATTTGTAGCGACAACTCCTCTGAAACTACTGGATGGATATTCATGAAACTACAGAAATGTTGCCCATAAAGTCTAGTTGATCCTAGCAAAAATTCATGTTGATGTGAAATCCAAGATGGCCACCAAAGCTAAAAATAGAGTTTTAAAATACAAGTTTGTAGCGACTACTTCTTGAAAACTATAAGTGATATTGATATGGGACTTTTTCTAAAATGATCAGCATGACATGATGTTGATCCTAGTCAAAAATCGTTTTGATTCAACGTTAAACATGGCTGCCAGCGGCCATCTTTGTTTACATAGATTTATATAGTAAAAACTTGTAGCGACTACTCCTCTGAAACTTCTTGGCGGATTGTCATGAAACTTTACAGGAATGTTGCTCTTGATGTCTAATTGATTCTAGAAATATTTCAGGTCGGCCGGAAATTCAAGATGGCCGTCACAGCTAAAAATAGATTTTTAAAAAATAAGTTTGTAGCGACTACTTCTTTAAAACTATAAGTGATATTGATATGGGACTTTTTCTAAAATGATTACATTACATGATGTTGATCCTAGTCAAAAATCGTTTTGATTCAACGTTAAACATGGCTGCCAGTGGCCATCTTTGTTTACATAGAGTTATATAGTAAAAACGTGTAGCGACTACTCCTCTGAAACTACTTGGCGGATTGTCATGAAACTTTACAGGAATGTTGCTCTTGATGTCTAATTGATCCTAGAAAAATTTCAGGTCGGCCGGAAATTCAAGATGGCCGTCACAGCTAAAAATAGATTTTTAAAAAATAAGTTTGTAGCGACTACTTCTTGAAAACTATAAGTGATATTGATATGGGACTTTTTCTAAAATGATCAGCATGACATGATGTAGATCCTTGTGGAAAATTATTTTGATTCAACGTTAAACATGGCTGCCAGTGGCCATCTTTGGTTACATAGAGTTATATAGTAAAAACTTGTAGCGACTACTTCTCTGAAACTACTTGACGGATGTTCATGAAACTTCACAGGAATGTTGCTCTTGATGTCTAGTTGATCCTAGAAAAATTTCAGGTCGGCCGGAAATTCAAGATGGCCGTCACAGCTAAAAATAGATTTAAAATAAATAAGTTTGTAGCGACTACTTCTTCAAAACAATAAGAGATATTGATATGGGACTTTTTCTAAAATGATCAGTATGACATGATGTTGGTCCTTGTCGAAAATCGTTTTGATTTGACGTTAAACATGGCTGCCAGCGGCCATCTTTGTTTACATAGAGTTATATAATGAAAACTTGTAGCGACTACTTCTCTGAAACTACTTGAAGGATTTTCATGAAACTTCACAGGAATGTTGCCTTTAATGTCTAATTGATCCTAGCAAAATTTCAGGTCGGCCGGAAATTCAAGATGGCCGCCACGGTTAAAAATTGATTTTCAAAAAACAAGTCTGTAGCGACTACTTCCTGAAATCAAAATCAATCAGTAGAGCTTCAAGGTCATTGATCTCTTGTTTTTTTTATTTTTTATTTTTTATTTTTTAATTTTATAATTTCTTTTTTTGATTTTAATTATCTCTACTGGCCAACTTGGAAAACCAGCCAGATCGGACCAGTAATGACGGAGTTATGGCTCTTGATAAAGTTAAAAATGCTATATTTTGCCTCTTTAAGATGATAGTCACTCGCTTCATTGATGTCATAAGAGCCATATTAGCCAGTAGAGCGTCCACAGGCCCTCTTGGGCCTCTTGTTTTTAATTGTTTCAATTTATTTGTTTTTTATTTTTATTTAAATTTTTATTTTTTTTGTTTAAATTTTTTCATTTATTTTTATTTTTATTTTTAGCTCTACTGGCCAAGGGCCAGCAGAGCTTATGGGATGGTGTGTTGTCCGTCTTCCGTCGTCCGTCGTCCGTCCGTCGTCTGTCGTCCGTTAACTTTTCTTCAAATGACTTCTCCTCAGAAACCGCTTGGCTAATTTTGACCAAACTTCACATGGATGATCCTTAGATGAATGCTTTTAAGATTTGTTAAAATTAGGTCAGCACTACATCCAAGATGGCTGCCATTACCATATATGGTCGAAACCTTAAAAAATCTTCTTCTCCAGAACCGCTTGACAGATTTCAACGGTTTTTCTTTTAAAATGATCGCCAACGCCTAGACTATCAAGATTGTTCAAATAAAGTCCCCGGGGTCAAAAATGGCCGTGCCCCGGGGGTCCAAAATTTGTATATTGAGGTTTTGCATGTTTTTCATATAGACATGTAGGAAACAACTTAAAAAAATCTTCTTCTCTGAAACCACAAGGCACAGAGCTCTCATGTATTACATGTAGCATCAGCTTATGGTCCTCTACTAAGTTTATTCAAATGGTGACCCTGGGGTCAAATTTGTCCCCGCCTGGGGGTCACAGTTTTACATAGACTTATATAGGATTTTTTTTTAAAAAATCTTCTCAGAAACTACAACAGCCAGAGGTTTGATATTTTGCATTTACTATAAGCTTATGGTCCTTTACCAAGTTTGTTCAAATGGTGACCTTAGGGTCACATTTGGCCCCGCCCCAAGGGTCACATGTTTTACATAGACATGTATAGGGAATTCTTCAAACGACTTCTCGTCAGAAGCCGCTTGGCTAATTTTGACCAAACTTCAAATGGATGATCCTTAGATGAATGCTTTTTAGATTTGTTAAAATTAGGTCAGCGCTACATCCAAGATGGCTGCCATTACCATATATGGTCGAAACCTTAAAAAATCTTCTTCTCCAGAACTGCTTGACAGATTTCATCAGTTTTTCTTTTAAAATGATCGTCAACGCCTAGACTATCAAGTTTGTTCAAATAAAGTCCTTGGGGTCAAAAATGGCCGTGCCTCGGGGGTCCAAAGTTTGTATATTGAGGTTTTGCATGTTTTTCATATAGACATATAGGAAAAAAGTTTAAAAAATCTTCTTCTCTGAAACCACAAGGCACAGAGCTCTCATGTATTACATGTAGCATCAGCTTATGGTCCTCTACTAAGTTTGTTCAAATGGTGACCCTGGGGTCAAATTTGTCCCCGCCCCGAGGGTCACAGTTTTACATAGACTTATATAGGATTTTTTTTTTAAAAATCTTCTTCTCGGAAACTACAAGAGCCCGAGGTTTGATATTTTACAATTATTATAAGCTTATGATCCTTTACCAAGTTTGTTCAAATGGTGACCCTGGGGTCACATTTGGTCACGCCCCAAGGGTCACATGTTTTACATAGACATGTATAGGGGAAAAGTTAAAAATCTTCTTCTCTGAAACTGCAAGAGCCAGAGGTTTAATATTTTGCTGTTGCTATAAGCTTATGGTCCTTTACCAATTTTGTTCAAATGCTGACCATGGGGTCACATCTGGCCCCGCCCGGGGCTCACAGTTTTACATCAATGTTTGTTTTAAATTTTTACATCAATGTTTGTTTTAAATTTTTTAATTTTTTAATTTCTTTTTCTTTTTTTTTCTTTTTTTCTTTTTTTATTTTTTATTTTTTAATATTTTATTTTTTTTATTTTTTTTTTATTTTTTTTTAATTTTTAATTTTTTTTTAAATTTTTTATTTTTTTATTTTTTTATTTTTTTTTTATTTATTTATTTTTTTTTTAATTTTTATTATCTCTACTGGCCAACTTGGAAAACCAGCCAGATCGGACCAGTAATGACAGAGTTACTGCTCTTGATATAGTTAAAAATGCTATATTTTGCCTCTGATAGTCACTCGCTTCATTGATGTCACAAGAGCCATATTAGCCAGTAGAGCGTCCACAGGCCCTCTTGGGCCTCTTGTTTTTGATTGATTTGAATTTTTTTCTCTTGTTGGCGCTACTCCTCTTTAATGGCTTGTTGGATTTCTACGAAATTTGGCAGGAAGCCTCAGTATGATGTCTAGTTGTGCTAAGCGTGGTATATCAATGAAATCTTGGACAATTTCGAAAACCAGCTAGATCTTGTTAGTAATAACAGAGTTATGGCCCTTGATTTGTTGAAAAATGCTATATTATATTTTCCTTTGTTAAATCTATAGAAGAGAGCTATATCTAGCTATATCTATCTAAATCTATAAGATCTGTTTTAGCAAGTAGAGCGTCCACAGGCCCTTTTGGGCCTCTTTTTTTTTTTTGATTTACTTTTTTTTATTTGATTTATTTTTTATTGTCTTTATTTAAATGAAGGCCTATTATTAGATAATAAAATAGGAAAAATATAGCATTTTGTAAAAAATCCAAAAAAATAAAAAAAATTAAGCATAATGGTACGGTTACAAAAACCAATATTAAATCTCAGTATGCATGGTGACCTATAAATTTAATTGCATATATTGTCTAAATATATGTATAAATAAGTGCCTAGGAAGTTTAAACAAATTCTGTTATTAGGAACATATAAACAAAAAAGGAAAATATACCATTTCTATATAATTTCATACAAAACTTGGCCTTTTAGCATGGGTGTTGGGTTTCAATTTTTTTTCTAAACAAGCATGGGGACCTATCATTTTTATTGCACATTTTGTTTTTATATACAAATTCTATTATTGGGAACATACAAAACAAAAAGGAAATTGTATCAATATGGGCTAATTTGTACATAAATTGTGGTAATGGTCTCATCAGATTTTGTAAAAAAAATAAAGGTTTTACATAAAGATGAGCTTTAAATGTTATTGTAATTAAATGTTCTTTACTTTAATACAATTTTTGCAGAATTGTGACCAATGAATAAATGATTAGACTTCAACAATTTCTTATTTAGCTATTTCATGGACGTGTTCAACTTTTTGGACAGATTGACATGACGGTGGCATTACACAAATTATTTTTTTAAATTTTAACAGTCATGGTGACCTACCATTATTTTTGCCTTTTCTGTCTATATATATAACAGACTTACTGTTCAAAAAGTTTAAAGAAAATCTGTTATGGAGAAAAAAATATAGAAAATGTCTTTAAAAAGTTAAATATTTTGTATTTACCATAAGCTTATGGTCCTCTTTGAAATGTATTCAAATGGTAACCCTGGGGTCAAATTTGGGACTGCCCCAGGGGTCACATATTTTACATAGACTTATATAGGGGAAAACTTAAAAATCTTCTCTGGAACTACATGTATCAAAGGTTTAATATTTTGTTTTAACCATAAGCTTATGGTCCTCTTCAAAGTTTATTGAAATGGTGACCCTAGGGTCCAATGTGTACAGCCAGTAGAGCAATAAAGGCCCTATTTTTTAGCTCTACTGATCAGAGATCAGCAGAGCTTATGCCGTGGTGCTGTGTCCATCGTCCGTCTGTCCGTCCGTGAAACTTCACAGGAATGTTGCTCTTGATGTCTAGTTGATCCTAGGAAAATGTCAGGTCTGCAGAAAATTCAAGATGGTCACCACGGCTAAAAATAGATTTTAAAAAACAAGTTCGTAGCGACAACACAGATTTTCATGAAACTTCACAGGAATTTTGCTCTTGATGTCTAGTTGATTCTAGCAAAATGTCAGGTCGGCAGAAAATTCAAGATGGTCACCACGGCTAAAAATAGATTTTAAAAAACAAGTTTGTAGCGACTACTTCTTGAAAACTGTAAGTAATATTGATATGGGACTTTTTTTAAAATGATCAGCATCACATGATGTTGAACCTTGTCAAAAATCTTTTGATTCGATATTAAACATGGCTGCCGCGACCATCTTTGTTTACATAGAGTTATATAGTAAAACCTTTTAGCAACTACTCCTTTGAAACCACTTGACGGATTTCCTTGAAACTTCACAGGAATATTGCTCTTGATATCTAGTTGATCCTAGCATAATTTCAGGTCGGCCGGAAAATCAAGATGGCCGCCACAGCTAAAAATACGTTTTTAAAAGACAAGATTTTAGCGACTACTTGAAAACTATAAGTGATATTGATATGGGACTTCTTCTAAAATGTTCAGCATGGCATGATGTTGATCCTTGTCAAAAATCATTTTGATTTGACATTAAACATGACTGACAGCGGCCATCTTTGTTTACAAAGAGTTATATAGTAAATATTTGTAGCGACTTCTCCTCTGAAACAACTTGAAGGATTTTCATGAAACTTCACAGAAATGTTGCTCTTGATGTGTAGTTGATCCTAACAAAATTTCAGGTCGGCCCGAAATTCAAGATGGCCACCATGGCTAAAAATAGATTTTTTAAAAAACAAATTTGTAGCGACTACTTCTTGAAAACTATAAGTGATATTGATATATATAGGACTTTTTCTAAAATGATCAGTTTGACATGATGTTGGTCCTTGTTAAAAATTACTTTGATTCAACATTAAACATGGTTGCCAGTGACCATCTTTGTTTACATAGAGTTATATATGAAAACTTTTAACGACTACTCTGAAATTACTTGACAGATTTTCATGAAATTTCACAGGAATGCTGATCTAGCTTTGAGAACCTGCCAGTAGAGCTTCAAGGTCATTGACCTGTTGTTTTTAGCTCTACTGGCCAAGGGCCAGCAGAGCTTATGGGATGGTGTGTTGTCCGTCTTCCGTCGTCCGTCCGTCCGTCGTCCGTCGTCTGTTAACTTTTCTTCAAACGACTTCTCCTCAAAACCGCTTGGCTAATTTTGACCAAACTTCACATGGATGATCCTTAGGTGAATGCTTTTTAGATTTGTTAAAATTAGGTCGGCGCTACATCCAAGATGGCTGCCATTACCATATATGGTCGAAACCTTAAAAAATCTTCTTCTCCAGAACCGCTGGACAGATTTCAACAGTTCTTCTTTTAAAATGATCGCCAACGCCTAGACTATCAAGTTTGTTCAAATAAAGTCCCCGGGGTCAAAAATGGCCGAGGCCCGGGGGTCCAAATTTTGTATATTGAGGTTTTGCATGTTTTTCATATAGACATATAGGAAAAACCTTTAAAAAATCTTCTCTGAAACCACAAGGCACAGAGCTCTCATGTATTACATGTAGCATCACCTTATGGTCCTCTACTAAGTTTGTTAAAATGGTGACCCTGGGGTCAAATTTGGCCCCGCCCTGAGGGTCACAGTTTTACATAAACTTATGTAGGATTTTTTTTAAAAAAATCTTCTTCTCAGAAACTATAAGAGCCAGAGGTTTAATATTTTGCATTTGCTATAAGCTTATGGTCCTTTACCAAGTTTGTTCAAATGGTGACCCTCGGGTCACATTTGACCCCGCCCCAAGGGTCACATGTTTTACATAAATTCTTGTATAGGGAAAAACTGAAAAAAAATCTTCTTCTCTGGAACTGCAAGAGCCAGAGGTTTAATATTTTGCATTTGCTATAAGCTTATGGTCCTTTACCAAGTTTGTTCAAATTGTGACCCTAGGGTCACAATTGACCCCGCCCCAAGGGTCACATGTTTTACAGACATGTATAGGGAAAAATTAAAAAAAATCTTCTCTGAAACTGCAAGAGCCAGAGGTTTAATATTTTTCATTTGCTATAAGCTTATGGTCTTCTACCAAGTTTGTTCAAATGGTGACCTATTGGTCATATTTGGCCCCACCCTGGGGGTCAGTTTTACTTAGGCTTGTATAGGCAAAAGCTGTTTTTTTTTTATATTTTTTTTTAATTTGATTTTTTATTTTTTTTCTCAATTGCAATTTTTTTAGTTTTTTTAATTGTTTCAAATTTTTTTATTTTTTTTTTAATTTTTTAATTTTTTTTTTTAATTTTTAATTTTTTTAATTTTTTTATATATTTTTTTTTTGTTGATTGATTTGAATTTTTGATATTACTTGACACTTCCTTTAAAATTTCTTGTCGGCGCTTCTCATCCTACATGCCTTGTTGAATTTCGACGAAACTTGGCAGGAAGCATCGGTAAGATGTCTAGTTGTGCATATCACGCTTTTGTTCCAGTTCGCTGATTTTTGACGGAGTTATGGCCCTTTGACATTTTTATTTTAAATTTCTTGTCGGCGCTACTCCTTAAACGGCTTGTTGGATTTCTACGAAATTTGGCAGGAAGCTTCAGTATGATGTCTAGTTGTGCAAAGTGCGGTATATCAATGAAATCTTGGACAAATTCGAAAACTAGCTAGATCTTGTTAGTAATAACAGAGTTATGGCCCTTGATTTGTTGAAAAATGCTATATTGTATTTTTCTTTGTTAAATCTATAGGAGAAGAGAGCTATATCTAGCTACATCTATCTAAATCTATAAGAGCTGTTTTAGCCAGTAGAGCGTCCACAGGCCCTCTTGGGCCTCTTGTTTATTATTATTATTAATTTATTTTTTAAAGGCAACTTCTCAAATCTGAAATCCTAACTGTGGGCCTCGGTATGCCTCAGCATAGTTAAGGGCTTGACATTTAATACTACCATGACCACTGGATACCACATTTATTACAACCTTGACCACTGAATACCACATTTATTACTACCATAACCACTGAATACCACTTTTATTACTACCATGACCACTGAATACCACATGTATTACTACCATGACCACTGAATACCACATTTATTACTACCATGATCACTGAATACTACATTTATTGCTACCATGACCACTGAATACCACATTTATTACTACCATGACCACAGAATAACACATTTATTACTACCATGATCACTGAATACTACATTTATTGCTACCATGACCACTGAATACCACATTTATTACTACCATGACCACAGAATAACACATTTATTAGCTCTACTGGCCAAGGGCCAGCAGAGCTTATGGGATCGTGTGTTGTCCGTCTTCCGTCGTCCGTCGTCCGTCGTCCGTCCGTCCGTCCGTCCGTTAACTTTTTGCTTGTGTACACTCTAGAGGCCACATTTCTGATGCAATCATCATGAAACTTTGTCAGAATGTTTGTCTCAATGAAATCTCGGTCAAGTTCGAAAATGGGTCATGTGGGGTCAAAAACTAGGTCACTAGGTCAAATATTGGAAAAACCTTGTGTACACTCTAAAGGCCATATTTTTGACCCGAGCTTGATGCAACTTTGTCAGAATGTTTGTCTTAATTATATCTTGGTCAAGTTTGAAAATGGGTCACATGGGGTTAAAAACTAGGTCACTAGGCCAAATACTTGAAAAACCTTGTGTACACTCTAGAAGCCGTATTTCTGACCCAATCTTGATGAAACTTTGTCAGAATGTTTGTCTTAATTATATCTTGGTCAAGTTCAAAAATGGGTCACATGGTTTAAAAACTAGGTCACTAGGTCAAACTTTGGAAAAAACGTGTGTACACTCTAGAGGCCATATTTTTGACCCGATCTTGATGAAACTTTGTCAGAATGTTTGTCTCAATGAAATCTCGGTCAAGTTCAAAAATGGGTCATGTGGGGTCAAACACTAGGTCACTAGTTCAAATACTTGAAAAAACTTGTGTACACTCTAGAGGTCATATTTGTTACCCAATCTTGATGAAATTTTGTCAAATTGTTTATCTTAATTATATCTTGATCAAGTTCGGAAATGGGTCACATGAAGTTAAAAACTAGGTCACTAGGTCAAATATTGGAAAAAACCTTGTGTACACTCTAGAGGCCATATTTTTGACCCGAGCTTGATGCAACTTTGTCAGAATGTTTGTCTTAATTATATCTTGGTCAAGTTTGAAAATGGGTCACATTGGGTTAAAAACTAGGTCACTAGGTCAAATATTGGAAAAACCTTGTGTACACTCTAGAAGCCGTATTTCTGACCCAATCTTGATGAAACTTTGTCAAAATGTTTGTCTTAATTATATCTTGGTCAAGTTCAAAAATGGGTCACATGGTGTTAAAAACTAGGTCACTAGGTCAAACTTTGGAAAAAACGTGTGTACACTCTAGAGGCCATATTTTTGACTCGATCTTGATGCAATTTTGTCAGAATATTTGTCTCAATTATAGCTTGCTAAAGTTCGAAAATCGGTCATACAGAGTCAAAAACTAGGTCACTAAGTCAAACTTTGGAAAAACCATGTGTACACTCTAGAGGCCATATTTTTGACCCGATCTTGATGCAATTTTGTCAGAATATTTGTCTCAATTATAGCTTGCTAAAGTTCGAAAATGGGTCACACAGGGTCAAAAACTAGGTCACTAGGTCAAATACTTGAAAAACCTTGTGTACACTCTAGACGCCATATTTTTTTTCATTCGATCTTTACCAAACTACCAGATTGTTAATGTCAATAACAGCTTTGTAAAGTGTTGTTTTTTTTTAAGTTTTTTTTTATTATCTCTACTGGCCAAGTTCGAAAACCAGCCAGATCGAACCAGTAACGGCGGAGTTATGCCTCTTGATTTAGTTCAAAATGCTATATTCTGCCTCTTTAAGACGATAGTCACTCACTTCATTGATGTTATAAGAGCCATATTAGCCAGTAGAGCGTCCACAGGCCCTCTTGGGCCTCTTGTTACTACATGTACCACTGAATACCACATTTATTACTACCATGAGCACTGAATACCACATTTATTACTGCCATGACCACTGAATACCACATATATTGCTACCATGACCACAGAATACCACATTTATTACTACCATGAGCACTGAATGCCACTTTTTTTACTACCATGACCACTGTATACCCCATTTAAAGATTCCGTAAGCACACAAATAACCATCCGCAGAATTGTATTTTCTAGGTGCTGAGAATAGTGATTTTAAACAGAGGGATAGTAGCAATGTTTTTTCAGGTTTTATTTCAAAGGAATATTTAGCAGAAACATGTTTTTAGCTCTACTGATCAAAGATCAGCAGAGCTTATGCCGTGGTGCGTCGTCCGTCAGCCGTCCGTCAGTCTGTCCGTCCGTCCGTAAACTTTTTCTTGTGGCGACTACTCTTCTGAAACTACTTGACGGATTTTCATGAAACTTCACAGGAATGTTGCTGTTGATATCTTGTTGATCCTAGCAAAAATTCAGGTTGGCCGAAAATTCAAGATGGCCGCCATGGCTAAAAATAGATTTTTAAAATGCGATTGTGTGGCGACTACTTCTCAAAAACTATAAGTGATATTGATTTGAAGCCTTTACTAAAATGACTGGCACAACATGTAGTTGGTTCTAACCAAAGTTCATTTTGATTGGATGTCAAACATGGCCACCAGCGGCCATCTTTGTTTACATCGAGTTATATAGGAAAAACTTGTGGCGCATACTCCTGAAACTACTTTATGGATTTTCATGAAACTTCACATGAATGTTGCTCTTGATGTCTAGTTGATCCTAGCAAAAATTCAGGTTGGCCGGAAATTCAAGATGGCTGCCACAGGTAAAAATAGATTTTAAAAATGTGATTTTGTGGCAACTACTTATAAAAAACCATAAGAGATATTGATTTGGAACTTTTACCAAAATGACTGGCACGACATGTTGTTGATCCTTGTCAAAAAATATTTTGATTCAACATTAAACATGGCCACCAGTGGCCATCTTTGTTTACATAGAGTTATATAATAAAAACTTGTAGTGACTACTTCTCTGAAAAAAATTGACAGATTTTCATGAAACTTCACAGGAATGTTGCTCTTGATGTCTAGTTGATCCTAGCAAAATTTCAGGATGGCTGGAAATTCAAGATGGCCACCACGGCTAAAAATAGATTTAAAAAAAATTAGAATTGTTGCGACTACTTCCTGAAAACTATAAGTGATATTTGATATGGGACTTTTTCTAAAATGATCAGCATGATATGGTGTTGGTTCCTGTTGAAAATTATTTTGATTCAACATTAAACAATTTTTGGCTGCCATGGCCATCTTTGTTTACATAGAGTTATATAGTAAAAAGTTGTAGCAACTACTCCTCTGAAACTACTTGACAGATTTTCAAGAAACTTCACAGGAATGCTGATCTAGCTATCAAAAACCTATCAATAGAGCTTCAAGGTCATTGACCTCTTGTTTCAGTATAATATTAAATGAATTGCCTCAGAATAGTCAAATAGTCACTGTCACCCTCACATGAATGTTGATATTTACAATCTACCGTGACCAATGATTATTACATTTATTACAACCATGACTTACATACATAACACATTAATTATAACCATGACTTTACATGTATATCACCTTCCTTACTACCTAGACCAGTGTATACCAAATTAGTACCATGCCCACTTTAAACCACTTTATGTAGCGCATTTACTACCATGGCCAATGTATACCACATTTATCACATTTATTACTACGATGACCAATGTATGCCACATTTATTACTACCATGACCTATGTATATCACATTTATTACAACCATGACTTATTTATACTATTACTGTGTTTTGAACTCATTTCAAGTGGAGGTTTCGATGAACTTCTAGGCAGTTCATCAAGTCGTGGATGTAGCCTGATTGTGGTTAAAAATTGGCATATTGAATCCAGTGGTTGATGGAGTAGATCTACATTTATCATAGACTGAAAACGGAGCCAGATTTTTTTTTTCTCTAATTGGACAGCCCGATTATTTGTTTCCAAGCATCTGAGAGACAGCTGAATTTTTACCCCCAACAATTGGAGGGAGTTCTTTTTTTTTCTTTTAAGTCAGAGCCAGGGGGGGCACTCCTCAGTTTTGCACGAATGTCCATGGTGTAAATCAGAAAGAAATCAACTAAGCATCTTTTAGGTCCATGGATGGTATTTATAATAATTATGAAGCACATGTTTGATGTTGTTTTCAGTTTTGAGTACTTCTAAGTTTATTTTGGTGTATTGGAATATGCATTCTTTGGTTTTTTTTGGAGGCTATAAATAGAAAAATGCTCAACTAGCAAAAACTTCCAAAAAGTAGGTAAAATGGCTGATTTTGACTCACGGGGAGATCAGCATGAAATAACTTTTTATAACGCCGGAGAAGGTATGTAAAACTCAGCATTTCCTGATATGCAAGAGCATTATGAGCGTAGACATGATCCTGATATGCTTAGGAAAATTCATTTTTTTTATTTATTGACATTTGAAATAATGCTAAAATTGCTTTTTTAGCATGTTTTGAGGGGTGGGGTAATCTTGAAGAAATGGGACTAAAGTTGTACAGAAATTGCTTTTTGATACTTTTATTTGGTATGGAAACATGGGTAATTTTATTGTCTTCGAAGAAATGTATGACACAATGATGATGTGATTTATTTTTGATCAAGGATTCAGGCTAAGGGCTTGTCATGGGTTTGATTATTGAGAACTGTACATTAAACTGTGGAGTGCCCTCCAGGATATTTTTTTTTCAAATTCAAGGGCCAGAATTTTTTTTTCAGGAAAAATCCCAGGCCCCACCATAGAAGATAAAATGGTCGGTACCTAAGGACCTACACATTTTGCTTGCATTTGGTGATCCAACGTATTAATAAATAAAAGTGACAAACGATAGCATTATAATGTGCAGACATCTCAGTCTCAATGATTTAGCATTTTAAAATATTTATCATGAATTCCATATTTGTTTTATATTTGTGTATTATGCTGATCTCATTTCAGTTTTCCTCCAGTAGCCAGAACGGAAGTCCTGAGAAGAAATTGCCAGAAAAAAAACGGTCTTTTCTGCAGGCACCAAAGTCATATTGCTCCAAGATCCCAGCCTCGTCTTCGACATATGACCCGGAGTGTACCACAACCTTCAGTAACCCTCCACCACCAGTAGAGTCCCAGACACCCCCTAAGACCCAGCCTATACCCATCCCTCAGTCCAGCCCTGGGCAGAACTCAGTGGTGGATCAAGTGGAGACACAGGAGTTTTTTATTGGAGACAGGGTTACGATTGGTGGCTTTAAACCAGGGACTCTGTTATATATTGGTCCAACTCATATTGCCTCCGGGCAGTGGTGTGGAATTGCACTCGATGAATCTGATGGAATACATGATGGACTTGTCAGTGGAATTCGATATTTTACCTGTCGGAAAGGTCATGGAATCTTTGCACCGGTGGAGCGTGTGAATCATTTCGAAAACAAGACTACACACTTGGTGTCAAAAAATTTAAACGCCACTGTAAAGGTGTCTCAGATACTGAGCAAGTCAACAATATGTCAGTCTCACCACGTACAGAATGATATTGGGTACCAGGATAGGTCACATGAAATTAGTGATAAATGTGAGCAAGATACATATGATGAAATTTTGGGACTGGATGAAAATGGAATAATCCATGATACAGAAGAAGAGGAGAAATATTCTAAAGAAAAATATATTCCGAAAAGGAAACTACCCAAATTGCCAAAACCAACTACACATAATTTGTCAAGGTTACAATTACTGAAGCAGCAATTAAGTGGAAACAAGATGGCTGAAAATATTGTGGACCAAGCTGTAGAACTCCTGCAGAGTATTGCTGCGGATGATGAAGTAGATGAACTGGCAGGAAACAGGACTTTTAGTCAGGATGAAAAGTTTGAGAACGAGCTACAACTCTCTGCTGGTGGGAGCTCGGGGGGCGAAGATTCATGGAGCTTAAGTAAAGACTACATAACAATGACGGACGGTAAGCAGTATTTGAATATTACTTTTGATGGGGAATCTGAAAGTAAAACTTCTACACAGGAACCATCAGAGTCAGAGGAATCCCCATCCCCAGAATTTATCTTTGATCAGGAAATGATTGAAGATGGCGAATTTTCTTCTCAACCAATGCAGATTAGTCGAGATTCCAGTTTAGGTTTGTTGTCTAACCTTACATTGGATCGGACAGATCTTCTGTATGAATTAGCTGATGATGTTAATGAGATTTATTTCGATCAGCTGGTGGCCTCTCAGGAAACGCTGGAGCCAGTGTCTGAAGAAAAGGGGTCAGAATCAACTCCTGAAAAAACAGATACTTTGAATGATTCTGTGGACTTTGATGATGCTGATATTGTTGCATCGACCCCATTTATGGATAACCTTGCTGTAGACAAAGAAAAGGTGAACATGAACCTAAATGAAACTTACACACAAGATAAAGAAGATATTTCTAGTCAAGTGAATGTTAAAGTGTGCTCAAACTCGACTTACACTCAAAATAATGTGAATGCAAATTCTAGTCAGGTTGATATGGGTGTGCAACAAAATTTAAATAGCACGTTTTCTATTTCTAACAAAATGGAAACAAATGTATCGGATATAATGGGTGTGAATATAAAGGCAGATTTGCCAGAAAGGGGTCCCATGGTTGATTCAGGGATATCAATGAGGGGCTCATTAACAGAGTCTGGAATTTCCCAAAATTCATTGAAGGGATCAATGGCAGAGTCTGCCATTATAATGAAAGGATCTTTGATGGATTCAGCCATAAAGGGACGCATGCTGGATTCTGGAATTATTATTGCCATGGTGGAATCCACTGGAGTTTCTCAGCAAAGATGTGAACTGGATGTTGATGTTAAATCAGTAGAAATTAATGGATTATATGAAGATGTGTGCAATACCAGTGAAAAAACGAAGCAGGATACAATAAAAGGACTGGATAAAACTGACATGTTAAATAAAGAAGTGATGTGTGCTGATATGGATGATAACAAATTGATGAGTGATTTGAAGTCTGGTCATCAAAAGAAGGAGCGACCAATTTCCTTCCTTTCTACAACAAGTGCTGATACAGGTTGGCTAATCTTTATGATTCAGTCATTTAAAATGCCCTTAATTTTACATAAAGCTTTCTGTGTCTTGGATCAATATTTATTTCCATTATGTGTAAAGATGCTATAAGTTCTTTTTAGATCAATTGCTACTAATATTAGTTTATACAGGAAATGTATGAAATGTAGAAAATTTAATGTCAGTTATATTTAATCTCATATTAGAAAATGATCCACAAAATCACAATCTTATATAATGGAGAATCTTTAAAAACTGTTCATTGTGCTTTTCATTAGTATCAGAGAATGAATTTTCCTACATTCAAATGTTATATGTGTGTTTTAATGCTATACAAGTCCTTTTTAGATTGTTTGTTACTAATGTTAGATTATACAGGAAAGGAAGAATAATTAAAAACAGAATGTTTCATCCAAACGTGGCAGAAGAAAACTGCAAGATTCAGTTTTCGTTTATTGGATGCTGAGTTGTCCGTCATCCATCCACCATCTTTCGTTAACTTTTGCCTTGTTACCGCAATAGGGACTTCATTATTAAAGATGAATGGGCACCCTTTTTGTAGTATTATCAATTAACAAATTTAGCTCTTAAACATCAGATGAACATTTCTTGATAGTCCCAGAGAGAAACATATATTTAAATCCGCTACTAAGTATGTAAAAATAAGTATTATTTGCATAACATAGATACTACTTTTACCACTGCGTGACTGCACAGGGAAATGAGGTAAATCTGAATTGTACAGCTGCGTCACTATTGCCGGATAATTGATAAATACATTTTCCTGTGAATTAATTTACCTGTTCAAAGTTTTCTGCGTCATCAAATAACATTTTATTCTCGCTTTTCACAGATATTGCAATGTGTGAATTGTAAATATTTATTGATGTGTATTGATTTCGATTTAAATAAACATAAACATGTTCATGAAACAAAACATGGCCAGAGAACTTTATTCGGATCTTTACGAAACTTTGCCAGTGTCTTATATCAATGAAAGCTCTTGACAAATTCGAAAACCAGCCTGTTCACACGTTTTGAATATCTACAATTGATAGAATGTGTCCACTCAAAATGTTAATAACAAATACTTAAAGGGACACTGTAAGTAAGCATATATTGAACATAAGCACATTTTTTTGCTCTACTGGCCATAAGCCAGGACAGCTTATGAGATGGCGAGTTGTCCATCGTCAGTCCGTCCGTCCATCCGTTCATTAATTTTTACCTCGTTAAGACGATAGGGCCTTCAGTTTTCATCTGATCTTTACCAAACTAAGACTCCGTGTTCAGCAGACAAATTTTTCTTAAATGTTTATCTTTTAAAATATCTCGCGCAGTATCGTTCCATAATTGGAAACTTAAACCCGCCCACAGCTGACAAAAATGACAACGTTAACAGGAAAGCATCAGGTGTGTGAGTAGGGCGGGGTTAAGTTTCCAAATACGAAACGAGACGTCACACGAGATTATTTTGAACGTAAACAATGAAAATGTCTGAAACTAACAGCAGCCTTCGAACACTTACAATATTGGTGTGTCTTTCCTCTCTTTGGTGAGTCTTCTGCATGCAGTTGTGGTATTTAAGGTTTGTTCTATTGAAATATGTTTTTTTTTTATGCAGGCATTGCGTAATACCGTCAGAAACCTTGCGGGAAAAGTGCATGTAGGGTCGGTACGGGGTCCTATGATAATTCTTACACAAGGAATCATGGCTCTATGGTAGGACTGTTAATATCAATGATAGCTTGGAGAAGTTCTAAAAGTAGCCAAATCGGTCCAGCAACAGCAGAGTTAAGATTATAGGGCATTCATTTTGCATCTGATCTTTTCCAAACTTTACCAGATTCTTAATGTTTTCATTAATGTTTTTTCACATGTTTTACATAGAGTTACATAGGGAAAAACTTTAAAACAAATTTTCTTCTCTGAAACTACAAGAGCCAGAGGTTTAGTATGTTTTATTTACCATCAGCTTATGGTCCTCTACCAAGTTTGTTCAAACTGGTGACCCTATCCCCGGGTCACATGTTTTATACAGACGGACCTTGGGGTCAAATTTGGCCCCTCCCCAGGGATCAAATGTTTTACATAGAGTTACATGGGGACAAACTTAACAAATCTTTTTCTCTTTTACACTCAGCTTATGGTCCTCTACCAAGCTTGTTCAAATGGTGACCATGTTGTCAAATTTGGCCCTGCCCCTGGGTTACATGTGAATCTTGGTTTGAGTGTTGACAGTAACGTCTTTATATTAACGAAAGTTTGATTTGTTTTAAAGCCAGCCAAACTTGAGCCAAATACATCCCTTCCCCATATCTTGGTAATTGAAGATAGTTTGCGTAAAATTAGTTTGATATTGCCATATCTGACACACAATCCTTCTGTCCTCCCCCACCCCATCCCACCCCACCCCACCATGGACACCATATGGTTCCTGTAACCCATGGGCTCTCATGGAACCCAAATTATGATAGCCCATAAAATGTGCCCCATTTCACATCAAATTTTGCGTGTAAGCTGTGTTTACAAGTCTATATCTCTTGCAATTCTTACCCTAGCACAATCAAATTTGGCCATTAGCTTCCTTATAGCATTATTGTAAGGGCTGCTTAAGTAATTTTGGTTCCTGTAACCCCTGGGCTCCCATGGAACCCAAATTCTGATAGCCCTTAAAATATGTCTGTTTCACATCAAATTTTGCGTGTAAGCTGTGTTTACAGGTCTATATCTCTTACATTTTTTGTTCTAGCTGAACTAAATTTTGGAATTGTTTTCCTTATAGCATGTTGTAAAGGGTTGGATAAGTAATTTTGTCTTCTGCAAATTCTGGGCTCCCATGGAACCCAAAATTGTGATGGCCCATAAAATGTGCAATAAAGGCAGATCTAGGTTTGTATATATATATCTATAATTTTGGTTTGGGATTTGTTATAGCATTATGCATCTTTAACTTCACCCATATTGGGGCATGGGCTCCCTCCTTTTTTTTTTTTTACACATTTCCTTGTTGTTATAGTCAATTCTTACACATATGTTGCCCCCTCCCTCTGCCCCCAACCCACTCCCGCCTCTCCCCCCGCTTTCCCCCACACCACACCCCCACTTGAAACTTTTTTTTTTTTTTTACATATTTCTCTGTTGCTTTTGTCAATTCTTACACGTATATGTTGCCCCCCCCCCCCCCCCCCCCCCCCCCCCCCCCCACATTAGAACTTTTTTTTTTTTACATATTACTTTGTTGTTTTAGTCACTTCTTACACATATATGTTGCACCCTCCCCACCACCCCCAACTCACTCCCGCCTCTCCCCCCCCCCCACCGCTCCCCCCAACCATCCCCACTTGAAACTTTTTTATTTTGTTTGCATATTTTTGTGTTGCTTTTGTCAATTCTTACACATATATGTTGCCCCCCACCGCCTCTCACCCAGCCCCACTTGATTTTTTTTTTGATTTTTTTACATATTTCTTTGTTGTTTTAGTCAATTCTTACATCCCCACTCAAACTTGATTTTTTAATTTATATTTTTTTTCTTCATATTTTTGTGTTTTTTTAGTGAATTATTACATAGCTTCTTACACATATATGTTGCCCTCACCACCCCCACCATCCACCCCCGTCTTTCTCCCACCCCCACCCTGCACCCCACTTAAAACTCGATATTTTTAATTTTTTTTACATATTTCTGTGTAGTTTTGGTCAATTCTTACACATAGTTATGTTGTGCTCCCAACCCCACCCCACATTGTTGTAGCCTTGTTTTCTGATGGTATATACTAGCTATAAATTTATTATTCTCCGAAAAATCGAATAGTCGAGCTGCGCTGTTCTCCGACAGCTCTTGTTTCAATTTCTTTTTTTAATATTTTTTTTTTTTGCCATTCTTTTTTTGCCATTTTGAACACTCTAGCAACTTCATTTATTATTTAATCTTTATTAAACTTAGTCAGTGTCTTTATACCAATGAATGATCAGACATGTTTTTAGCTCTATTGATCAGAGATCAGCAGAGCTTATGCCGTGATGCGGTGTCCGTCGTCCGTAAACTTTTTTTTGTAGCGACTACTTCTCTGAAACTACTGAATAAATTTTCATGAAACTTTACAGAAATGTTGCCCATGAAGTCTAGTTGATTCTAGCAAAAATTCATGTTGATGTGAAATCCAAGATGGCCACCAAATCTAAATATATCACGGTCTTCCACAGGCCATTTAAGAGAATATTCCCCCTATCCCTTAATTCTTAAATCTAATTTCCCCCTACTCCTTAATTAACCCCCTATCCTTTGATCTCTCTGCCATATCCCTTAAAACAACAATAAACCTGCAAAATGCATTATATCTGTCTATAAATAGCTTCTTGTAGGCTATACTTTTTAAAAATCCTTTCATTTACAGTTGAAATATACTTCAAATTGCATTTAAATAAATCATGATCTGTAAAAATATTGGTCACCCGAAGGGTACCTTCCTCGCACACCCATCCCATGACATTAAAATTTAATTTCCCCTATCCCTTAAATAATTTCTGTGGAAGAGCCTGTATATAGATTTTTAAAAAACAAGTTTGTAGCGACTACTTCTTGAAAATCTAAGTGATATTGATATGGGAACTTTTTCTAAAATGATCAGCATGACATGATGTTGGTCCTTGTCGAAAATCGTTCTGATTCGATGTTAAACATGGCTGTCAGTGGCCATCTTTGTTTACATAGAGTTATCTAGTAAAAACTTGTAGCGACTATTCCTCTGTAATTACTCAACGGATTTTCATGGAACTTCACAGAAATGTTGCTCTTGATGTCTTATTGATCCTAGCAAAATTTCAGGTCGGCCGAAAATTCAAGATGGCCACCATGGCTTAAAACAGATTTTCAAAATACAAGTTTGTAGCGACTACTTCTTGAAAACTAGAAGTGATATTATATAAGTGATATTGATATGGGACTTTTTCTAAAATGATCAGTATGACATGGTGTTGACCTTTGTCAAAAATTATTTTGATTTGACGTTAAACATGGCCGCAAGCGGCCATCTTTGTTTACATAGAGTTATATAATGAAGTCTTGTAGCGACTACTCCTCTGAAACTACTTGACGAATTTCCATGAAATTCATAGGAATGCTGATCTAGCTATCAAAAACCTATCAGTAGAGCTTGAAGGTCATTGACCTCTTGTTTATTATTATTATTTTTTTTACGTTTTTTTTTTCTCTTAAGAAACCTTCTTTTTTTTTCTTTTAAATGGGAGCTTAGGTGCCTTGTTGGATCAGTTTTACATATTACGGGAAGAACTTTTTCTTTGTTTTCTTGCATATCATCAACGTGTTCCGGTTAAAAGGATTTTGGTGGAGTTATGGGCCCTTTAAAGGTTTTGCTACACAAACTTTGTCCCGACTAGGTCCCCTGAACCCCTGGCCGGATTTTAGAGAAACGTCGCATGGATGATCAGTACCAAGCCTAGTTGTGCATATCAAATCACCATGTTCCAGTTGAAAGGCTTTTGGCAGAATCTGCTGAACCCCTAGCTGGACAAAACTTGGCAATGATGATCTGTATTAAGCTTAATCATGTCATGCTGATCATTTTAGAAAAAGTCCCATATCAATATCACTTATGCTTTTCAAGAAGTAGTTGCTACAAACTTGTTTTTTAAAAATCTATTTTTAGCTTTGGCGGCCATCTTGGATTTCACATCAATATGTAATTTTGCTTGGATCAACTAGACTTTGGAGCTATCTTCTTGAAAACTGTAACTGATATTGATATGGGACTTTTTATAAAATGACCAGCATGGCATGATGTTGGTCCTTGTCGAAACTCATTTTGATTCATCATTAAACATGGCTGCCAGTGGCCATAGAGTTATATAGTAAAAACTTGTAGCAACTACTCCTCTGTAACTACTTGACAGATTTTCATGAAACTTCACAGGAACGTTGCTCTTGATGTCTAGTTGGTCCTAGCAAAATTTCAGGACGGCTGGAAATTCAAGATGGCCACCACGGCTAAAAATAGATTTTTAAAAAACAAGTTTGTAGCTACTACTTCTTGAAAACTGTAAGTGATATTGATATGGGACTTTTAATAAAATGATCAGCATGGCATGATGTTGGTACTTGTCGAAAATCATTTTTATTCGATAATAAACATGGCTGCCAGTGGCCATCTTTGTTTACATATAGTGATGTAGTAAAAACTTGTAGCGACTACTCCTCTGAAACTACTTGACGGATTTACATGAAACTTCACTGGAATATTGCTCTTGATATGTAGTTGATCCTAGCAAATGTTGCTCTTGATATCTAGTTGATCCTAGCAAAATTCAGGTTGGCCGAAAATTCAAGATGGCCACCACAGCTCAAAATAGATCTTTAAAAAACAAATTTTTAGCGACATACTTCTTGAAAACTATAAGTGATATTGATATGGGATGTTGGTCCTTATCGGAAATCATTTTGGTTCGACATGAAACATGGCTGCAGCGGCCATTTTTGTTTACATAGAGTTACTTGTATATAGTAAAAACGTGTAGCGACTACTCATCTGAAACTACTTGACGGATTTTCATGAAACTTCACAGAAATATTGCTCTTGGTGTCTAGTTGATCCTAGCAAAATTTGAGGTCGGCCAGAAATTCAAGATGGCCACCACGGCTTAAAATAGATTTTTAAAAAACAAATTTGTAGTGACTACACCTTGAAAACTATAAGTTATATTGATATGGGACTTTTTCTAAATTGATTAGCATGACATGATGTTGGTCCTTGTTGAAAATGATTTTGATTCGATAAACATGGTTGCCAGCGGTCATCGTTGTTTACATAGAGTTATATATAATACTCTGAAACTACTTGATAGATTTTCATGAAACTTCACAGGAATGCTGATCTAGCTATCAGAACCTGCCAGTAGAGCTTCAAGGTCATTGACCTCTTGTTAGTTATTAAAATGTTTATAAACTTTCATTTAAGCAACATTTATCTTTTATTTATTCGACTATTCGAAGAATAGGGAGAGCTATCCTACTCACCACGGCGTTGGCGTCCCCAGCTTAATCTTAAAGTTTTTATGCAATAGATTTATAAATTCAATACTAGTGAAGCTATTGCATTAAAACTTTATACTAATGTTTCCAATCAAATTCTGCACCTTATCCAACAATCCCCATAACTCTTCCTTGCATTTTGACAAAGTTAAGGCCCTTTGATTGTCATGTCTTTACCTTAAAGTTTTTGTGCAATAGATTTATAACTTCAAAACTACTCAAGCTATTGCATTAAAACTTTATACTAATGTTTCCAATCAAATTCTGCACCTTATCCAACAATCCCCATAACTCTTCCTTTAATTTTGACAAAGTTATGGCCCTTTGATTGTCTTGTCTTTAGCTTAAAGTTTTTGTGCAATTGATTTATAACTACTCAAGTTATTGCATTCAAATTTTAAACTAGTGTTTCACATCAAATTCTGTACCTTATCCTACAATTCCCATAACTCTTCCATTCATTTTGACAAAATTATGGCCCCTGAATTGGTAAAAAAAATCATTTTTACATAGAAGTATATAGGAAAAACACTTCAAAATCTTTCTCTCCGAAACTGAAAGGGCTGCAGCTTAGATATTTTGTATGTAGCATCATCTAGTAGTCCTCTACCAAGTTTGCACAAATGGTGACCCTGGGTTCAGAATTGGACCCGCCCCGGGGTTCACAAGAGGTGAAAAATGAGGGTGTGGGTGGGCCCCCTGAGTCATAACTTAGTAAACGTTGAGATCCCTACCCTATAACCACATATACACTTACTGGACATGAACAGACATATCCAACCATCCAACCAGCATAGACACTGGACTCCTTCCCCACCCCTGGTGACATAGCCCCTGGGTCATATTGTAAACTGTTGAGATCCCCACCCTATAACCAAATATACACTTACTAGGCATGAACAGATGGATATAACCACCCAATCGGCATAGACCCCGGGCTCCTTCCACACCCCTGGGGATATAGCCCTTCGGTCATAACTTGGAAACCATTGAGATCCCCACCCTCTATCCATACATACACTTACTGGGCTTGAACAGACGGATACAACCACCCAACCAGCATAGACCCCGGACTCCTTCCCCACCACTGGTGACATAGCCCCTGGGTCATAACTTGTAAACCTTTGAGATCCCCACTCTATAATATATTCACTTACTGGGCATGAACAGATGGATATAATCACCCAATCGGAATAGACCCTAGGCTCCTTCCCCACCCCTGGAGACATAGCCCTTTGGTTATAACTTGGAAACCATTGAGATCCCCACCCTATTTCTATATATACACTTACTGGACATGAACAGACATATAACCACTCAACCAGCATAGACCCAGATCTCCTTCCCCAATCCTGGGGACATAGCCTTTGGGTCATAATTTGGAAACCATTAAGATCCCTAGCCTATAACTATATATATACTTACTGGGCATGAACAGACAGATACTACCATCCAACCAGCATAGACCCTTGACTCCTTCCCCACTACTGGTGACATAGCCCCTGGGTCATGACTCGTAAACCGTTGAGATCCCTACCCTATGACCATATATACACTTACTGGGCATTAACAGATGGATACAACCATGCAACTAGCGTAGACCCTAGGCTTCTTCCCCACCTTTGTGGACCTAGCTCCTGGGTCAAGCTTTACAAATAATTTGATATTTTTAGCTCGACTGCTCGACTCAACTGTCTGTAGGTCAAAGTTCATGGTCACAAATTGCATTTATGTGTTGATAGGCTCTTAGCATCAGGTTAATGTTTACGTCCGCATTTCTTAACATGTAAATAACTTCAACATTTTTTATCCAATCATCGTCAGACTTACATACTTTATTATAAATGGGACGATGATCGTATCTATTGAGTTCAAGATCATTGGATGAAAGGTCAAGGTCACAAAGGGGTCATGCATTTACATATACTTTTAACATATTTTCTTATAAAATTTCCATTATGTATCCTTTGAAAGGGTTATTATGAAATTACCTCCTGTGTTATCAAAGACAAATTGTGGCCCTGATTTAATGAAAATTCCAATGTTTTTCTTCTTGACACATCCAGCTCGCCCCTTTGTTTTCACTTTTTTTTTTTCTGATGGTATGCTGACCGTGTATCATTTCTTGTTCTTAGTCGAGCTACGCTGTCCTCTGACAGCCCTTGTTATTGAAGTCCCGCCTTCGTTAGGCGAGACATGTGAATCTGTGGATTTCTTGTTTTTCGTCTCGCCTTTTCGAAGAAAAAAAGAGACATAGGTGTTGCTTTTCCGGCGGCGGCGGCGGCGTCAACATTCAAATTTTGTGTTTAGGTCATTTTCTCACAAACTGTATGCACTAGACCTTTCAAACTTCGCTTATAGTTGTATCATGGGTGGTACATCGCAACGTCACAAAGCAAATGTGGAAGTGACCTTGACCCTCCAAGCAAAGGGCAGATAACTTACTAATTTTTAGGTTCAAGTTTTGCGTTTAGGTCATTTTCTCACAAACTGTATGCACTAGGCCTTTCAAACTTTGCTTATAGTTGTATCATGGGTGGTACATTGCAACGTGATAAAGCAAATGTGGAAGTGACCTTGACCCTCCAAGCAAAGGGCAGATAACTTACTAATATTTAGGTTCAACTTTTGCATTTAGGTCACTTTTTCACAAACTGTATGCACTAGACCTTACAAACTTTGCTTATAGTTGTATCTTAGGTGGAACATCGCAACGTGACAAAGCAAATGTGGAAGTGACCTTGACCCTCCAAGCAAGGGCAGATAACCTTATAATTTTTACCTTCAACTTTGGTGTTTAGGTCACTTTTTCACAAACTGTATGCACTTAGACCTTTCAAACTTTGCTTATAGTTGTATCTTGAGTGGTACATTGTAACGTGACAAAGCAAATGTGGATGTGACCTTCACCATCCAAGCAAAGGGCAGATAACTTTAATTGTTACATTTACATCACTTTCTCATGAACTAGAATTGTGTACTAGATGTTTTAAACCTAATTTATAGCTTAATCTTTGGAAGAAAACATTTTCTGTTTTGACGTAGTTGTGTCTTTGTTAGTGCATCTTTTTTTTGGATGCCTGGATTTCATGTATGACCTTGACCTACTTTTTGGAGCTGATGATTTTTAGCTCTAGGAGTTATGGCCCTTGATTTAGTTAAAAATGCTATATTTAGCCTCGTTAATACGATTGGGCTTTCATTTTCCATCTGATCTTTACCAAACTTTACCAAATGTTTTATTTTGTTATTAGTAATTTTTTTTTGTTTTAATTATTTTGTTTTAATTATTTATTTAGTTTTAATATTTTTTTTTTTATTTATTTATTTTTTTTAATTTTTTTAATTTTTTTTTAAATTTTCTTTTTTCATTATTTTTTAGCTCGACTATTCGAAGAATAAGAGAGCTTATGTAATCACCCCGGGGTCGGCGTCGGCGTCGGCGTCGGCGTCGGCGTCGGCGTTGGCGTTGGCGTCGGCGTCGGCGTCCCACATTCAGGTTTGCGTGTAAGCTGTGTTTACAAGTCTATATCTCTTACATTTCTTATCCTAGCACAACCAAATTTGGCCATGGGCTTCCTTATAGCATTATCTTAAGGACTGCATAAGCAATTTTGGTTCCTGTAACCCATGGGCTCCCATGGAACCCAAATTATGATAGCCCATAAAATGTGTCCCATTTCACATCAAATTTTGCGTGTAAGCTGTGTTTACAAGTCTATATCTCTTACAATTCTTACCTTAGCACAACCAAATTTGGCCATTAGCTTCCTTATATCATTATCTTAAGGGCTGCTTAAGTAATTTTGGTTCCTGTAACCCCTGGGCTCCTATGGAACCCAAATTCTGATAGCCCTTAAAATGTGTCTGTTTCACATCAAATTTTGCGTGTAAGCTGTGTTACAGGTCACTATCTCTTACATTTCTTGTCCTAGCTGAACTAAATTTTGGAATTGATTTCCTTATATTATGTTGTAAAGGGTTGGATAAGTAATTTTGTCTTTTGCAAATTCTTGTTTTTTCTGAAAAATGCTATTTTCTGCCTTGTGAACACTTTAGGGCCTTCAGTATTAATTGGACCTTTACTTAACTTTGCCAGTGTCTTTATATCAATGAAAGCTCGGACAAGTTCGAAAACCCGCAAGACCAAATTAATTTCACCGAAGTTATGGCCCTTGATTTAGTTAGAAATGCTATATTTTGCCTCATTAAGACGATAGGGCCTTCATCTTTCATCCAATCTTTACCAAACTTTACCAGATTGTTTATATAAATGTAAGCTCAGACAAGTTCGAAAACCAGCTAGATCAGACCATTAACAGCGGAGTTATGGCCCTTGATTTAGTTAAAAATGCTATATTTTGCCTCGTTAATTTGATAGGGCCTTCATCTTTCATCTGATCTTTACAAAACTTTACCTGTTTGTTTATATCAATGACAGCTCAGACAGTTTCGAAAACTAGCCAGAACGGACCAGTAACAGATGAGTTGTGGCCCTTGATTTAGTTAAAAATGCTATATTTTGCCTCGTTAAGATGATAGGGCCTTCATTTTTCATGCGATCTTTATGAAACTTTACTAGATTGTTAATATCAATGAAAGCTTGGACAAGTTCGAAAACCATCCAGATTGGACCATTTACATCGGATTCATGGCCCTTGATTTTCTGAAATATGCTATATCTTGGCCTCATTAAGACGAAAGGGCCTTCATTAGGCCGGATTTCATTGAAACTTTGCAGGGATGATCAGTAGCAAGCCTAGGTGTACATAGTCACTGTGTTCCAGTTGAATGATTTTGATAGAGTTATAGCCCTTTAAAGGTTTTAATACACAAAATTTGTTCTGACTAGTTCTCTTGAACCCCTGGCCGGAGTAAACAAAACTTTTTAGGGATGTTCGTTTCTATGTCTAGTTGTGCAAATCATCGCCGTGTTCCGGTTGAATGATTTTTGGCTGAGTTATGGCCCTTTAAAGGGTATGTAGCGACACAGCCAAACCATCTTTATTATTGAGAGTTTTTTAATACTTGAATAAGGGTGAAAGAATTATCAAAATCGGATGATAAACAAAGAAGATATGATCATTTGAAGTTTCTGTTGAAACGGATATGGAAGCGGCCATTATGGGAGCTATGACATCACGGTTCTAAATGACCATATATGGAATATTTATAAATATGAAAATTTACTGATTTATAGGGAAAAATGACATCAACTGTATGAAAAATATGTAATACTTAATGGCAATAATGATTTATATCACCAGTAAAAAAAGTCATTAATTTGCAGTGATTTTCTTCGTTTTAAATGATATTTATCAATATTCCATATATGGTAATATGGAACTATGATGTCATAGTTCTAAAAATGGCGGCTCCCATATTCGTTTTAGAACAACCTTTAAATGGTCATATCTTTTTTGTCTATCATCCAATTTTGATAATTCTTTCACATTTTTCTAAGTTTTTTCAGAACTCTCAATACTAGAGCTTGTTTGGCTGTGTCGCTACATTCCCTTTAAAGGTTTTAATACACAAGCTTTGTTCTGACTAGTTCTACTAAACCCCTGGCCGGATTTAAACGAAGCTTTTAAGGATGATCAATTCCATGTCTGGTTGTGCAAATCATTGCCGTATTCCGGTTAAATGATTTTTTTGGCAGAATTATGACCCTTTAAAGGTTTTAATACACAAACTTTGTCTGATCTACTTTTCCTGAACCCCTCGCCAGATTTCAATGAAACTTTGCAGGGATGATCAGCACCAAGCCTAGTTGTGCATATCATCGTCACGTTCCGGTTTACAGATATTTGGCAGAGTTATGGCCCTTTAAAGGATTTTGATACAACAATTTTTTTCCGGGCTAGTTCTCCTGAACCCCTGGCTGGATAAAGACTAAACTAGACAAGGAGGATCAGTATCAAGAAGGTTGTGCAGATCATCGCCATATTTCGGATGAATGATTTTTGGCAGAGTTGTGAGCCTTTAAATGTTTTAATATACAAGCTTTGTCCAGATTAGTCTCTTGCTGAATTCTTTGCCAGATTTCAGCGAATCTTGACGAGAATGATCAGTACTAAGCCTAGTGGCACCTGTCATTGCCATGTTCTGGTTGAATGATTTTTGAAAGACTTATGACCCCTTATACATAAACTTTATCTTGAGCCAGTAAAGCGTTCACAGGCCCTCTTGGGCCGCTTGTTTTCTTCACGAAAACTTAACATTAGCTATAACTTTCTCATTTTTAGCTCTACTGATCAGAGATCAGCAGAGCTTATGTCGTGGTGCGGCGTCCGTCGTCCGTCTGTCCATCTGTCTGTCCGTCTGTCTGTCCGTAAACTTTTTTTTGTAGCGACTTCTCCTCTGAAACTACTGAATGGATTTTCATGAAACTTTACAGAAATGTTGCCCATGAAGTCTAGTTGATCCTAGCAAAATTTCAGGTCGGCCGGAAATTCAAGATGGCCGCCACGGCTAAAAATAATTTTTCAAAAAACAAGTCTGTAGCGACTACTTCCTGAAATCAAAATCAATCAGTAGAGCTTCAAGGTCATTGACCTCTTGTTTGATATTTCTTCATCAAACTTTCAATATAATATATACTCATCATGACATCGACATGACCATACTAAAATAGAAAGGTCAGGGTCACACTGAAGGATTTTATGGGTTAAATACTAATTATTTCCTTCACGTAAACTTAATGTTGGCTATAACTTTCTCATTTCTTGATATTTCTTCAACAAACTTTCAGTATATACTCATAATGACAACATCGACATGACCATGCTAAAATATAAAGGTCAAGGTCACACTGAAGGTCATTACCGGTATATGAGTTAAATACACATTTTTTTTCCTCAAGAAAACTTTTACGTTGGCTATAACTTTTTCATTTCTTGATATTTCTTCATCAAACTTTCAATATATACTCTTCATGTCAACATCGACATGATCACTAAAATATAAAGATCAAGTCACACTGAAGGTCATTATATGGGTTAAATACTCATTTTTAGCTCGATTATTTGAAGAATAAGAGAGCTTATGTAATCACCCCGGCGTCGGCATCCCACATCAAATTTTGCATGTAACTGTGTCTAGAAGTCTGTCTTTTACATTTCTTATCCTAGCACAACCAAGTTTTTTGGCCATGGGCTTCCTTATAGCATTCTCTTAAGGGCTACTTAAGTAATTTTGGATCCTGTAACCCCTGGGCTCCCATGGAACCCAAATTCGTTTTTTTTTACCTGAATTCCACCAAATGTGTACAGATTGTAGAGGTTTTCTTTTCGTAAGATACCTTGGTTCATGGGTTCAAATCACAATGAGGCAGATTGTTCTTTTACAGCTCGCTTAATTGGCTCATGGTTATCATTAGAATATTTCTTTCTTGTTTATTTTGATTAAACTGTCATGACCTCTTTAGCAAATAGTGCGATACAGGCCCTCATGGGCCTCTTGTTGTAAATAAAACAATATATATCAGGTTCCAAATCAGTTTATTTTTAATCACTCTCCTTTGCGGACTTTAATAAAAAATAGATCTAAACTATAACCTTGATCAAATTTACATAAACAAATCTAAAATGTATGTGGTTTTTTTCACAAACTGGACGTGAATTATATTATTTGCGGTAACAATACAAATTCATCTTATAACACACACACTACCGGGCGTTCATATACATCGCATATCATACCTTGAAATATCTTCTTTGTCATATGGATATTTGGTTATAGTGAGGGATCTCAACAGCTTCCAAGATGTGACCGAGGAGTTATGTTCCCATGGGTGGGGATATACCAAAGGGCCGATGCTGATTGGTTGGATAGCTTTATCGGTATGTTTATGCAGTGTATATGTGGTTATAGGGTGGGGATCTCAACGATTTTAAAACAGGTCCTGATTGTGTGTTTTGTCAAAAAATGCACAACTGTGTCAACAATCTACCAGACGGACAAAGTGATACCTAAGTGTCTCACCCGCGGCACAATAGTTCAACTGAAAACAGATACACGCCAGATAATTTTTTTTAAAAATATTTCTGTGTTGCTTTTGGTCAATTCTTACACATATAGCTATGTTGCCCCCCACTCCCCGCCTTCCCCCCACCCACTCGAAACTCTTTTTTTTTTTTTTTACTGTATTTCTGTGTTGTTTTGGTCAATTTTTACACATATAGGTATGTTGCCCCCCACCAATCCACTCGAAACTATTTTTTTTCTTTTATTTTTTACATATTTCTATTTTGTTTTGGTCAATTCTTACACATATAGCTATGTTGCCCCCCTCACCCACTGGCTCACCCGCCTCCCTCCGCTCCCTCGCTCCCCACCCCCACTCGAAACTCGATTATTTTTTTTACATATCTCTGTGTTGTTTTGTTTTATCAGTTAATAATATGTTTCGCCCCCACCGCCCCACCATCACCACCACCCGAATGTTTTATTTTTGTTTTTGCATATATCTGTGTTGTTTTGTTTAATCAGTTTATCAATATGTTTTGTTTTATCAAATCTAAACCTATATCAATGATGCGCCGCCACCCTGCCCCCCCATAAATAAATTAAAATTGCCAGATATCCCCTCCCTCTCCGAGTTGCCTTTCGACCACAAATTTCTTTAAAATGACAGCAATTTTGGATTAAAACTGATAAAAACAATAAAATTTCACACTGCCCCAAATTTTACTATAATTTGTATGTGATTCTAACAATAATTTTATATCGGCCCAAGTTTCTATACCCGAATCCGCCCCCCAACCGCAACCCCCACCGCAACCCCCACATTGTTTTAGCCTTGTTTTCTAATGGTATATACTGGCTATATAATTTATTATTCTCTGAAAAATCGAATAGTTGAGCTGCGCTGTTCTCCGACTCTTGTTTTCTTTACGAAAACTTAACTTTGGCTATAACTTTCTCATTTCTTGATATTTCTTGATCAAACTTTCAATATATACTCATCATGACATACTAAAATATAAAGGTCAAGGTCACACTGAAGGTCGTTTTTTTCTTCACGAAAAACTTTGTCCAGTTTGTCAAGGTCCATTTATTCCGCGGAACACCCGTCTAGTTATTGTTTCCTGTTTGGATGCGTTTTTTCTTTTGTTCATTTTTAGCTCCACTGGAGCTTATGGGATTACTTTTCGTCCGTCGTTCGTCTGTCTGTCCGTCTGTCTGTTAGCAATTTTATAAAAGTGACATCATCTCTGAAACCGCTCGAAAGATTTTGATGAAACTTCATCACAATGCTACTTGGGAGGGCCCCTCTCAGAATTGTGTTTTTTATGGCTGCCAGTCATCCAAGATGGCCACCATGGCTAAAACTAGATCAAATTTAAGGAATTTTCAAATGACATCTGACGAAACCACTTATTCTATTATAGTGAAATATCATAAACATGTTCCTTGGGTTGGCCTCTATCAAGTTTGTGTTTTTTCGTTATCGTCAAATAATCAAAATGGCCGCATGGCGACTCGAAGTTTACATAGAGTTATATAGGAAAAGGCTAAAAATGATATCTTCTCTGAAACCACTTTAAGGATTTTGATGAAACTTCATTACAATGATCTTTAGGATAGTCCCCCTCAGATTTATGTTTTTCGCGGCCGCCAGTCATCCAAGATGGCCACCATGGCTAATATTAGGTCAAATTTAAGGAAATTTCAAACGACATCTCCGAAACCACTTATTTCATTCTTGTGAAATATCATAAACATGTTCCTTGGGTTGGCCTCTATCAAATTTATGTTTTTCGTTAACGTCGAATAATCAAAATGGCCTCCACGGCGAACCAAAGTTTACATTTCTTATATAGAGAAGGCTAAAAATAACATCTTTTCTGAAACCGCTTGAAGGATTTTGATGAAACTTCATTTCAATGACCTTTAGGATAGTCCCCCTCAGAAATATGTTTTTCGCGGCCGCCAGTCATCCAAGGTGGCCGCCATGGCTAAAATTAGGTCAAATTTAAAGAAAATTTCAAACAACATCTCCGAAACCACTTATTTCATTCTTGTGAAATATCATAAACATGTTCCTTGGGTTAGCCTCTATCAAGTTTGTGTTTTTTCGTTATCGTCGAATAATCCAAATGGCTGCCACGGCGACCCAAAATTAACATAGAGTTATATAGGAAAACATTAAAAATGACATCTTCTCTGAAACCGCTTGAAGGATTTTGATGAAACTTTAATCATAATGATCTTTGGGATAGTCCCTCTTAGATCTGTGTTTTTTTGCGGCTGCCAGTCTTCCAAGATGGCCACCAGGGCTTAAACTAGGTCAAATTTAAGGAAATTTCAAACGACATCTCCTCCAAAACCACTTATTCCATTCTTGTGAAATATCATATACATGTTCCTCTGGTTGGCCTCTATCATAAGTTTGTGTTTTTCTTTATCTTCGAATAATCAAAATGGCCACCATGGCTAAAATTAGGTCAAGTTTAGGGATATCATATACAAGTTCCTTGGGTTGGCCTCTATCAAATTTGTGTTTTTTGTTATTGTCGAATAATCAAAATGGCCACCACGATGACCCAATGATCTTTGGGATAGTGCGCCTCAGATTTTTGTTTTCACAGCCGCCAGTTGTCCAAGATGGCCGCCATGGCTAAAACTAGGTCAAATTGAAGGAAATTTCAAACGACATCTCCGAAACCACTTATTCCATTCTTGTGAACTATCATAAACATGTTCCTTGGGTTAGCCTCTATCAACTTTGTGTTTTTCTTTATCGTCGAATAATCAAAATGGCCGCCACGGCGATCCAAAGTTTACTTAGAGTTATATAAGAAAAGGCTAAAAATAACATCTTTTCTGAAACAGCTTGAAGGATTTCGATGAAACTTCATTACAATGATCTTTAGGGCAGTCCCCCTCAGAATTATGTTTTTCGCGGCTGCCAGTCATCTGAGATGGCCGACATGGCTAAATTTAGGTCAAATTTAAGGAAATTTCAAACAACATCTCCGACGAAACCACTTGTTCCATTCTAGTGAAATATCATATACAAGTTCCTTGGGTTGGCCTCTATCAAATGTATGTTTTTTGTTATCGTCTAATAATCAAAATGGCCGCCACGATGACCCAAAGTTTACATAGAGTTATATAGGAAAAGGCTAAAAATGGCATCTTCTCTGAAACCTCTTGAAGGATTTTGTTGAAACTTTATCACATTGATCTTTGGGATTAAGTGCGCCTAAGATTTGTGTTTTTCGCAGCCGCCAGTTGTCCAAGATGGCTGCCATGGCTAAAACTAGGTCAAATTGAAGGAAATTTCAAACGACATCTCCGAAACCACTTATTCCATTCTTGTGAAATATCATAAACATGTTCCTTGGGATAGCCTCTATCAACTTTGTGTTTTTCTTTATCGTCGAATAATCAAAATGGCCGTCACGGCGATCCAAAGTTTACATAGAGTTATATAGGAAAAGGCTAAACATAACATCTTTTCTGAAACCGCTTGAAGGATTTTGATGAAACTTCATTACAATGATCTTTAGGACAGTCCTCCTCAGAATTATGTTTTTTGCAGCTGCCAGTCATCCGAAATTGCCGCCATGGCTAAAATTAGGTCAAATTTAGGGATATTTCAAACAACATCTCCGACAAAACCACTTGTTCCATTCTAGTGAAATATCATATACAAGTTCCTTGGGTTGGCCTCTATCAAATTTGTGTTTTTTGTTATCGTCAAATAATCATAATGGCCACCACGACGACCTAAATTTTACATAGAGTTATATAGGAAAGGCTAAAAATTACATCTTCTCTGAAACCTCTTGAAGGATTTTGTTGAAATTTTATCACAATGATCTTTGTTATAGTGCGCCTCAGATTTGGGTTTTTCGCAGCCAACAGTTGTCCAAGATGGCCACCATGGCTAAAACTAGGTCAGATTTAAGGAAATTTCAACAACATCTCTGAAACCACTTATTCCATTCTTGTGAAATATCATAAACATGTTCCTTTGGTTAGCCTCTATCAACTTTGTGTTTTTCTTTGTCGTCAAATAATCAAAATGGCCACCACTGAGATCCAAAGTTTACATGGAGATATATTGGAAAAGGCTAAAAAATAACATCTTTTCTGAAACCGCTTGAAGGATTTTGATGAAAATACATTACAATGATCGTTAGGATAGTCCCCCTCAGAATTGTGTTTTTCGCGGCTGCCAGTCATCCGAGATGGTGGCCATGGCTAAAATCAGGTCAAATTTAGGGAAATTTCAAACAACATCTCCGACGAAACCACTTGTTCCATTCTAGTGAAATCATATACAAGTTCCTTGGGTTGGCCTCTATCAAATTTGTGTTTTTTGTTATCGTCGAATAATCAAAATGGCCGCAACGACGACCCAAAGTTTACATAGCGTTATATAGGAAAAGGCTAAAAATGACATCTCTGAAACCTCTTGAAGGATTTTGTTGAAACTTTATCACAATGATCTTTGGGATAGTGCGCCTCAGATTTAGTTGAGTTGGTCTCTATCAAATTTGTGTATTTCGTTTATCATCGAATTATCAAAATAGTTGCCATGGTGACCCAATAGTTATATAGGAAAAGGTTAAATACGACATCTTCCCTGAAACCTTTTGAAGGATTTTGTTGAAACTTTATCACAATGGTTGGCATCTATTAAGTTTCTGTTTTTTGTTTTCTTCCAATATTCAAAATGGCCACCGTGGCGACCCAAAGTTTATATAGGAAAAGGCTAAATATGACATCTTCTCTGAAACCGCTTGAAGGAGTTTGATGAAACTTAATCACAGTGATCTTTAGGGAAGTCCCCCTCAGATTTCCAAGATGGCCACCATGTCTAAAACTAGGTAAAAATTAAGGAAATTTCAACATCTACTCCAAAACCATGTATTCCATTCTATTGAAGTATCATATTATGTGTTCCTTGGGTTGGCCTCTATTAAGTGTCCAAACATATATAATCTTTTCTTTACTAGGCTTAGAAACCATGTACATATGTTGTCAAATTTCCCTGTTATTGGTGGGATACAAAAGTTTTTAAAGGCCCATTAAGCATATTTTTCTTCAATGTTAATGGATAATGGGCATAGCATGTTCATTCTTGATAGCACCACATGACCTTTTATGTTGATGCACATTAAAACCTTCAACTGAAACTATATTGTAAATGTGTTCAGTAAAACAAAAAACATAATTTATTTTCAACCAAGACAATTTTTTTCTGATTATGTTGCATTAGCCTAGATATTTCAGTTTAGCCCTTTCTGATCACCAGGAGTTAATAGGACCACAGCAAATCCTGCTGGAGACAGAGCGGTAGGGACCTTAGCAGTCCCTTTGACGTTCATAATGTCATTTTTTGTCATACTCATTAAATGTCTTCATCATGACCGTGTTTGTGTTAAGATGGCGACGTGCCTTTATCGTAAATGAAGTGTCTACTATACAAATCTAGGCTGAGTCTCCATATTTGATCTCGATATAAATGGAGGATGAGTGTGGCATGTTCATTCCTGTTTGGCACAATATAAGCTTTGTTGTGTTGGTGCACCGTAAAACCCAGTTCGATACAAGTACCTTATCTGGACTATTTCTCTTGAACACTTGGCTGGATTTCAGCAAAACTGCAGGGATGATCAGTAACAAGTTAGTTATGCATATCATCGCCATATTTCGGTTGAAAGATTTTTGGCAGAGTTATGACCCTTTAAAGGTTTTTAATACACAAGTTTTGGCCGGACTACTTCTCCTGAACCCCTGGCCAGATTTCAGTGAAACCTTTTAGGAATGATCAGTATTGTTGTTGAATTGATTGATCATCGATCAGTTATGCCGTTGATCTGATCAATCGATTACAATTTTTCATGATCAACTTGACTCAGTTGTTGAAAATTATGGCTTATTTCATTCTCTTGTACTAAAATATACAAGAAAATAAAATCAGTTCCAGTTTTGCAACAAGTCCTCACATGTTTATAACGGGTAACACAAGCTTTGTACCGACTACTTCTCCAGATCTCCCAATAAAAGCCGTTTTATACAGTAGAGCATCTACAGGCCCTAGAGGGCCTCTTGTTTTTAAATTGTCAGCATGGGGTCATGGGTTTAAATTTAGATTGTGGGTGTTGTTGTGTATTGCACTTGTAAAAAAGGTATTGAATAGAATTTAACGATGAAACCCCTTGATATAAGAGCCATTTTAGCTCGTACAGCATCCATAGGCCATCTTGTTCTTTATTATTGATCGATGACCCCTGGACTATCATGTTTGCTCATTTGAAGTCCCTGGGGTCAAAGTTGGCTGCACCCTCGGGGTCCAAAGTTGGTATATAGAGATTTTGCGTGTTTTTACATAGATTTACATAAGGAGAGACTTTAAACATCTTCAATCAGCATTTGCGAGGGGACAATTTTTTCATTATTGCGAAGATCCTCAGGTGATCGATTCAATGCCATCTTGGCTCTCTTGTTTATATAGACACAATAGTCTTAAATCAGTAGAGCAATATAGGCCCCCTTGGGACCTCTTCTTTGGTTCTTTTGTGTAATCTGGAAAAGCAAATAATTTTGAAATACTGCTAATCCGGGTAACCTAGAAGCAAACAGGCTATTATTTTTTTCCGGAACTAGACATGTCTGATCTGTATTGTACCACTTCAAGGTCGTTGATCTTTTGTTTTTCTTCAAAATAACATTGCGACAATCCATCGAAAGAAATTCAGGAATGGTTGAGAATGGCTAATTTATATAATAATTCATGTAGATCTATAATACCTATTATGAAATATACTTATTGCATGGAATTGTCACTATCACAGGTTATGCGCCAGACACAGACTCCGAGCTTGGAACACTGACCTTAAACTCGCCCCAGGAATGGATGGACAGAGGTTTTCATAGTAACACAGAACAAACTGTCGTGCCTCACATACAGCGCAACCTCATGCATGATTTCCAAGGTACCACCGTTTATACGGTTTTGATATTTATTCTAACACAACCTCCGCAATCTTTCATATACACACAGAAGAGAGACAGCTGTATGTTATTCTACGATAAAATACAACTGTTCCATTAATTCCCCGCGTATATTTCATCTGTTGGAAGCGCCACGTTACATGACGTCACTTGATAAATATACGTCACGAAGACAAACTCAACAGTAATTTTAATGAAAATGTTAATTACAACAAACTTGCCATGCTTCCAAACCGTGCACACCCCCGATATAAACCCATCATATGCATCAGTACATATAACATTAATAAACAATGTGAGAACGTTTGACGTCATACAGCGCAAGCTATATGACGTACGCAATGACATTTGTTTGTCACGTGACTACTAGTGTATTGAAACGCAGAACTTTGCACACGGGGGCGCCCAATGCAACAGCCTGTAAACATAGCAGCCTGATTACCTTGACCTCCGAGATAATATATAGTGCACCAAAAATATCGTAAACAATGGGGTTATTGTTGTGTTAGAATCAAAATAATAAATACGTACCTGTATTTTATCGGTGAATAAAATACAGTTGTATTTTATCGGTGAATAAAATACAGTTAGTCGTTCGGATGCGAGTAATTAAATCACTCGTGCTAACGCACTCGTGATTTAATTACTACGCATCCAAACTCCAAACTGTATTTTATTCACCGATAAAACACAGGTACATATTTATTATTTCTTAATTATTATACGCCCGTTTGAGAAAACGGGACGTATTATGGTATGGGGTTGTCCGTCCTTACGTATAAGTAGCAGACCCACTTCCATGAAACTTCACAGGTATGATTGCCCATGTGAGAGGAGGATCCCTATTGTTTTTGGGGTCAGTAGTTCAAAGGTCAAGGTCACAGTGACCTTATATGGAAATAAGCATTCCGGACGATATCTTTGAAACCATAAAACCTACACTCATGATACTTCATACGTACATTTCACTAGGTGAGAGGAGGATCCCTATTGTTTTTGAGGTCAGTAGGTCAAAGGTCAAGGTCATACTGACCTTATATGGAAATACACATTCCGGACGATGACTTCGAAATCATAACACCTACCTCATGAAACTTCATAGGTACATTGCCCAAGGTGAGAGAAGGATCCCTATTGATTTTGGAGTCAGTAGGTCAAAGTCAAGGTCATACTGACCTTATATGGTAATACGCATTCCGGACATTAACTTTGAAACCATAAAACCTACACTCATGATACTTCATAGGTACATTGCACTAGGTGAGAGGTGGATGCCTATTGTTCTTGAGGTCAGTAGGTCAAAGGTCAAGGTCATACTGACCTTATATGGAAATACACATTCCGGACGATAACTTCGAAATCATAACACCTACCTCATGAAACTTCATAGGTACATTGCCCGAGGTGAGAGGAGGATCCCTATTGCTTTTGGGATCAGTAGGGCGAAGGTCAAGGACACAGTGAACTTATATGAAAATATGCATTCCGCTTAATAACTTCCAAACCATAATATCTATACTCATAAAACTGCAAAAGTACATTGCCCTAGGTAAGAGGAGGAACCTTCTAAACCATAACACCTAGGCTCATGAAACTTCATTAGATTGCCTAGGTGAATGGAGGAATCCTGTTGATTTTGGGGCCAGTAGGTCAAAGGTCAAGGTCACATTGACATTATATGGAAATATGCACTTCAGCACCATAACACCTACACTCATAAAACTTCATAGGTCATAGGTACATTGCCCTAGGGGTGAGGAGCTGTTGATTTTGGGGTCCAGTAGATCAAAGGTCAATGTCACAGTGACCTTATATGGAAATATGCATTCCGCACACTATCTTCAAAACCATAACACCTACACTCATACACCTTTATAGGTACATTGTCCTAGGTGAGTGGAGGAATCCTATTGGTTTTGGGACCAGTAAGTCAAAGGTCAAGGTCACAGTGACCTTATATGGAAATATCCAGTTTGCACAATAACTTCAAAACCATAACACCCATATTCATGAAACTTCATAGATACATTGTCCTAGGTGGGAAGAGGAAATCTATTGTTTTAGGACAGTAGGTCAGAGGTCTGGGTCACAGTGACCTTATATGGAAATATGCATTCCGCACAATAACTTTAAAACCATAACACCTACTCTCATAAAACTTCCCTAGGTGAGAGGAGGAACTCTATAGTGTTTGGGGTCAGTAGGTCAAAGGTCAATGTTACCACGACTGTATATAGAAATACACATTCTGTACAATAATTTCAAAACCACAACACCCACATTCATGAAACTTCATAGTTACATTACCCTACGTGAGAGGAGGAACCCTATTGTTTTTGCTACAAGGGGTATACGGAAATATGCATTCCGGACAATAAATTTGAAACCATAACACCTTCACTCTTGAAAATTCAAAGGTACATTGCCCTTTGTAGGAGGAACCCCATTGCTTTTTGGGTCAATAGGTCAATGATCGAGGTATCCATGACCTTTTATGAAAATATGCATTCCGGTAGATAACTTCGAAACCATAATACCTACACTCATGGAACTTCATAGGTACATTGCCTTAGATGGGAGGAGGAGGATACCAATTAAAGGTCAAAGGTCAAGGTTGATGTCACACCTAGGAATTACTTTTAACATAATAACCCAATGAGAGCATGTTTCACAATTGTTGGAAAATAAATAGGTTTTACCGAAACCTAATAACCTTAAGGTAACTGGCGTATAATGCCCTGTTAGACGGTGCTCTTGTTGAGTTAAAGAGTGGACACGAATTATAAGTAAAAAATTTACAAAGGGCAATAACTCTAATTTACATGAAGACAGAGTTACGGTTCTTGCACTGCACTTTCTCTCATTTCCTCTAGTAGTTTTAGAGTTATAGAGCAGACATGAATTGTAAGTATAAAACAAGAAGCAGTCTGAGATACAGACATATCCCCCGCCGCAGTATTTTTTTCGCTATGTATGGCCTAGACACATGGTTGTTGGTGCGGTGTGTGCATGTAAGATTTATGTACTCTACCAACTTGGCAACATATAAAAATAATATGAATTTTATATGATTCTCATATGATACCTGTTATATGATACTAAAAATACAAAAGTAGCAGTATACTTTTTATGATGCTCTGCACTTCCTCTCATTGCCCCTTTTTTTGTGTGAAATTTCATTGCAGTCCCTCTTATAGTTTTTAGCTCTACTGGCCGTCTGTCTGTCGTTAACTATTTCTTAGTTCTTGAACCAGCCAGATTCGATTGCTAACAGCTGAGTAATCTGCCTTTGAATTTGCAAAAATGCATAATTGTGCCCTCCATTTTTTATCCGATCTTTACCAACTATACAGTAGTTATATATCTATAAGATCTCGGACGAGTTCTTGAACCAGCCAGATTTAATTGCTAACAGCTGAGTTATCTGCCCTTGAATTTGTAAGAATGCATAGTTTTGCCTTGTTGGCACTCTAGCCCCTCCATTTTCCATCCGATCTTTACCAAACTTATACTAAGCTACTCGGTGTATACTTTGAGGTTGAACTAATTGCAAAAGAAAATATTCTTTTACTCTGCGAAAGTACGTGCTTATATCAACTTATTACTGAAAGTCCTTCCTACTAAAAAAAGTGTAACTTCGCAAAAACACTTGCTTTGGTAAGGCCAGTTACAAGCCACCGTGCACGATATTTTCTATAAGCGCGTGCTAAAATGACGTCACAACTTTTATGAGGCATGTATCCGAGCTAGATGTAAACATTGGGATTTCTCAATCGTATTAAATCAATCGGTAGGCCTATTATTGTCATGCATGAGAATGCATGAGAATGTATGGATCTAGATATATATTTATTTTAACACGATGTTCATAAATCCTGTAGATCTACAGTAGATCAACAGTATAGTTCCCTTGTTTACTATTGTCGAGTGGCATCTCGTCTTGTATAGAAACGGTCATATTTTGGCATATTGTTTAATATTCTCTTATTTTTAATTTATAAATCATCCAAAACTACAAAAAGAATATTATATCAAATATGATTTATAAATAATCTATATGTATAGATCTAGATTCAATTTTTTTTTAATTAAAAATTATTTTAAACACCAGATTCGTCGTTTTTTTCCTAACTATGGAAGCACGTTCATGCTATACATTTCATAAAATGACAAACTTTGCGTAAAATCAATAATTAGTCTTCTTGTGTAAAATAATGCTATTTTTATGACCAAATATATTTAAATGTTGGTTTTCATCGCACATATGTATAAGAAAACAAAATCTAAGGTTTTTAGGCTGTTCAAAGCACACACATTAGTTATTGTTAATTATAGTAATTACTAAGTAGGCATCATTTGTGGCCTATATTAACTTTCATGGTAAATTATGGAAATTAGAATATGTATTTGTGGCAGAAAAAAGCAATTCTGAAATCCGTTTTACACCGGAGAAAACTAAATGACACACGTTAGATGAAAGGTTGTGCTACCCAGACCTACTGCATAAAAAGTATGCACTATGCAATTTCGAAGACAAATAAGATGCACAAACTGAGCCTAAAACGTATAGAAAAAAACAAAACTATGGCTACATACAGTATATGGAAATGATCTCCATATTTGAGTTGAGAGAACCGGCACTTGGGAACAACTCTTAAAAGGCTTACAAAATATACTTCCATATTGCTATGCTTCTGGGCTAAATTTATATTTGACATCTGCCTAAATATACATCCAGAATATGAAGAAGTTAGAGAAAGATCAACCAGATGTGCATATTGCATTTCAGTCTGGCAATCATGTAATTAGACAGGTACTAATTGACAGAAGTGACAGGTACTGGGAAGGTTTAGATATAGTGGCCTTGTCATCAAATAGTTTCTCATGAGGTCATTCAAATCAACGGGTGGGCTTACACGAGGTCGGGGGAATGTCAGAACTTCAAAGGGCATTGTGGGTTTTATCACTGCTAGCTAATGCAGAAATAAATGAACAACGCAAAGGAAGAATTGAGCAAAAATGAGATATAGGGTAAACCAGTGATCAGCACACAAAAGTGTGTATATCTTGGTTGACCGGAGATGAAACCAAAAAGATACAAACACAAACACACTACTAGCTTATCTCCAAATACAAAGTCCATTCAAAGATAATGAACGATCTCTATTCAAAATTGACTTCTGAACAAACTGTAAATGTAGACACCGCCAATGAAATAGGGGAGACTCATTGATGATGTCACAGGATGACCTTAGTGGAGCGGCTAACTCAGGAAAGAATCAATGACGGTGAATGCATTTACATAAGTTTAATGCAACTTTTAAAAAAACAAGCGAATACACAAATGAACTATGAAAAGAATGTTCTCATGAACGTTTAAGGCGTTCTTAGTATTGTTATAAATACTGAATGTCTAAGACACTAAAGTGTTGTTAAAGCTATAACAATGTTGATCTAGCGCGATAACTGTGATGCGCGAGAGCTCATGAAGATGATGATGCGCGAATTCAATGGATGATTGTCATCAAATGCCTTCTGTAAGGGTTGATGACGCGATGCAATGATAGTTAACCTCCACTGAGATTGTGAGTGATATTCCTCCAGTGAGGATTGGTAACGGGCCCACCTTGTGTCCCGGGGGTTGTCGTTAGTAAAACCTGGCTGCGCAGGTACGGGGACCGTCTCCACCGCTTGTAAACGTTAATCGTGGAAGCTTAGCTCCACTCCTGGATATCCAAACCTAGATGGCTTACTCCAACCCTGGATGGCTTATATCCTGGATGGCTTATTTCCAACCCTGGATGGCTTATTTCCAACCCTGGATGGCTTAGGCTGTAATTATACATACGTTTTAGATGTCGGTTGACAAACATAACAATCTTGCATAATTATCATTACCCAAACAAATCATTATTCAATCAATATATGTAAGCTGTACTAATGATGAGTAGCAATGTATACATATTCTACAACGCCATGTATACGCTATGTACGTCGCTGTTAATCAATGCCCTAATACATGTAATATAAACATGATCAAATTACTCATATATTACACTCACTGAGTTATGCATGCACGCAATGTTAACAATCGTGTATTACAATCACTGAGTTATACGCCAACGTTAACTAATGCACCTATTATCCACTGTTATCAAATTAATATTGTTTTACAATTAATGATCAATTACAATAATTACATCTAATAAAGTAACTTCAAAATCATATGCTAGTCTAAAGTTATGTTTGAGAAACATCAATGTTAACCGGATGTCGTAACCGCCAAACAAGATGGCGCCGCCCACTGAATACAAATGTACGATAAAAGTTTAATAAAACTACTAACCACATGTTGCCTGTGAAATTTGCCGTCCAATCTCTGTTCCAACAAAGTACTATCGATGATGCCGGCGAGAGCTAGAAGACAATGGGTTTTATAGCAAACATTACGCCCAAATCATTATTTCCCCCGTTCAGTCCGTGACAGACGTGGCTAAATCTGCAGTATTGAATCTACACGAGAGGCCCCTTATACAATTTTGCCGTTTAAGGAAAATATACCTATACGTTTACATGCATTAGCACAAAACTAAACTTATGACACGGCCTCTCTGGCGGCCACTTAAAATGTGCACGCTTTTACGTGTTACATGAATAGATCATGAATATTGTGAAATTGTTTCAACTCGAACAATAGATTTGGGTGTAACCGATAACTTACAAGAGCTATATACGACCAGTACGCTCTACCCGTGACATTTTGTGACAGATGATATGGTTGGAAAAAACAATGGCTGAATACTCCTTTAAACGATCACGCCAGGCTGTATTATCAGCGAGGAATCATCTATGAAAATTGAGCGGGGAGACAAAAGCCATTGATACTCAATATTTGCTTCAATGCCTGACAACAGCAGGAAGTAGATCTGTAGATGGTATTGCTTACAGCTTGCAGTTCGAGGTTTACATCATCCCTTCTTCGATGTTCGACAACACCAGGTGGCTAAGGGAACCGCAAAAATAGTCTGGCTGACTTTATTTGGGAACTGGGAGATTGTTGTCAAAAGGATACATGTTCTTCTTCAACCAAACTGCCAGAGATCCAGTATGTCATAGATGGAGGTTCATTATTGAAAAAGATTCCTTGGCAAGATAGGTAGCATGATAGTTGTGTGCAGTACAAAGATTATCTACTGCAGAAATAAAAAAAATATTATCGTTGTTTATGATGAATGCAGCACCAAACACAAACGATATTACACAGATAAGACGTACAAAGGTGTCATATAAAGACGAGTCAATCTACACCGTTTAAATCCAAGAAAGAACGGTTCCTTAATAACACAGAAAATAAATAAAATTCATAATATTGCGTTGTGATTTTTTCACTGAAAGAGGAGTTTCTGTTCTACTTGCTTCTGGAGGAGGTGCTGATCGTCTTTTATAGTGTAAAAAAACTGCTGTGACATCTTCTTTCAAATTTGAAATGGTTGTAATTGGTGAAGATACCTATGTATTAGTATTGCACAAACAATATTTTAGGTCCGATATAAATGTGCCCGGTATAAAAAAAAGACACACACTAATGTTTGGGATATACAAAAAAACATACCCGGAGAAGAAATGTGTAATGTGTTGCCATTCTACACGCACTAACTGAATATGATACATCATCGCCAATTATCTGGATCGGAAAGCTGCCCCCAAATTGTGACTTTCATAGCCAGATTTCCACCAAGTTGCAAACAAGTAATTTAAGAACTCTTCTGCGATAAGGACTATCACAACCTGACTTCTGGTTTAAATCCCCGACGGCCTTTTTATGCAACTTACTGTTCCAAGGCGGTCGACAATCTTTATTAAACTTGTTTAAAGGGGTTGTTGCACTATTCTGGAACTAGCTTCATTTAAAAGGGTTTTAAACACCATGTAAAAAGCTGAAAAAATTATCAAAATATCTTAAAAAATATAGGAGTTATGACCTTTTGAAAATGTGCAAAAAGACTTCAATGGAGGCAGCCACCTTTTTTCATATATGGAAAATAGTTAATAAATAGTGTTTAAAGCAAATAAATGTATTAAATTATAAATACAAAGTAAAATATTGATACTGTATATGCTCTTTTTACTATTTACATGTATTTACAGTGATAGTCTTTGTTTTAAATGATATGTATCAATATGCAATAAATGGTAAAAAAGGCGCGATGACGTCATCAATCCAAGATGTCTGCCTCCGTTGAGAATTTTTGCAAATTTTTAAAGGATCATATCTCCTGTATTTGTTATGATATTTTGATAATTCTTTCAGCTTTTTCCATGGTTTTTAAAGCCCTTTTAAATGAAGCTAGTTCCAGAATAGTGCAACAACCCCTTTAAAAGTTTATCAAAAGAGGATATAAATGACTATCAGTTTTAGTGGTTGACCCATTTACAGTTCACCACTATGCTTTCCTCTTTATGCGATGACTGGACAGATTGTGTTTATTGATTGACCCATTTACAGTTCGCCACTAAGGTTCCACTTTGTACGATGACCGGACAGATTGTGACATCTACCTAAATCTTGAACATGTTGAAAGGAGGATAACAATGTTTGTCTCCAAGCTGGTCTTGTTGCATACATGGTTTAGTTTTTGTTGCTCTGGCTTCTGCAAAGTCATTGAGTACTTGCTTTGTGGCTTTCTAAGCGTTTTTATATTCATATATACACGGTCATCTGTGTGTTATAATTATATTGGTTATTAAAGCTGCCTAGTTTGTTAGAGGACATAGCCTGGCGAGGGTTTCTGTATTTACACTGTCCCGTTATTGGGATAACAATACAGTAAGAGTGAGGTTTGGTGCACCCTAGAACCATATTCCAGCGGTCTTTCTGCCACAGACTGTTCCAAGGCGGTAGCCCTATTATCAACCCTTTCATGTGTGTAATGGCACATGCCAAGCCTTTTATCTATCCTTGCAAGTGTTCTTCGCTTTGATACGTGTTTTTGATTGGCTGTGGTCCTTGAATGCTACAATTCCCGTTTGACTCTTATATATAAGTTTGCAGAACATTTCGTAAACACAGATTCGAGATTCGAAAATTGAAATAACAAAAATAAGTATAAAAATCGAACAGGAAATGCAGCCTTCACAGAACACAGTAAACTCCAAAACACGCAAAATGACAAATATGAATGACTATGTTAATAAGGAATAAAGGCATATGGCATCACAATAACAAAAAAGGGACACCGGGAACTCCATTTATCCCGGTATTTTCTGCCGACTTCCAAAATTTAGCTAGTTGCGAATTGCTATGATTTATTGGATCAAGACCTAGTTTTCGGAATGATCTAGAAAATAAAACACCAACCATCTATATCTGTGAAAACATTGCCCCTAGGCAGGTAATTAAAAGGATTAGCATGTCAGCTTATTAGTTTATTGTGTGAAAATAATGATTGGATTGTTTGTTTATGACACGTGGCGGTGATATCTGTAATGTCCATGGGAGATTGATAGAAATATACCGACTATAAGTTGGATGGTAATTAGTGAATTCGGCATCGATTGATATTTGGTATATTAATTGGATTAAAATTCTTCATTATGTGCTATGCTTAGTTTTGCTATGCTTAATTACATGCTATACTTAATTATATGCTATGCTAACATGAAATAAACAGTATTGCATGTATAAAATATCATGTTTTTTTGCTGATTTACTCCCTTTATTAAGGTTTATATCAGAAAAAAATCTACCGGTACGCGTTAAAAATTCGAGAATAAAAACCTCCCTGGTTTTTGTCAAATCTCCCTGGAAAAAAAGTCAAATCTCCCAAATTCCATGAAATCCCGAAAGAAATTAGCTCCCAGCGGGAGATATCACATGTATGCCACCATCTGCTGCAGCAGGTTACCAAAGATTTCGAGTTTATCAACAAACACAGATAGGAAACTACGAATCAAGATGCTGCAGTTGCAGAAAACATGTTCTAAAATGTACCGTTGCCTGTGGTGATTGTCGTGGTGTCAGTTGTTGTAATTCGTCAAATTTATCTGATTTGCACTTGGATGATCCATTCACAGTACAATTATGTCATTGTGTAATTTGTAAAATTTAGGCACGACGTTGATAAAACTACACGACCATCTGTTAGAAAAACTCATTTATTAATATCGATGAAAAGTTTTTTTGTTTTGTTTTGTTGTTGTTGTTGTTTTTAATTCTATACACAGCCATACAGCCCCTGTGAATGATACAATTATAAATTTATAGTTAACAATTTAATATTACAATAATGTGTTAAAATGACCCTGTCGTAATAGCATACGAATTATGATACACTTTTATAATCGGTCTATTAAGACATTTCATAATTATAATAACTTGCAATTTTCTATAGGAGTGCTATGTTATGTGAACTCTTTTGGATAGGTAGACATGTACTGTATATATCCCCACCTCCCCCACCCACACTCGAAACATTTATTTTTTATTTTTATTTTTTTACATATTTCTGTGTTGTTTTGGTAAATTCTTACACATATAGCTATATTGCCCAACCTCAGTCCCTCCCCACCACACACACACACCCCGCCTCCCCCTCCCACACTCGAAACACCTTTTTTTTTTTTACATATTCCTGTGTTATTTTTGGTCAATTCTTACTCCTATAGCTTTGTCGCCCCGCCTCCCCCCGTCCCCACCGGCCACCTTGGTCAATTCTTACACAACTAGCTATGTTGTCCCCTGTTCCCCCCCCCCACTCGAAACACTTTTTTTTATACATATTGCTGTGTTATTTTTGGTCAATTCTTACACATATAGCTATGTCGCCCCGCCTCCCCCCGCCCCCCCCCGCCCCCCCCGGCCACCTCCAACCCCCTCTCCCACACTCGAAACACATGTTTTATCCCCCGCGGAGCTATATTAATTTGGCGTTGTCCGTCCGTCCGGAGCCATATCTTCATAACTACAGAATGGATTTTCATTACACTTGGTAATAATGTTCATCATGATAGTGGGATGACACGCGGCTATGTTTTTAAGGAGTCGCCCCAATAACGCCAGAGTTATTGCCCTTTAATTCTAAAAATTGCTTAATTCTGTCCGTCCACAGCGATATCTTGATAACTGCTTGTTTGATTTTCATTAAAATTCGTTATAATGTTTATCCCAATAGTGGGATGTGACGCGGCAAATTTATTTCAGAATCGTCCTGGTAACGCCGGAGTTATTGCCCTTTAATTGATAAAAAATGCTTAATTCTGTCCGTCCACAGCCATATCTTGATAACCGCTTGTTTGATTTTCATTAAACTTGATTAAAATGTTAATCCCAATAGTGGGATGTGACGCCGCAAATTTATTTTGGAATCGTCCTAGTAACGCCGGAGTTATTGCCCTTAAATTGATAAATGTTCCCTTGAATTATTCAGGTCGTGGGTTCAAATCTCACAGGAGGCATACTTTTCTTCTTCTTTTTTTTTTTAATTATTTCCTTTTTATCATGAGAAGCCTTGGTTCATGAGTTATGGCCCTTGATTTAGTTAAAAATGCTATATTCAGGCTCGTTAATACGATAGGGCTTTCATTTTTCATCTGATCTTTACCAAACTTTACCAAATGTTTTGCCTTTTTTTTTATTATTAGTAATTTTTAGCGAGCTTATGGGATGCCGAGTTGTCCGTCGTCCGTCTGTCGTCCGTTGTTAACTTTTGTCTCGTTAAGACGATAGGGCCTTCATTTTTCATCCAATCTTTACCAAACTTTAACAGGTTGTTAATATCAATGAAAGCTTGGATGAGTTCGAAAACCAGCCAGATCGGCCAAGTAACAGCAGAGTTATGGCCCTTGATTTAGTTAAAAATGCTATATTGCTATATTTTGCCTCGTTAAGACGATAGGGCCTTCATTTTCAACCTATCTTTACCAAACTTTACCACATTGTTAATATCAATGAACGCTCGGACAAGTTCGAAAACCAGCCAGATCGGACCAGTAACACCAGAGTTATGGTCCTTGATTTAGTTAAAAATGCTATATTGCTATATTTTGCCTCGTTAAGATGATAGGGCCTTCGTTTTTCATCCTATCTTTACCATACTTTACCACATTGTTCATATCAATGAAAGCTCGGACAAGTTTCGAAAACCAGCCATATCGGACTAGTAACAGCGGAGTTATGGCCCTTGATTTAGTTAAAAATGCTATATTTTGCCTCGTTAAGACGCTAGGGGCTTCATTGTTCATCCGATATTTACCAAACTATATCAGATTGTTAATATCAATGAAAGCTCAGGCAAGTTCGAAAACCAGCCATATCGAAGTAATAACAGCGGAGTTATGGCCCTTGATTTAGTTAAAAATGCTATATTTTGCCTCGTTAAGACGATACGGGCTTCATTGTTTATCCGATCTTTACCAAACTTTATCGGATTGTTAATGTCGTTGAAAGCTCGAACAAGTTCGAAAACCAGCCATATCGGACCAGTAACAGAGGAGTTGTGGCCCTTGATTTAGTTAAAAATGCTATATTTTGCCTCGTTAAGACGCTAGAGGCTTCAATGTTCATCCGATCTTTACCAAACTTTATCGGATTGTTAATGTCGTTGAAAGCTTGAACAAGTTCGAAAACCAGCCATCAATGAAAGCTCGAACAAGTTCGACAACTAGCCATATCGGACCAGTAACAGTGGAGTTATGGCCCTTGATTTAGTTAAAAATGCTATATTTTGCCTCATTAAGACGATAGGGGCTTCATTGTTCATCCGATCTTTACCAAACTTTATCAGATTGTTAATATCAATGAAAGCTCGGACAAGTTCGAAAACCAAACATATCGGACCAGTAACAGCTTAGTGATGGCCCTTGATTTAGTTCAAAACGCTATATTTTGCCTCGTTAAGACGAGAGGGCCTTCATTTTTCATCCGATCGTTATCAAACTTTTTTTTATTTATTTTTTTAAATTATTATTATTTTTTTCTTTTAATTTTTTTTTTTTTTTGTTTAATTTTATTTTTTTTAAATTTTACTTTTAGTTTTTTTGTTTTTGTTTAATTTAATTATTTTTTTTAAATTTTATTTTGTTTAATTTTTTCTTTTAATTTTTTTCTTTTTTTCTTTTTTTTCTTTTTTTTTTTTAGCTCTATGTTGGACCAGTCGGACGAGTAACAGAGGAGTTTTGGCTCTTGATTTAGTTAAAAATGCTATATTTTGCCTCGTTAATACTGTAGGGCCTTCATTTTTCATCTAATCTTTACCGAACTTTAACAGATCCTTTAGTTATGGCCCTTGATTTAGTTCAAAAGCTGTTTTTTGCCCAAAACTTCCAAAAAAACGTGAATGGCAGTCACTCGCTTCATTAATGTTATAAGAGCCATGTTAGCCAGTAGAGCGTCCACAGGCCCTCTTGGGCCTCTTGTTTTGAATTTTCTTTTATTTATTTTTTATATATTTTTTTGAATATATATTTTTTAGCTCTATGTTGGACCAGTCGGGCCAGTAACAGAGGAGTTATTGCTCTTGATTTTGTTAAAAATAATTAAATTTTGCCTCGTTAATACGGTAGGGCGTTCATTTTTCATGGGATCTTTACCAGACTTTACCAGATTCTTTAGTTATGGCCCTTGATTTAGTCAGAAAGCTGTTTTTTGCCCGAAACTTTCAAAAAAACGTAAATGGCAGTCACTTGCTTCATTGATGTTATAAGAGCCATGTTAGCCAGTAGAGCGTCCATAGGCCCTCTTGGGCCTCTTGTTTGTTTTAATTATATTGTTTTTTAGCTCTACTGATCAGAGATCAGCAGAGCTTATGCCGTGGTGCGGCTTCCGTCGTCCGTCTGTCCGTAAACTTTTTTTTGTAGCGACAACTCCTCTGAAACTACTGAATGGATTTTCATGAAACTTTACAGAAATGTTGCCCATGAAGTCTAGTTGATCCTAGCAAAAATTCATGTTGATGTGAAATCCAAGATGGCCGCCAAATCTAAAAATAGGTTTTTAAAAAACAAGTTTGTAGAGACTACTTCTTGGAAACTATAAGTGATATTGATATGGGACTTTTTCTAAAATGATCAGCATGACATGATGTTGGTCCTTGTCAAAAATCGTTTTGATTCAACGTTAAACATCTTTGTTTACATAGAATTATATAATGAAAACTTGTAGCGACTACTCCTCTGAAACTACTTGACGGATTTTCATGAAACTTCACAGGAATGTTGCTTTTGATGTCTAATTGATCCTAGCAAAATTTCAGGTCGGCCAGAAATACAAGATGGCCGCCACAACTAAAAATAAATTTTCAAAATACAAGTTTGTAGCGACTTCTTCTTGAAAACTATAAGTGATATTGATATGGGACTTTTTCTAAAATGATCAGCATGACATGATGTTGGTCCTTGTCAAAAATTGTTTTGATTCAACGTTAAACATTGCTGCCAGTGGCCATCTTTGTTTACATAGAGTTATATAGTAAAAACTTGTAGCGATTACTCCTTTGAAACTACTTGGCGGATTTTCATGACACTTTACAGGAATGTTGCTCTTAATGTCTAATTGATCCTAGCAAAATTTCAGGTCGGCCAGAAATACAAGATGGCCACCACAGCCAAAAAATAGATTTTTAAAAAAGAAGTTTGTAGCGACTACATCTTGAAAACTATAAGTGATATTGATATGGGACTTTTTGTAAAATGATCAGCATGACATGATGGTTATCAGAGTCAAACATTATTTTGATTCGACGTTTAACATTGCTGCCAGTGGCCATCTTTGTTTACATAGAGTTATATAATGAAAACTTGTAGCGATTACTCCTTTGAAACTACTTGGCGGATTTTCATAACACTTTACAGGAATGTTGCTCTTAATGTCTAATTGATCCTAGCAAAATTTCAGGTCGGCCAGAAATACAAGATGGCCACCACAGCCAAAAAATAGATTTTTAAAAAAGAAGTTTGTAGCGACTACATCTTGAAAACTATAAGTGATATTGATATGGGACTTTTTGTAAAATGATCAGCATGACATGATGGTTATCAGAGTCAAACATTATTTTGATTCGACGTTAAACATGGCTGCCAGTGGCCATCTTTGTTTACATAGAGTTATATAATGAAAACTTGTAGCGACTACTCCTCTGAAATTACTTGACGGATTTTCATGAAACTTCACAGGAATGTTGCTCTTGATGTCTTATTGATCCTAGCAAAATTTCAGGTCGGCCGGAAATTCAAGATGGCCGCCACGGCTAAAAATAATTTTTCAAAAAACAAGTCTGTAGCGACTACTTCCTGAAATCAAAATCAATCAGTAGAGCTTCAAGGTCATTGACTTCTTGTGTTTAAATTATTTCTTTTGTTTGAATTTTTTTTTATTTTTTTTTATTGAATTTTGAATTTATTTTTTTTGAATTTTCTTATTTCATTATATATTTTTTATAATTTTTTTTGGTGTTAACGCCATGTAAGCAGGAAGTATTGCTGTGCCTATTGCATTTTTTTCCCGGTTCATTGATTTTTGATGGAGTTACAGCCACTTGACATTTTTATTTTGAATTTCTTGATTATTATTTTTTTTTTTTTTAAATTTTCTTATTTCATTATTATTTCATTATTTTTATTTTTGGGGTTACGCCATGTAAGCAGGAAGTATTGCTGTGCCTATTGCGTTTTTTATTCGGTTCATTGATTTTTGATGGAGTTAAGCCCCTTGACATTTTTTTTATAAATTTCTTGATTATTATTATTATTATTATTTTTTTTAATTTTCTTATTTCATTATTTTTTTGTTTTTTGGTGTTAACGCCGTGTTAGCAGGAAGCATTGCTGTGCCTATTGCATTTTTTTTCCGGTTTATTGATTTTTGATGGAGTTACAGCCCATTGACTTTTTTTTTAAAATTTCTTGTCACCGCTAATAGTTTAATATTTTGTATTTACACTCAGCTTATGGTCCTCTACCAAGTTTGTTCAAATGGTGACACTGGGGTCAAATTTGGCTCTGCCCCTGGGTCACATGTCAAACTTGGTTTGAGTGTTTATATGAATGAAAGTTTGATTTATTTTAAAGCTAGCCAAACTTGAGCCAAATACATCCCTGCCCTTGAAATAACAAGATCATCTGATAGTAGCTGTAGTAATGAGATGAAGTAATGAGATTGATAAATATCACATGGCCAGGTAATTAAAAAGTAATCATTGATATACACTTCTACATTTCTTGTATATTACATGTATTACTATATTATACACACCTGCTAATATTACACCCAGTCCAGTCCTTTAGTCCCACTATAAAAGTCAATGCCTTACTTGAAACTCATGTTGTTGTTGTTTTTTATATATTTCTGTTGTTTTGGTCAATTCTTACACATATAGCTATGTTGCCCCACCCCACACTCGAAACTTTTTTTTACATATCTCTGTGTTGTTTTGTTTTATCAGTTGATCAATATGTTTCGCCCCCACCCCACAATCATCCCACCACCCCATCGTCACCACCACCCAAATGTTTTTTGTTTTTGTTTTGTTTTTGCATATATCTGTGTTGTTTTGTTTTATCAGTTAATCAATATGTTTTGCCCACAACCATCCCAACATCACCTTTTTTCTTCTTTTTTTTTTTACATAAGTCTGTGATGTTTTGTTTTATCAAATCTACACCTCTATCATCGATAGTTTATGTTGATAGATAGTTTATGTTGATAAATACAAGTATGTATACAGAATATAAGTATTAAACTACACCACTGTTTGAGGATTTAAACCAGAAGTTATAGTGTACTTCTCTAACATTGTATTTGAAAAGTTTAGGACAATTTAAAGGGTCAATATGGAACATATTTTGTGTAAACAATATGGACATCTATTCGAGCCTTCTGAGCGGTTAATCCATGAAAAATCATGTACTGGAGAAAAGGTAATTAAGTTTCTTTATTGTTATTGATTTAATAATGAAGTAATTTTGTTTATATTTATGTGCATAAACGCATTATAAAACGAAACCTTTATATACCTATGTAAAATTGTGATGGATATTTATAAATACAATGTCATAACAAAATAAACTTTGCTCATTAATCAATTTCATCTCATAATTAGTATGAAATGTTGACACCGGAAATAACTATTTTTTTTGTTTTTTTTCATTTGATTAGGATAAAACGCGCAAACTGGAAGTCGAGACTAAAGATGACAGCCCAGTAAAACGTCAGAAGATCATAGATACAGATGCTGTCGGGTAAACAGTTGCATTTACATATAACGTCTACATTAATCTAATGTTAATTTTTAGCTCTACTGGCCAAGGGCCAGCAGAGCTTATGGGATGGTGTGTTGTCCGTCTTCCGTCGTCCGTCGTCCGTCGTCCGTTAACTTTTGCTTGTGTACACTCTAGAGGCCACATTTCTGATGCAATCATCATGAAACTTTGTCAGAATGTTTGTCTCAATGAAATCTCGGTCAAGTTCGAAAATGGGTCATGTGGGGTCAAAAACTAGGTCACTAGGTCAAATATTGGAAAAACCTTGTGTACACTCTAAAGGCCATATTTTTGACCCGAGCTTAATGCAACTTTGTCAGAATGTTTGTCTTAATTATATCTTGGTCAAGTTTGAAAATGGGTCACATGGGGTTAAAAACTAGGTCACTAGGTCAAATACTTGAAAAACCTTGTGTACACTCTAGAAGCCGTATTTCTGACCCAATCTTCATGAAACTTTGTCAAAATGTTTGTCTTAATTATATCTTGGTCAAGTTCAAAAATGGGTCACATGGTTTTAAAAACTAGATCACTAGGTCAAACTTTGGAAAAGCCGTGTGTACACTCTAGAGGCCATATTTTTGACCTGATCTTGATGAAACTTTGTCAGAATGTTTGTCTGAATGAAATCTCGGTCAAGTTCAAAAATGGGTCATGTGGGGTCAAAAACTAGGTCACTAGGTCAAATACTTGAAAAAACTTGTGTACACTCTAGAGGTCATATTTGTTACCCAATCTTGATGAAACTTTGTCAAATTGTTTATCTTAATTATATCTTGATCAAGTTCGAAAATGGGTCACATGAAGTTAAAAACTAGGTCACTAGGTCAAATATTGGAAAAACCTTGTGTACACTCTAGAGGCCATATTTTTGACCCGAGCTTGATGCAACTTTGTCAGAATGTTTGTCTTAATTATATCTTGGTCAAGTTTGTAAATGGGTCACATGGGGTTAAAAACTAGGTCACTAGGTCAAATATTGGAAAAACCTTGTGTACACTCTTTGTCAAAATGTTTGTCTTAATTATATCTTGGTCAAGTTCAAAAATGGGTCACATGGTGTTAAAAACTAGGTCACTAGGTCACTAGGTCAAACTTTGGAAAAACCGTGTGTACACTCTAGAGGCCATATTTTTGACCCGATCTTGATGCAATTTTGTCAGAATATTTGTCTCAATTATAGCTTGCTAAAGTTCGAAAATGGGTCACACAGGGTCACACAGGGTCAAAAACTAGGTCACTAGTACACTCTAGAGGCCATATTTCTGACCCGATCTTGATGAAACTTTGTCGAAATGTCTTAATTATATTTTGGTCAAGTTCGAAAATGGGTCCCATGGGGTCAAAAACTAGGTCACTAGGTCAAATACTTGAAAAACCTTGTGTACACTCTAGACACCATGTAGTACGACTCGATTCATCAATGGTATAACAGCCAGTAGAGCGTTCACAGGCCCTCTTGGGCCTCTTGTTTTATATGGTTCTATGTTAAATCCGATATATTATCTGAAGACATTGTTATTTGATTGTGTACATCAGTTATTCCCTTATTCAATGAGAAACGATTTGAGACCTTTATCTGATTTACGTATTTTAATTCTTGCAAGCAATGTTTATGCATTTTTCTGATTCTAACATTTCACAAATCACGAATAAAACCTATTTAGATTAAATTCACCTTTTTATACAAATGTAAGCGTTAATTAATTCGCAATGTAAGTCGAAATGGATATTAGGTTTTAGTTTAGTTACACTATAATTTCAGGTCCAACGATGTAGAACATTCACCCTTCTCCTGCCACAAATGCGACAAAGGTTTTACAAAGAAGTATAACTGTCAAAGGCATGAAACAAAATGTGGAAATGTTAAGATTTTAAAATCCCAACAGACATTGTGTGGGAAATGTAGAAAAGCTTTTCACGATTATCGCACGAGACTGAGACACGAAACAAATTGTAAACGCGAGACTTCAAATATTTCAAAATATTTTTCTTGTGGTAAATGCAACACTCCATTTTATACGCCTGCAGAATTATTTAAATGAAAGCGAATTAAAACATAATCAGTCATCAGGCAGTGGTTCATGGACACAAATCAACAATGTAAACAATAAAACAAATAAAAATGATGAAACACAAAAATCCAGCAAACCGAAATGTTGGTTTTGCGGCGATCGCTTTGCATATTCCTGGAATTTATAAATGTGAAGAGAACACTAGTTGTTGGATTTTTTAAAGTTTGGCCAAGATGGATATGGATCAATATAAGGTAAATTTAATTACTTTTTATCATAAATGTATACTTTAAAAGTTTATTGAGCATTTATTGAGTGTTGTATTGGTTGATAGTAACTAAATAAAATGTCGTACTACTTGAATTGCTTGTACAGTATGTTCGAAATATGATTTCCTTGTTCAATTACAGATTGACCAGTGGTCAGATGAGGAATTGTATGAACAAATATGCAATGAAACATCAGAAAATGGGATGAAAATTGTATTATTTTGCTAGATATTATTATGTATGCATAATAATTATGCAGTTATTTTCATGGTTGGATATACTACCGTCCAAGTGCAATTGGAGAAATAACCATTGCACTTTGACTATTACTTTATTATTATTTCTTCTAGAACGTACCTTCAACATTTTAATATGCAAAATAAATCTTTATAACATAATTATCATGATTATACTGTATGTATAGTCGTCTGTCAATGTACATAATTATCATTAATTACAATTTAATAAAACTTGTTTTAGTGCAAATCCGGGCAGCAGAGACGGAACGGCAATCTCCTGAGATATAAACTGCAGTGCGCATAGACATTGCTGACAAATCTATCCCACAGACTCACCCAGTAACTGAGGAAAAATCAGATTCGGATTCTGAAGACAATATTCCTTTGGCGAAACTTTTTCAACAATCTCTTGTAACCAAACGATTGCCTGTCAAAAGGAAGCTTATTCCAGCAGAGAGAGATAGATATAAAGACAATGTGTCTGATGATAGTAAGAACATTTGCACATACAAACAGTCAACAAGTGAAATATCTGATGATGATCTGACGAGTCCAAACTTTAAAAGAAGAAAAGTACGCCGGAAGAGAGCAAAAGGCACAAAACAAAATGAATGTAAGAAAGAACAAAAACGCTCCAACGTTAAAAGAACTCTTCAGAAAAATTCTGATGGACAAGGTAAACAAAACTGTTATACAAATATTACAGGAAAGAATAAAGCTTCTGAAAGCAAAGCGAACAAAGCAATCCGTCTCTAAAAAGTTGACAGGCATGTCAAAAGCGAAACAGCAGAAAAATGCATGGTGTTCAAATGATGATAGCTAAGTGTCATAAGACAAGACTGGATAATTTACTCGCAAGCAACGATCTCAAGCGAGTACCTGTGACATCAGACGGCAATTGGTCCTTCTCTGCAGTTTGTCAAACGCAAAGCCTTGCTGGATGCAAACAATTGTGCGCTGATGATATGCAATCTTAAATATGCCAATATCTTCTACAAGAGAAAGACAAGTATGCAGAATTTTTCACAAATATGAATGACTTCGAGAATGAAGTTGATAGTTTTAGAAGCAGTGGAAGATGGAATTCTGTAGCAGCGGACTGCCTACCCTTAGCGGTTGCAGATAAATAAAATGTTGCTATTCGAATTTTCTCTGGTGAAATGAATACACCAGTCTATGATATCCGGCCAACAGACGCAGCAATAGCGCCAACACAAATGATTAATACAGCACATTTAGCAGTGAGAAATGAAGAACACTATGATGCTACAATATCAAAGACGAAAATGAACACAAACATCCAAATGTCTTCACCAATGGACCAGCTGCATCACCCGGGAATCGCACATCGGGACTCCAGAAAAACAGCATGATCGAACGACAGATGCGTGTACACCACACAAACGAGCAGATTATAAAAGTCCTCATAAAAAAGTTAGAAGTCGCAAGAAAATGAGAAATGAAATGAAGTGGAAAAGAAATGTACCAAAAAATGCAAGATGTGGAGAAAAGGAGTACATATCTGTCAAAAGAACGCCAATTCTAAATAAAAATGTGCACCCACATGATTGCTCACGTTGTCGCTTCAAATGCAATGAAAATATTTCTGAAGATGACAGAAACCAGATATTCAACTGTTACTACGGACTTGGTTCATATGAAATGCAAAGACAATTTATCTGTGACATGATAATAAAGCAAGACATTGGAAGGAAAGGAAAGGGCAAGAAAACAAAGGCGCTGCAATACTTCTTACAGAGCGGACAGAACAAGAGAGAAATAATTTGCAGAACATTTTTCAAGAAAACACTTGCTGTTAGTAACAAACTGATATCATACACGATGGAAAGAAAGCGCCATGGAGTTTTTGACGGAAAAGACATGAGAGGTTGTACACCATCGGCAAATAAAATAAGTGATGGATCATGCAATGTTCATTAATGACCACATCAATTCATTTCTAAAGATGGAGTCTCTTTACTCCAGAAAAACATCTAAAAGACAGTAACTTTCTCATGATCTTAAGATAAAGAACATGTGGAAATTGTATAAAGATGAATGTAGCAAGCAAAACATCAAACCAGTGAGCGGGGCAGAGTACAGGAAAGTGTTTTGTGAGCAACACAATCTGTCATTTTTTAAGCCCAAAAAGGATCAGTGTTCGTTGTGCGCACGTCATAAGATAGAAAATTCCATTAGTGACGAATTGCAAGAGGAGTATAATCATCACCAAAACGAGTATGATAATGGACCTTTGGAAACGGCCGAGCACGACACATACGAAATATTGCAGTCTCGGTTTGATTGAGCGGTAGTGAAATATGCTACCTACCCCTCACGCCCTCTAGCCCCGGGTTGAGCGGAACACAATATTCATAAAATCAATAGTACAAAATTTTAACCATCCCGAAGATGGCATGCATATGGCGGTGGACATGGAGTGTACTTCTTCCCCATGTTGTACGGCGTATGGTCCCAGTATCTAATAAAATTAAATGCCCCGAAGAGCGAAATAAACATAATGGAATTTAGTTGGGAGCAGCGGTTATGAAACCTGCGTATCAAAAAGCAGACAACATATCCTATGAGTGGTTAAACAATATCCAGAGCCTTTTATCGGCCGGAGTAGTGGAACCACCGAATCAAAAATTAAGTAAGAAAACAAAAGAAATCGAAAATGTACCACGATAACTAAATATAAGTATCGGGCTTAGCGATCTCCAAAGATCGAATGAATAACAATACTGATTGCAAGCGCGGGGAGACGTTTTACTGCCGCCACACTGCACAAGCAAGTCCGGAAAAAACCAAAACCAGGGTAAGAGAGGATCCAGTGAAACAGCTACATGTTTATTGAAAAATACAGAATCGGTGTGTTCATGGAATTCATTGATTAAAGAGATCACATATTATTCAGACACATGTGGCAGTCAAAATCGAAACCAATTTGTTGTTGCCTCGTATGTGTACGCCATTAACAAACTGCCACAACTGCAGATACCTAATAACAAGTTCCTGCAGTCTGGCCATTCCCAGATGGAATGTGACAGTGTCCATGGAGCATTGAAGTGGCAAAAAAGAACACATCAAATTGTGTGCCCTCACAATGGAGTACTATTGTCTGCCTTGCATGAAATTCAAAGCCGTATATAGCAGTTCCATTAAAGTATGATCACGTTATTGACTTTAAATCTTTTGTGAAGAACTGCTCACTGAATTTCAAGTCCACGCCAACCGAAATAAAAATCAATTGGCTATATATACGTTGGATCCAGGCACGACATGATCATCCAAAATCACTGTTTGTAAACTACACATTTGACCCCAACTCCTTCATAGAAATTGAAATCCAGTCAAAAGGATTACGAAGGAGAGATCACCAAGTTAGATGGCCAGAGAAAGATTCGGACATTGGGTTTTGCTATGAATCGAAACAACCGATCTCGGTCAAGAAGAAACAAGATCTGGTTGGTTTGTGTGAACGAGGGATTATCCCAGAAGACTATCACCAATACTATGAAATGATAGTAACAGGAATCCTGGCCCATCTGTTGATGAAGAAACAGATGAGGAATACACATAATAACTCCTACTGGCAATTGATTACTGCATATATAACAATTAAACAGCAGATCAGGACACAAAAACACTGAACAACAATAACCTCGGAATGTATGAACACATTGTTCGTTTTTATTATAAAAAAAATGACTATAAACCCTTATCAATGCTTGTGAAGAACTGTAATCATTATATATTTCATTAAATAGAGCTATACAACTCATAATAATTATTAATTGTTCGTTTCTAAATACCAAAAGGTATACATGAACCTTTTTTGCTGAAAATATAATGCTACAATGCTAACTATATGGTTATGCAAAAAGGGTACAAGTGACACATGACTCCTTTTAGCATGGTTAGAATTGAATATCGCTGGATGCAAAAAGGAGTTTTTACTTAAATGCTTAAAATATTATAATACCAGTAATGTTTCGAATTGAATCATATCATGAATTTAAACCATTAATATATATCTACATGACCAGCAAACTTCATCATTGTAATACAGTTCTGTGATTTGTAATTTACATTCAAACCTTTAAACTCGATTATCTCGAAAACTATAAAATGTAAGGGGGCGATAGATACTTCGTGCCTTATCGTGCCTTATCGCAACGAAATGATTTTTATGTTTCCGCAAATGATTAGCAGTAGAATTGACATAGAAAAACTTTGCCGATTATTATCTAATTTAGACATTTCAAACTATTTTCAAAAAGCAAAGCCTAACTCAAAATGGAAACCCGTGGCTGTTGTAAATTGTTTCTATCAAGTATTCAAAATGGGGTTCCCTATAGGCTTAAGTCAACCATTACCCGACTACATTGTCAATTCTAAAAGTATCGTTTCTTTTCAGAAGTATCTAAATACAAATCAATTATATACGGATTATCTTTGCTTTTTTCGATGTTTGGCTTATCACCAAATTAAAAACAGAAATTGCGAAAAATTAACAACCGGTAGTCAACTACATTCGAAATGGATTAAGTATGTCAGTCAAGAATGCTTCAGATCCTCCGATGTAACTTTACATAGATTACCTGATTTGGAAACTTGCTTCGAAATTAATATCAATGTTTTTGAACTGACTGATGATAAATCTGTCACTATTTTATATAAAACTAGGAATATTTTTACTTCGGAAAACACCGAAACAATGAATTTAAATTTGTTTGAGGATCATTTTAGTTATATATCCAAATTTAAGTCCTACGAATCAAAATTTCAGTGTCGGCTTTGTGAGAAATTATTTAATAGAAAAGATTATTTGATACGTCGAGAAAATGTAACAAAACTTCAGTTTCCAGGGTGTTATTTCGATTCTCCAAAATCAAGGATTTGATAAGTGATTTAGGCATAAACATGGAATCGTCTATGCAAAATTACCAATGGTTCACCACTTTCAATATTTTACAACAGATTGATGTTTAAGGTAATGTTGAGCATCTTCAAAAGACAACTAGGACGAACCCATTTCGGTAAGTATTTATAGCAAAGTAGATGGGTACTCAGATCCCAAGTTTATTTTAGATGAAAACTTAGATTCGCTTCTGATTAAGATAAGTCATCTGAATGAAATTTCGGACACAGTAACTGTCTTAGCTCATGACAGATGGTCCGATGTGTTTGATCACTTGAACAGTTTAGAAGGTAAGTGGGTTAACAATAAAGAAAATGTAGAGAATGAGTCCATGTTAGTGGAAACCGCTGATGCTGGTGTTGATGATGAAAATGATGATGATGATGATCATAATGATGATGATGATGATGTTGTTAGATGCACGACTAGAGAAAGTAACGAGTTTGAGCCTCCATCCAAGGAATTTTTACATGCCATAGCAAAAAAAATGTATATTATAGATTTCTTCAAAATCTCGAATCAACAAAGTTCAGATAAAGTTTAATGTGCGGGACAATGATAGTAGTAGTAGAGTAGTAGTAGTAGTACTGCTAGCAGTGATAGGGATGATGAAGATAATGATGGTGATGAAGAGGTTATTGATGATGATGATGATGATGTTCACACTTCGGTAAGTGTAAACAGACACCGACTGTGATAACGATGATGCTTTCAGAACCTTCCCTGAAACTTATAAACTGATGAATAAATTGATAAAGCGCACGCGCGAACAGTTTGAATCATATTGTCACCAAGTTCCGGTTTTAGGTTTTAATTTGGCAAAGTACGACCTAAATCTGTTAAAGTCTAAGTTATCAAAACACCTGAGACTTCATGAACCCAAACAACAGAAATTTGTGGTCAAAAGAAATAACGTGTATATGTGCCTGTCAAACCCCAAATTACATTTTTTAGACATGATCATTTACCTTCCACCCGGCACTTCCTACGATAAATTTCTTTCTACATTTGGGGTTGGTCAGAGAAAGTTGGCGATATTGATAATTTCATATTATTAAATGGTATGGATATGTGCCTGTCAAACCCCTACTTGTTTACATTGTTTACTTATTTAAAAAGGAAATATGGATTGGTATCCTTCTTGGTACTAGCATGAGTCGTTGATACAATTTGAAACACTGTGTACAATAACAATGATTTCTGCATCAAATGGCAGTAAAACAACATTCATTAAAAATATGCTAGCACACTCCATTGGAATGTTTAAACGTGATTTCTCAAAGATTATTTACTGTTACGGAAGTACTTGGCAACCGATATTCAATGAAATACTTAAAGACAAACCGGACATTGTGTTTAAAGATGGTCTGCCGACAGAGGAGGAGTTGGAAACATTTACTAAAGACAGAATCATACCTGTCTTATTTTAGACGATCTAATGATGGAAATAAATTGGACTCCTAAAATTGAAAAGCTGTGGACTGTTCATTTGCATCATCTCAAAATATCGATTATATATTTGGCGCATAACCTGTACCAGAAATCTCCATCAGCTAGAACTAATAGCCTTAATACTCAGTACTATATTTTGTTTAAACATCACAGAGACACGCAGCAAATACAACATTTCGTCAGACAAATATACGGAAATAAAAGCGGTTTCTTCAACAAAGCATATCAGTTCGCCACAAGTACACCGTGGGGTTACTTGGTTGTGGATCTGAGCAGTCATTCCAACGATAAATACCGCTTAAGGACCAACGTCTTTCATAACCAGGATATTATTGTGTACTTACCGAATCACTAACTTCGATATAACATGACTGATGTGGTGAAAAAAGAATCATTGTTTCTCCATTACTTGATGAAATTAAACATCAGCGAGAAAAGGGCTGTAGTTAAAAAATTAACAAAATCTCAGGTAACGGCGATAAGCGCAATTATCTACAATGCTATCAAACATATATTTAAAGTCGATAAGGCGGATCTGTCTGAGTTAAAGTAATACAGTACATCTCTACATTCTATCGCTGATAAAAAGATTACACTACAGTGCAAAAGGGAGTTAATTAGACGCATACAACAAGTAAGCATAGTGTTAAAAGCAGGATTAAAGTGGATTCCGGTTGCACAGTGAATTACCATGTCAGTAAAAGAACTTATTTTATAACCCAAGCAAAAGTACCAACTTTTAGCTGAGAAAACTGAACCGGAAATGGGTACAGCGGAAACGCAAACTGACCAGAAGTTACAGCCTGACTATATACCGGAAACGGTAACAGTGGATCGATCTGAGAAGGACTTCGATCGAAACATAGATACCATGCAAGTTGTTCGAACTCCACCAAGACGAATTCCTGGAATTCGAGAGAGAAAATACAAGAAAGAAACTCGGAAAACAATTCAATTGATTCCGTATTGACTTTAACATGTTTAATAGGAAGATTAAACGAAGCTTACCTTGAAAAGGGAAGATGAAGTTTGATCAATATTTTATCAACTGCAAACCACTTTGGGGATCACACAGAGATGACGTAGCTGTACCAGCATCCGAGAATCAGTCTTTAGAGCTCTAACATTAGATCATGTTTATTTGTCATGTAAATTATACAACATAAACTTGATCTATATCCAGGTGAATGAAGAATCAAATTATATACTAGGGTGGGTAGTGGTGGGTGTGTGAACCCCAAAGTGGTTTGCAGTTATTAAAATATTGATCAAACTTCATCTTCCCTTTTCAAGGTAAGCTTCGTTTAATCTTCCTATTTTATCAACTGCATAACCCCTTTGGTGGACCCCACAGAGATTTTAGAGTTGATTCTTCAGAATCAATAATAAGTCAACATAAACATTCAGTTTAAAATGTAATAATATTATACAACTTTGATTAAATGGTAAACCCACTTCAAATGTTAATATCGTTGGGTGTTAACCCTATTTCCATAAAATTGCAGTCCGCATGTCTGTATGGTCACTCCACTGAAGCTTTACGCTTTATTCTTAGACTCACTTCTGTAAAACTGACTGAAAAGTGACATTTTTGTCGATTTTCTTATTATAAAACCGAGCAAATGTTTGTGCATTTTTCCATCCCGCTGTTTTTATAATGGTAGATAAAGGCATACCACTAAGTTTTGCAGCAAATGTAGAGGCTGCCCAGGTACTATGAGCACCATAATCCTTGCTTATTCCCGCCTTCAACATTAAAGTTTTAACCCATCGAGAGACAGTTTGCTTAGAAACTGCTCTATGTGGTTTCTGTGTACTTATTAAGATTTTTTTCTCTGAAGTGCGCAACAGCTCAGTTCTCCGTACATATTCCTTAAGGGTTCTGACAAAACATTGGTTAGTTTTTTTTGTCGTAATTATCTAGCTGTATTATATCCAAATGATGTCCAGGTTTTGACTGTTTTAGTAAGTGATTTGGGTGTATTACACATGAATTTTGTTGAAATTCTATGTCCGAAATTTCAATTAAATGCAAAGTCTGACACCTTTGAGCAGTTAAAAGTAAGAACAACATACACAATTGAAGTAATGTAGTACTTTCTATAGTGTCGATATAGGAAAGGACAATATTTGCATCCCAAACAGCAGTATATCTCGGGAGGCTAGGTCGTTTTGCAAATACACCCGTCATAAATCGTTTTATAAGAAAATGGTGACTATGATCGATATTTGAACAAATACTAGAAAGATTGCTAATAGCTGCTCTTGCCGTCTGGAACACGCTGTACTTCCGTCCTTGTTTGAAGAGCACGACAAAGAATGCCAGAATATTATTTACAGAGGGTTTAAAGGGATTGAACCGTTGCCCACAAAAAGATATCCACTTTTTAATGTATGTGTTATATTGAATTTTTGTGGATCTCCGCCAGGATTCCATAATGATGTCGACTGCCTCATCAGGTATTCCTTTGCTTTGAAGTGATCTCCTGATTATCTGAAAACTGCAAGTCTCATTTTCTTCAAAGGACGCAGCTGTTCTGGTTTGTGAGGCAGATGGAGAATGTCTTGTGGAGGTGGGAGAAGGTAGCATGGTCCGCAGATTAATCGTAGAAGAGACGCCCACCAAACCTGTGTTGTCCATATTGGAGCGACCAAAACTGCTTCCGTAGCGTTCTCTTCTAGTTTCTGCAGAATCCGTGCAATTAGACTGAAAGGTGGAAATATGTAATAAATATTATCAGTCCATAATAACGAAAAAGCATCGACTGCATAAGCCTCAGGCTCTGGTCTAAGCGAAACGTATCTTTTCATTTTGAAATTCAGTCTAGACGCAGATAAATCCACTGATATTTCTGGGAATTTTGACAGTATTATTTGAAATTGTTCTTCTGACAAAGACCATTCTAGATCGTCATTGAACTTCAGAGACATTTCATCTGCCTCTACATTGCAAATATCAGGAACATGAGCCACACTCAAAAGTATTTTCCTGTCCAAACACCAGAACCATATATCTCTTGCTAAGTTGTCCAGCTCAGTCGTCCTTCCCCCAAACCTATTTATGCACAGCTAGTGGTGTTATCCATGAATATACGCACGTGTGTATCTGATGTATGTTTACATAAAGACATGAGGGCAAGCTGACATGCTTTCAGTTCTAAAATATTTATATGAAGAGATTGTTCATGTAAAGACCACTGACCACCTGTCTTAAGCTGAACCGCTTTATTGACTGCTCCCCACCCCTGTTTTGAAGCATCAGAGTAGATCACTACGGTAGGTTGCGGATGAGAAACCACTTTATGAGTAACTGGAAGGTTAGCAATCCACCAGTTTAAAAGTGGTTTTATTGTGGATGGGACTCTCATGAATTTGTCAAATTTTCCTTTTGTAATTCGTAAGTTTTTCTCTTTAATTTTTTGAGTGGCTTGTAAAACAAAGGAGCATATTGAACACCTGGCTCGGCAGCGACCATTTTACCGATCAGTTGAGCAAATTGTCTTATTGTAACTTTGGATTTCCCCGGTAGACGTATGCATAGTGCAATTAATTCGTTCCGACGTACTAATGATAATTTAATAGTCATTGTTTCTGAGCACAGATCGAATCCTAAAAATGTGATCTGTTTACTAGGTATTAATACTGATTTTGTGGGATGGACTGTTTATCCCAAAGAATCCATAAGGTCGACTGTTAATAAAATGTTATCTCTGCAGTCTGTCCATGATGAACCTTGTAAACATGAATCATCGATGTATGCCGTGATGATGTCAAACCCATCACTAGGGCTGTGAATTGGTATTTAGTTCCCTTGTGCCAAAGTCTAAAATATTTTCTATCGTCTACTGAAATAGGGATGGAATAAAACGCCTCTGAGAGATCTACAGAAGCAAAGTAACAATCATTTTTGCGCATCGATTCAACTGCAGATTTTAGTGTCTCCATTTTGAAGTGAATGTTTTCCATGCATTCCGAGTTGAATTGTTTTAAGTTTAAAATTATTCGTATTTTTCCATCTTTTTTAGGTCTTGTGAAAATGTTAGAAATGTATACATTTTTTGCTTCGGCGTGACCTGCCACCTCAATAATTTTGCAGTTTAAAAATCTGTCGAGTTCTAAATTAATTTTTTCTTGATCTAAATCGTCAAACTTGATAGGTTTTGGTATAAATGTTTGGTTTGGTTTCCTAGACAACTCATCTTGATAACCAGAAATTGTTTGTAAAATCCATTTGTCGTTTGTAATTTTTGTCCAACTATTGAAGTTTCGTTGTGTTTTCCCAGCAACAAAGTTGTCAGTGGTATTAACTAAGGATATGTGTCCTTTAGCAAGATTCACTTTTATTTTCTGACGTTCATCATCCCATATCCCTGTTTGTGGAACCCTTGTTTCTTTTCTCGCCATTGCTGATTTGGCCTCTGGTTGTTTTGGGAGTGGTTGTTGAACGACTTGCTTGGGGGGGGGTATATTTCGGTCAACTTGGTGCGTGGACATCCCCCTTTTTCTGTAAAAAAGGTTTTGACGGTAATTGCTTAATTTGAATTTCCTTCTCATTGACTGCTTTCAATTCTTCTTTTATGTTGTCCCCGAACAGTTTTGTAGTTGATGTTGTGGTGGACATACATACATTTTTTACTTGAGGGAGAAGGTCCTTGCAGATTTTGTCTTTCCTTATTTTGTTCGTTTGCGTGGTTGTGTAAACCATCATCTTAAATGTATCTGTGATCATCTCTGTCAGTTTGACCCTGTCCACTGTTTGGTTGGCTTGGAGGTAGTCCAGTGCACGAAGTACAGGCACTATGCATGTGGACATTTGTGTCACTGCCTTTTGCATCTGCACATCCTGTGACCTTGTTTCACTTGGCAGTTTCTTCCAAATAAATGTATCAACTGTTGGTGTTTGCAGATTGCCAACATTTTCCGGTCTTCTGTATTTGTCCTTGAGTTCTGCAAATTTGTCCTCATCTCACTGGACTCTCAGGCTTGCGTTGGTCACAACAGCAAGTTTGTCGGACACTTTGACCCCTGTGATGACTTTCTCCTCAAAGAACTGCTCCAGATCCTCAAACAGGTTGTTAGTCGCGTCATTATTTTGAGTCTGGTTAGTGCTGAATAATGTGTCAACATCATCGATGGTGATTTGATGCTCATCATTATCATCTCCATTTTCATCATCATCATCATCCATCTCCGACTCCCCAGGTTCCTGAGTTTGACTGCACCCTGGTTCATGTTCCACCCTTGTAGTTTTACTCAAATTACTGGTCCCTGGTTCCTCAGTAGTGAAGTTTTTCTTTTTATACCTCTTATTTCCTTCTCCAACACTTGCACAGTGCTAGCCACTGAATCGAGTTTCTTACTGTGTTGGGATAACTCCTGCAACATTTTCGTCATTGTGAGCAAGATTTGCTCCCCTGTCAATAAACCGAGCCATTTCTCCCTTCTGTTGCCTCTGCTCTTGCGCATGCGCAACGCCACCCATGCCCTGGCCGGTTGCCATAATCGTGTTTTATGCACTTTCTGTGAAAAACAAATGGGGATATTTTTACAAATCTAATCGTCATTGGCAATTATCGTAATGGATAATAAAATGTCAAACAGACGACTTTGTTCATGGAGATATTCCAGGCGTTACGCCGAACGTTAGCTTTCTAAATAATTCGCTTTACGCGATTCACGTACGAAAGTATGAAGTACGCCAGGCTAATTGCCTAATTTAAATCGGGTTTTGTTTAATTTCCACTTGGAAATCATAGATATTTTGGTCTGAATCATTTCCATACGTATTCAAACCGCCAGTTTACAATCTGTTTGTGTTTGACTCATACGATTTCGCTTGAAAGTCTCCGGTTTATAAATTGTGTTTTTCGTACACGGTTGTTTCGACCATGCCGTTACGGCTGCGCAAATTATTCCTTTACGGAAGCGTTATAAACACAAACATATCGACCATGCAACAATTTGTCTAGCACTTTTTTTCTTTATTAAGCATAAATGTCTCTCTCTTTTCTCTCTCTCTCTCATACAATTTCCCGTTCCATTACGATGTTTCATTTATATTTCAACGGTTTTCTACATTGTCAGTGTGATACAACAAAGTTTTAGTAAAACAAACTGAAGCTAATGTCTTAGCGAACAAAGTGTTATATTTATCACAAATTAAATGAAAATAATAATAATAAAAATAAATTATCTCGACTTTACCAGATAAAGAAAACGAGAATATCAATGGTTTATTGAGTCAGTCAGTGTAAATACTACCATACATATCATGTATTAATTGAACTCAAAACATTCATCTTCTAAAAAATCCTCCGTTTCTTTTTGAGTCGCCATGCGTCAGCATGGCTGACTCTTTGGAATCGTGTATGTATATACTGCAATTTCTGAATATGGACTTTTTAAAAAGGGTGAGGAGCTTTACCGTTTTCGGCAATGTAGTCCCCTTTAACTGCCTCAAATACAACTTAATTTGATAAGGTGACTGACATGAACGTTATGTATACCGAGTAATATAACTACTGATTGTGAAATAATGAAATAATTGTGATTGTATACAGTATAAACGTGTCTTTTTTGTAGATTTACCAAAATATTATGCGCATTAATACACCAATTTTCGGACGAGGAGCATTATGTTCTTCGAGAATGCACTTCGAGAATGTATTTCCTTTAACTGCCTCAAGTATAACTTAATTTTATAAGGTGACTGACATGAACGTTATATATACCGAATAATATAACTACTGATTGTGAATAATTGTCATTGTATACAGTATATACGTGTCTTTTTTGAAAAAAGAACTGAAATACTATGCGCAATAATACACGCATAAATATTTTATGAATGGATTTCAATAGCGTAGTTACCCGGAAGTCGAACATCTCATTAATATTAATTCATCTGATTCGATAGTGCAGCAGAAACTCGATAATTATCCATTAATTCAGAACCATTAATTTGAAAATGAACACTCATTGACGAAAAATAAGCAATCAATTAACACATTTTCCGCCCCAGTTTCTAAACCAGTAAGCTAAACATGCCGCTCATGCGTGACCTAGATAACAAATTGGGAACTAAATGTCCGTAAATATTGTAGTTATTGTGCCCAGTACTTTGGGAAATAGTATGTCATCTGCTGCAAATAAATACACAAGTTGATGAAAAGAATTTGTCAAGAAGTGCTCAGTTCTACTACCAACAACAACAAGGTATGAAAAAAGTTCGTAATTGATGGTATTTCGGTTGAATGTTTGTGAAATTTCCGGGCCGTAAAAGAGCGGTGTCATAGTAGTTCGGATGGTACATAATTTCGGATATTTTTTTTTATTTTATTTTTACATACCGGTAATCAAATAAGAAAAAACTGTCCTTTACAAATACATGTTGGTGGAAAAAAAATAATGTATGTATAGATACAGATATAAATTATATTTCTATTCATTATTTAAGGTGTAAGGAGTTCCTGGAATCCTACTTTTAAATGCATTCTAGTCTAGGCTCCTAATTCTTTAACTTGTAGAAAGTGGTGACAAAAAGGAAAATATAGCCAGAGGAGGCCCTGATAGTCTAATAAAATCTGATTAAAAATATGGCTCCAAGTTTGGCTCCAGTTTTACCAAGTCGGCTCTGATTATTATCGTTCGGCAAAAGTGCTAGTACTCTCCTTTGCATCGGTTATAAATTACTATGTAATATTCTATTCTAACTTATTTGAAACAAAGTAGTAAATATGTCCACTAACTAGGAGCATAAAGTGGTAGCAAAAAGAAAAATATAGTCAGGAGGTTCTGAGTTTGATTACTACATATGTAACAAATGTGTGGTATGAAAGCGAATAAAGACTAATTTCCAATAAGAAAAAATATTGGACATTTCCATTTTAAATCAGGGCCTGTCCATTTTCAGAAGCAACAAGCCCTGGGCCAGTCTCTTAAAATAATTGCCTGTGAGCACTGACATGCACTCGAAAACCAAAACCGACGCGGTTGCAAAAAATAATTCCGTCCCAAGCATTTTTCAGTACAACAAAAATCTCATGTTCTAAGCATCATTTTAATACGCCACACCTGTAAAATTTAACATAACCTTTAACCTCACCAAGAAGACAGACACTGTTCAATCTTGGCGACTCTCAGGACCTTCAGTCCTTTGATTTGAATTTATTAATTGGTCTTAAAACTATATCCAAAGGTTTCGTGTGAATGCCGTCAGTCTGAACCAATCTTTTGCAGTAAAAATAATTAAAAGCTTTCCGTTTGAATGAGTCAGAAGGATCGACAGACTGATTATTAACACCCTTTAAGCTATACTTCAAATTTGTTTCATTATCTACATGTTAATCAAAATAACATTACAACATGTGCAGTTTCGCGTATTGTAAGATCATAAAATGATGTCCTAAATATACTGGAAAATTGATAGAAATGCTAACCTTTGCAAATTTGCTTTCAAACATATCGTCACCGAGTACTCTGAGTTGTCTGAATATCGGGTTATTCGCAGCAAAAATGAGATATAGCGTCCCATAGAAACCACAGCGTCCAAACGCAATGGCATCATAGGTCCGCACTGTACTGCAAACAAGGACTTGATAATACAATGAAAGCGACAAAAAAACAACAGAAAGGGTGGTGAAGACAGGGTTACCGACTTGGAACGGTCAGTAAGCAATAAGGCCTACTGGTTAGCTTGAACCGATTTTATATGCGCACAATCATCGCTATTATCCTGTCTTCAGCGCCCAAATAGACAAGACAGTGTAAACAAAACTACATCCCATCAAAAGGAATTCTCTAACAATAAAGTTCACATCCAGAGAAACTGACTAAAGAAACACATACAAAATAATAAACATCTCAGGATTTATCCAGAATCGTACTGAACAACCATAGTAGTTGCAGCTAAAGAGAAAACCAATCTAGGGTACGACCAGAAAACCCGAGGGACGAAAGCTCATGCACCCATCTCCCTTAGTTGGGGTTTCAGCAGGTACAATCATAGAGTCCCAAGAGGTAGTCCAGTCATCACACAAGTGAAAAGTGAAGCGTAATGACTGACTGTAGAGGGGTCAATCACTAAACATGCAGTGTGCTGTAAAACCAAAGGGTTATATCCGTTTCTGACGAACTTCCTGATTAAATTTGTAAAGCGGTCAGGAATCCCGTCAGACCCCTTTAACTTTCGAAGTTTATAGACCACATCTCCATAAAATGAGGGTTGTGATATGCCTAGTCGCAGAAGTGTTTTAAGGTTGGTGTTTTACTTTTCCAGCAGGCCCTCATTGCGGCGGTAGAATTTAGAGAAAGATCTACGTAGTTTGTGATAACGAAAACCCTGCTGAAGAAGTTTACTTGTAATAACTTGATTTTGATCATTGAAGTCTATAACATCATTACACGCTCTAGCAGATTGAATGAGCTGGGAGATATACACCCCGTATGGGGTAGCACGAGGTACATCTCCATCCAGGTGTTGATAGTTAACGGTGTTAAAATTGAAATCATCTCTCTTATCATAGATTTTAGTATGAATACAATCATTTGAAATCGAGAGATGAAGATCGAGAAATGCTGCTACAGTATTCAAACTGTTGGCTTTATTCAACATGAGCTCAGGTGGATAAATGTTAGTAACCATATGAGCAAAGAACGGATTATCAATATTGAGTATGTCATCAAGATACCGAGAAGTATTATTAAAGGCATCAATAATTTCACCCTGGCTAGCAGTTGACAAACTCAACATAAAATCTCTTTCATAGCAGTACAAAAACAAATCTGCAACAAGTGGCGCACAGTTAGTACCCTTAGGAATACCAACAACCTGGCGGTAAATAGTTTTACCATATCTTATAAAGATGTTATCCAGAAGAAAAGATAAAGCTCTACAAACATCAGTACAAATTATACTTATCAATGGGAGCATTAGTAAAGAAAGCCCTGACATTATTACAAGCTAGAAAAGTTGTACCTTCTCTAGCAAATGTCTTCTGAATAATCTGAAGCAATTTTTCTTTGATAAGATTATGTGGTAGTGTAGTATACAGTGTAGAAAAGTCGTAGGTGCTTAGAGAAGAGCTTTTTAAATCCTTCGACATATATTTTATTTTTTGAAATTTTTCCTGGTTAATGATAGTTCCACCGAAGGCTGAAACTCCCACTAATTTTGACAGAGAGCTTTTTAGTTCTTGCGATTTATCTATGTCACCTTGACGGCGGTCATTGGTGACGTTGTCAACGAAATCTTTAAAGCAAGACAATTTTGAAAACTCCACAACTTGATATATTTTTGTAACTAAAAGCCCTTGTTCTATATACCACATGAGAAAGGGCAAGACAACAGCATACACTCGGCTTTCATCCTGCCCACTAAAAGAGTGCGGGGTTTTGTTGAAAGATCGTATTTCCGCGTGTGCTGCTGCATGTGTTCCACGATCAATTTGAAATCAACTTCATTGATACAAAACAACGGACACATTTCTTCAAAATACATCAAAGGATTTAAATTGGTTTTAGGTGTAAACGCGACCTGTTCCCAGCTGATTGGCACCTGAATGTCGACTTCGATAAACCCAAACAACTTTTCCTTAACAACAGCGTCGAGGATTTGAGACTCTTTCACATAACCTTTGTGTTCCTTATCAAATGGAGGATACCTCTGCTCAGCAAAACATCTCATTGCATCATTTTCTTTGAACTTTTTCCAAAATTTGCATTCCCAAACTGAAACAATGTCACAACCGTGGCTTCGAAGTAAGCCAATCTATACTGAGTGCTAGTAAACCTTTGATTGTGTTGTTCAACATTCTTGGGTGTTATGCAAGAATGACCATGAAAATAACAACCAAGAAATTCGTAAATTTTACCAGTGTTTGAATCGTAACCATCCACAAGGTATGGACCTACCCTTTTTTCGCTACCTGAACTCATCTTATGTTTAATGATAACATTTTGCGAATGATTTAACCATTCCATTCAATCGTACATGACTGTGAATCTGCGAGAATTGGTCATAGGTTTAAACCCATTTTCTTTCTTACGCCTAATATAATGACCACATGGCATCGGTTGACTCATTGTGTGAACGTATAAGCTGTTGGCATCGTAACCGAGAACAGATTCGCAGAGGAAGTGTTCGTTGTCTCTTATATTGGTTTGACCTGCTTCTTAGTAGCATGTAAATATAATGAAGGTCCGCCAAAAGTATTTGACTTTATGGTGTGGTACATATCTTCGTCGTATCTATCTATTAGTGCGAATGAAGCCCCTGATTCAAATCCGGCTTTATATAACATTTTTCTGCCTGTGCCGGGTACGGAGATGCAGTCCTTAAAAACATCGACACCTCTTTCTACGAAGTATGTTTTAAACTTTTCAATGCCTTCCACCATCGTTAACATATCTAAATTATTGTAATGTTCTAAATAATCGTGGAAGGTTGACATTTTATTTTGTTCCCATATCTGTAAAAGGGAGTGGTAATTTTCCTCTATTGTTGACCTAGGTGGGCTTCGCAGTTTTAAAATTGAAAAAGTTTCTGCGTCCGTTTTCTTTTCTTTCGTGGTTAACCTTTCATATATCACTCGCGCGGTGTCCTCCAAAATATTGCATTGTTTGAAGGAAGAATAAAACGCTTCTTTAGAGGGAAGTGACTTTTCGTGGAGCACAGATACATTTGTGAAATACTCGTAAGGGAAATACGACTTTCTCTGACCAACCCCAAACGTAGAAAGAAATTTATCGTAGGAAGTGCCGGGTGGAAGCTAATTGATCATGTCTAAAAAGCGTAGTTTGGGGTTTGACAGGCACATATACGCATTATTTCTTTTGACCACAAATTTCTGTTGTTTGGGTTCATGAAGTCTCAGGTGTTTTGATAACTTAGACTTTAACAGATTTAGGTTGTACTTTGCCGAATTAAAACCTAAAACCGGAACTTGGTGACAATATGATTCAACTGTTCGCGCGTGCGCTTTATCAATTTATTCATCAATTTATAAGTTTCAGGGAAGGTTCTGTAAGCATCATCATTATCAAGGCACAGTCGGTGTCTGTTTACACTTACCGAAGTGTGAACATCATCATCATCATCATCATCATCGATAACATCTTCATCACCATCATTATCTTCATCATCCCTATCACTGCTAGCAGTACTACTACTACTACTCTACTACTACTATCATTGTCCCGCACATTAAACTTTATCTGAACTTTGTTTGTTGATTCGAGATTTTGAAGAAATATATAATATACATTTTCTTTGCTCATGGCGTGTAAAAATTCCTTGGATGGAGGCTCACACTCGTTACTTTCTCTAGCTGTGTATCCAACAACATCATCATCATCATCATTATGATGATCATCATCATCATTTTCATCATCAACACCAGCATCTGCGGTTTCCACTAACATGGACTCATTCTCTACATTTTCTTTATTGTTAACCCACTTACCTTCTAAACTGTTCAAGTGATCAAACACATCGGACCATCTGTCATGAGCTAAGACAGTTACTTTGTCCGAAATTTCATTCAGATGACTTATCTTAATCAGAAGCGAATCTAATTTTTCATCTAAAATAAACTTGGGATCTGTGTACGCATCTACATTGCTACAAATACTTACCGAAATGGGTTTGTGCCTAGTTGTCTTTTGAAGATGCTCAACATTACCTTAAACTTCAATCTGTCATAACAACACCTCCATATCGAAAGTGGTGAACCATGGGTAATTTTGCATAGACGATTCCACGTTTATGCCTAAATCACTTAACTTATCAAATATTGATTTTGGAGAATCGAAATAACCCCCTGGAAACCGAAGTTTTGTTACATTTTCGCAAGTTTTTTCATGACGTATCAAATTATCTTTTCTATCAAATAATTTCTCGCAAAGCCGACACTGAAATTTTGATGTGTAGGACCTAAATTTGGTTAAATAACTAAAATGATCCTCAAACAAATTTAAATTCATTGTTTCGGTGTTTTCCAAGGTAAAAATGTTCCTAGTTTTATATAAAATAGTGACAGATTTATCTTCAGTCAGTTCAAAAACATTGATATTAATTTCGAAGCAAGTTTCCAAATCAGGTAATCTATGTAAAGTTATATCAGAGGATCTGAAGCATTCTTGACTGACATACTTAATCCATTTCGAATGTAATTGACTAGTTAATTTTTCGCAATTTCTGTTTTTAATTTGGTGATAAGCCAAACATCTAAAAAAGCAAAGATAATCCGTATATAATTGATTTGTATTTAGGTTCTTCTGAAAAGAAACGATACTTTTAGAATTGACAATGTAGTCGGGTAATGGTTGACTTAAGCCTATAGGGAACCCCATTTTGAATACTTGATAGAAACAATTTACAACAGCCACGGGTTTCCATTTTGAGTTAGGCTTTGCTTTTTGAAAATAGTTCGAAATGTCTAAATTAGATAATAATCGGCAAAGTTTTTCTATGTCAATTCTACTGCTAATTGTTTGCGGAAACATAAAAATCATTTCGTTGCGATAAGGCACAAACTATCTATACAAACTATCGCTGATATTTTGCAATATCAATCCGAAAGCAGTATTGATTTTAAAGGCGTTTTGATTATGTTCATAAATAAACTCTATTTGTTGCATTAATAAATCTAGATTTAAAGTATTTTGAACAGAAAAATTATACGAGTTTGTTACATCACCCTCTCTCACCCTTTCTCTCAGAATTATATGTCTATGTAAATTGTATTCTCTCCTCATACTTTCATTCTCGCTTCCATCCTCATTCACCCATGGTGCAGATACATCACTAACGACCCAGGGATCATTTGCAAATTACCGCCCCCTGTTTGTTTGTGATATATCATTCTATGAGCAGAATTCACGGTAATATGCAAAGGGATCGCCGCAAAACCAACATTTCGGTTTGCTGGATTTTTGTGTTTCATCTTTTTTATTTGTTTTATTGTTTACATTGTTGATTTGTGTCCATGAACCACTGCCTGATGACTGATTATGTTTTAATTCGCTTTCATGTTTAAATAATTCTGCAGGCGTATAAAATGGAGTGTTGCATTTACCACAAGAAAAATATTTTGAAATATCTGAAGTCTCGCGTTTACAATTTGTTTCGTGTCTCAGTCTCGTGCAATAATCGTGAAAAGCTTTTCTACATTTCCCACACAATGTCTGTTGGGATTTTAAAATCTTAACATTTCCACATTTTGTTTCATGCCTTTGACAGTTATACTTCTTTGTAAAACCTTTGTCGCATTTGTGGCAGGAGAAGGGTGAATGTTCTACATCGTTGGACCTGAAATTATAGTGTAACTAAACTAAAACCTAATATCCATTTCGACTTACATATAATTATTTAACGCTTACATTTGTATAAAAAGGTGAATTTAATCTAAATAGGTTTTATTTGTGATTTGTGAAATGTTAGAATCAGAAAAATGCATAAACATTGCTTGCAAGAATTAAAATACGTAAATCAGATAAAGGTCTCAAATTGTTTCTCATTGAATAAGGGAATAACTGCTGTACACAATCAAATAACAATGTCTTCAGATAATATATCGGATTTAACATAGAACCATATAAAAAAATTAACGTTAGATTAATGTAGACGTTATATGTAAATGCAACTGTTTACCCGACAGCATCTGATAGTATCTATGATCTTCTGACGTTTTACTGGGCTGTCATCTTGTTTAGTCTCGACTTACAGTGTGCGCGTTTTATCCTAATCAAATGAAAAAAAACAGCTATTTCCGGTGTCAACATTTCATACTAATTATGAGATGAAATCGATTAATGAGAGAAGTTTATTTTGTTATGACATTGTATTTATAAATATCCATCACAATTTTACATAAGTATATATAGGTTTCGTTTTAAAATGCGTTTATGCACATAAATATAAACAAAATTTCTTCATTATTAAATCAATAACAATAAAGAAACTTAATTACCTTTTCTCCAGTACATGATTTTTCATGGATTAACCGCTCAGAAGGTCCGAATAGATGTCCACATTGTTTACACAAAATATGTTCCATATTGACATTTTAAATTGTCCTAAACCTTTCAAATACGATGTTAGAGAAGTACACTATAACTTCTGGTTTAAATCCTCAAACAGTGGTGTAGTTTAATACTTATTTTCTGTAAACGTACTTGTATTTATCAACATAAACTATGTCAATCACACAGAACGATTACGCTTGATAACTTGAATGACCATACACTTTATTGAGAGTGGATGATTACAATCGGCTGACCAGCGTTTCGTGTCTGTATTAACCTAAAGCAAGATATACAACAACCTTCTCTCAATGTATACATTTCCACAAATTCGACTAATTTCTATCTTCAGTTAATTTTCCACACTGTGTTTCAGTTAAAATCAAATAAATGCGGACTGATAACTCAAAGATCTTATCAAGTCCCAAATTTTACAGGTAAACTCTAGTGTCACATATATATTCGATACGATTACCATTCGACAATGCTCGAATATCATCGGATGTGTCCGTCTTCGGATATATTCGTTACAATAACCATTCGGCAACACTCGACTATCATCGGATGTGTCCGTCTTCAGATGTATTCAATACGATGACCATTCGGCAACGCTAGACTATCATTGGACACATCGGATGTGTCCATCTTCGGATATATTCCATACGATAACCGTTCGGCAATGCTCGACTATCATCGGATGTGCCCGTCTTCAGATATGATATTAACAAACTTGCTCCCAAAATTTGCCAGTTTTACTTTTTTTAATATTCGCTTTAGTCTGAGTATTGAACGAAATTTGTTTACAAACTGTATTTATGTTAAATATTCCACATCCACAAATGGTAAACAATGCTTGGTCAAGCTCCGTTGCCCTGATACGACAGTTTCTCGCTACACCGACCTATATGCAGAAAACGATGTTCTTAATTGTTCGCCTTAAGTCCGTATTTATCCTGTGTCTACCTTACTAAAGGCTTGACAATTTCCGTAAGTACTCGGTCGTAATAACCCGTACCGAAAAGGAGCTTCGGCGATGCTCGGTGTAACCCGTAGACCGTCTGATCAAAAATGTGGCCGTAATCATAAATGTGGCACTGTCTATTTCAACTCACACTATGCTACTGTCAGTGATTTAAAATGGTACATCTTTTTTTCGAATCTACTATGGTGATGAATTTCAAAAACACTATCTAGTAGATATTCAAATTTATTAAGGCTCAAGGTCATGATGTATACTAATTAAACAAAAATCCGAACATATTTCTTCCACTCGGGGATAATACATCGTTCGGCGGGGGGTATCAATTCAGCGAATTTGCTTGTTTGTAATTGAGATCTGCTCAGCACAAACTTCAGAGTATTCTTACGCATCCATATTAAGGTAGTGAGACCTATTCTGACTGGACACAAATGCGGGAGTATTAATCACCTTCAAATAATTTGCGTTAAATTTGTTCTTTTGTATTTATATGAAAATACAGAATCTGTACTTTTTTTAGCTCTACTGGCAAAAGGTCAGCAGAGCTTATGGGATGGCGAGTTGTTCGTCGTCCATCGTCGTCTTTTAACAAGTTTGAAAAATAGCCGTATCGGATTAGTTTCACCATAGTTATGGCCCTTGATTTGCTGAAAAATGCCATAAATTGTCTTGTGAACACTTTAGCACCTTCATTTATTATTTGATCTTTACCAAACTTGCACAGATTGTTAAAGCTTGGACGAGTCCAGAAACATTGGATCAGTAACAGCAGAGTTATGGCTCTTGTTTTTCTGAAAGAATGCCATTATTGTGTCGCCTTTTTGAAGAAAACTCGTCACTTTGTCATCCATCAGTCAGTTTGTCAGTCCGTCAGTCCATCATCAGTCCGTCCGTCACGAAAACTTAACATTGGCTATAACTTTCTCAGTTCTTAATTTCTTCTTCAGACTTTCAATATATACTCATCATGACAACATCGACATGACCATACTAAAATATAAAGGTCAAGGTCACACTGAAGGTCATTATATGGGTTAAATACTCGTTTTTTACTTTACGAAAACTTAACGTTGGCTATAACTTTCTCATTTCTTGATATTTCTTCATCAAGACAACATCGACATGACCATACTAAAATATAAAGGTCAAGGTCACACTGAAAGTCATTATATGGGTTAAATACTCGTTTTTAGCTCTAGCTTATGGGATGGTGTGTTGTCTGTCGTCCATCGTCCGTCGTCTGTCGTCCGTCGTCTGTTAACTTTTCTTCAAACGACTTCTCCTCAGAAACCGCTTGGCTAATTTTGACCAAACTTCACATGGATGATCCTTATAGATTTGTTAAAATTAGGTCAGCGCTACATCCAAGATGGCTGCCATTACCATATATGGTCAAAACCTTAAAAAATCTTCTTCTCCAGAACTGCTGGACAGATTTCAACAGTTTTTCTTTTAAAATGATCTCCAACGCCTATACTATCAAGTTTGTTCAAATAAAGTCCCCGGGGTCAAAAATGACCATGCCCCGGGGGTCCAAAGTTTGTATTTTGAGGTTTTGCATGTTTTTCATATAGACATATAGTATAAAACTTTAAAAAATCTTCTTCTCTGAAACCACAAGGCACAGAGCTCTCTTGTATTACATGTAGCATCAGCTTATGGTCCTCTACTAAGTTTGTTCAAATGGTGACCCTGGGGTCAAATTTGTTCCCGCCCCGGGGGTCACAGTTTTACATAGACTTATATAGGATTTTTTTTTTAAAAATCCTCTTCTCGGAAACTACAACAGCCAGAGGTTTGATATGTTGCATTTACTATAAGCTTATGGTCCTTTACCAAGTTTGTTCAAATGGTGACCCCAAGGGTCACATGTTTTACATAGACATGTATAGGGAAAAACTTAAAAAATCTTCTTCTCTGAAACTGCAAGAGTCAGAGGTTTAATATTTTGCATTTGCTATAAGTTTGTGGTCCTCTACCAAGTTTGTTCAAATGGTGACCCAGGGGTCACACTTGGCCCCACCTCGGGGTCACAGTTTTACATAGGCTTGTATAGGGAAAAACTGAAAAAAATATTCTTCTCAGGAACCAACACTGGCACAGAGCTCTCATGTATTACATGTAGCATCAGCTTATGTTCCTCTACTAAGTTTGTTCAAATGGTGACCCTGGGGTCACATTTGGCCCCGCCCCAAGGGTCACATGTTTTACATAGACATGTATAGGGAAAAACTTATAAAATCTTCTCTGAAACTGCAAGAGCCAGAGGTTTAATATTTTGCTGTTGCTATAAGCTTATGGTCCTTTACCAAGTTTGTTCAAATGGTGACCCTGGGGTCACATTTGACCCCGCCCCAAGGGTCACATATTTTACATAGACATGTATAAGGAAAAACTGAAAAATCTTCTTCTCTGAAACTGCAAGAGGTTTAATATTTTGCATTTGCTATAAGCTTATGGTCTTCTACCAAGTTTGTTCAACTGGTGACCCATTGGTCACATTTGGCCCCACCCTGGGGGTTTGGTCACATTTGGCCCCACCCTTGGGGTCACAGTTTTACTTAGGCTTGTATAGGCAAAAACTGAAAAAAATCTTCTACTCTGGAACCACATGGCACAGAGCTCTCATGTTTTACATGTAGCATCAGCTTAAGGTCCTCTACCAAGTTTGTTCAAATGGTGACCCTGGTGTAAAATTTGGACGCGCCCCGGGGGTAACATTTTTAAAAAAAAAAAAAAAAAAACTTTTTAATTTGATTTATTTATTTATTTTATTTTTCAATTTCAATTTTTTTATTTATTTTTATTTTTTAATATTTTTTTTTTGTTTTGATTGATTTTAATTTTTTTTTCAATTTTTTTAAAAAAGATTTCATTATCTTTTTAATTACTTGACACTTAATTTAAAATTTCTTGTCGGCGCTACTCATCCTAAATGCCTTGTTGAATTTCGACGAAACTTGACAGGAAGCATCGGTAAGATGTCTAGTTGTGCATTTCACGCTTTTGTTCCAGTTTGCTGATTTTTGACTGAGTTATGGCCCTTTGACATTTTTATTTTAAATTTCTTGTCGGCGCTACTCCTCTTAAACGGCTTGTTGGATTTCTACGAAATTTGGCAGAAAGCCTCCGTATGCTGTCTAGTTGTGCAAAGCGCGGTATATCAATGAAATCTTAGACAATTTCGAAAACTAGCTAGATCTTGTTAGTAATAACAGAGTTATGGCCCTTGATTTGTTGAAAAATGCTATATTGTATTTTTCTTTGTTAAATCTATAGGAGAAGAGAGCTATATCTAGCTACATCTATCTAAATCTATAAGAGCTGTTTTAGCCAGTAGAGCGTCCACAGGCCCTCTTGAGCCTCTTGTTTTCTTTACGAAAACTTAACGTTGGCTGTCACTTTCTCATTTCTTGATATTTCTTCATCAAACTTTCAATATATACTCATCATGACATACTTAAATATAAAGATCAAGGTCACACTAAAGGTCATTATATGAGTTAATACTCATTTTTTTCTTCACGAAAACTTAACGTTGGCTATAACTTTCTTATTTCTTGATATTTCTTTATCAAACTCAATATATACTCATCATGACAACATAGACATGACCATACTAAAATATAAAGGCCAAGGTCACACTGAAGGTCATTATATGGGTTAAATACTAATTTTTTCTTCACGAAAACTTAACGTTGGCTATAACTTTTTCATTTCTTGATATTTCTTCATCAAACTCAATATATACTCATCATGACAACATAGACATGACCATACTAAAATATATAAAGGCCAAGGTCACACTGAAGGTCATTATATGGGTTAAATACTAATTTTTTCTTCACGAAAACTTAACTTTGGCTATAACTTTCTCATTTCTTGATATTTCTTCATCAAACCTTCAATATATACTCATCATGACAACATCGACATGACCATACTAAAATGTAAAGGTCAAGGTCACACTAAAGGTCATTATAGGGGTTAAATACTCATTTTTTTCTTCAAGAAAACTAAGTCAGGCCAGTTTGTCAAGGTCCTGGGTCCAAAAAACTTTGTTATACTGACAAAGCACTGACAGGTGACACACGTATTCTGCGGAACATCCATCTAGTTCTGCCTTGTGAACACTCGAGCACCTTCATTTTTTATTTGATATTTACCAAACTTGCACAGATTGTTATCATCAATGAAAGCTCGGACAACGTCGAAAACCAGTCAGATTGGATCAGTAACACCAGAGTTATGGCCTTTGTTTTTCTAAAATATGATATTTTCTGCCTTGTGAACACTCTACCATCTTTATTTATTATTTGATCTTTACCAAATTTGCCTGATTGTTAATATCAATGAAAGCTGGGACGAGTTCGAAAACCAACCAGTAACACCAGACTTGGCGATTGATTTTCTTAAATATGCAATATGCTATATTGAGAACCTGTGGTAGTGTGTTCAAATCCAACTGGGGCTAACGTTTTATTTATTTTTTAATTTTATGACCCAAGGGGGTGCAGCAAGGTCTCAGATTTTGTCTCCGCCCACTGAGGCCCCCTTGTGGGTAATTGGGTAAAAAATCAGAAAAACACATATCTTCAAATGTGAATGGATTTGATTCTAATTTTGCATTGTCATTTAGGGACTCAAGGCACAACATATACAAAACAAGGTTTGTCCTCCTGCATATAGGGGCCCCTCTATAGGGGTTCAATTTGGAGAGCTTGCAGTAATTTACTATCACAGAGTTTTGGCCTTGTGAAGCTAACATTTGAGATCTCAAGTTTATAACAATGCTATTGAAGAAAATAAAAGCCCAAAGTATATGTGGAAAAAATTAAAAAACATTTCCAAAACGGGGAAAGAAAACAATGGAGGTATTTAAATACCTGATAGGCCAATCAAAAATGATCATGTCATTGAAGGACAATTAAATATTATTAATGCATTTAATGAGAATTTTATAAATTATTCAAACATTGTTAAAAAGATGAGTTTTGTAAAAGGAGATTTCTCTGAATTACGGCAACAACTTGATATTAAATTGAAATATGCTTCATTTAGTATAAAACTCATATCATCTTTTGAAGTTAGTTGATTGATAAACTTGATAGTAACAAATTCAACAGGTATAGACGGTGTTGGTCCTAGAATTTTAAAATATACATAACATCCTCCATAGCTTCAATCATAAATAACAGCATACAAACTGGAGTGTACCCTGATACTTTTAAGGAGGCTTGTGTGATTTCTATACACAAAAATGGAAATAAAGAGGACCCATGTAATTATCGTCCAATTTCAATCTTACCAACAATTTCAAAAATCTTTGAGCGTCATAAAGCCACTCAAATCCTATTCTATTTCAAGACGTATAATGTTTTCATGAGATCCAGTCAGGTTTCAGACAATACCATTCATGTCATACTGCTCTGACACGGTTAATAGAAGCGTGGTTAAAGGATATAGACTCAGGTAAATTAATAGGAGCTGTATTTGTTGATCTAAGAAAGGCATTCGATCTTGTAGACCATAGAATATTGATACACAGATTGAAACTTTACCATTTTTCAGACAATACAGTCGATTTCGGTTATTAGCATAGCCGATTTGTCAAGAAAATATATGCGATTAACCGGAGTATTCGAATAACCGAAACAGAACATTGTGTACATGTAGCTGTGCACGTTTCTACTTTTGTTTTACTTTTCTGTTAATACTTACATAGAAACTCAATAAAAGCGAGTTAATTCTATGTAAGATGTTTGATAGGATTATTATTGTGCATATCCATTTTGTATTTACCGTTATTTGATAGACTTTACGCAATATTTATGCGCATTTGTTTTCTTTCAACCTGCGTCGCTTTGCTATTGTTTGTAGTGTGAATTACACAGCCATGATAATAACACAAAAGCTTATTTTATTTTTCATTTATTAAGTAACCTCTATGAGCTACTCAATGTCATATGCATCTCTACCGACACTAGCAAACTGAGAGCAGTAAATAATTAACAACACTATGCTTTACATTGCGTACAAACTTATTATTAAATCGTGTATGCTTATTGGTGAGCGATCGTCATGGCGTGGAAGCTTTACGGAAACCGCACAAAATGGCAAACTCTTTCGGCAAGCCAATTAGCACCTTTTGTCAATCAATTTGCCTCCGGCTTATCTCTGTGACCGCGTCAATCAATTAACAGTTGCAAAATACAGGTAAAATTGACTTTCAGTATGCAAATAGCCAGATATTCGTTATGCAATTATCCGGAATGTGACAAAAACCTATGCGATTATACGTTTTTTTTTACATGCAAAAGAATACGAATGGTTTTGTGTTTCAAAACTTTATGCAATTAACCGAAATATGCAATTAACCGATATGCGATTAAACGGAATCGACTGTACCATTCAATTATTTGATTCATATCTTTCGAATAGAAAACAATTGATAAAGGTAAAAACTTTAAAATCCGAGATGCTTAAAGTTACTTCAGGTGTTCCTCAGGGATCAATACTAGGTCTATTGCTATTTGTATTGTACATTAATGACATTGCATTCACATCTACCTCTGGAAATACAGATATTTATGCAGATGATACTACAGTATATGAATCTGATTATATTATTTTGGATGTACAAAATAGACTTCAAGATCATTTGAATATTATAAATAAGTGGTGTATTTTGAATAATATGTCATTACATCCAGCGAAACTAAATGCATGGTCATAGGAACAAATCACAAGTTCAAACGTTGATATGTTGAAATTAACTGTTGATAGTTTATATATAGAAAGTGTCACAGTTCAAGAGGTCCTGGGAGTTTATGTTGACAGAACTTTGTCTTGGAATGTACAAATAGTCAAAATGTGTTCCAAACTCAATTCTAAAATTGTCTTATTGAAACGTATATCTTACTATTTAACACATGATATGAAGATTATGTTTTGTAATGCCTACATCATGTCTACATTTGATTATTGCTGTACTGTGTAGGGTAAAAGCAAAAAAATAGAAGATAAAATACATAAAATTCAGAAAAGAGCAGCTAGAATAATATTAAACAAACCTTTTCAAACTAATTCTAAGGATATGTTCAATGAACTTCAGTGGCTTTCTTTTCATAACAGATGTCAGTATTATACTGGTGTGTTGATATATAAATCAATAAACAACCTAGCTCCTAATTGCATATCACAACTTTTGACATTCTCGTGTAATAAATAATAGGTATAATCTGGGATCAGCTACACGAAATGATCTTGTTACACGAAAACCGCTAACTAAATAGCGACTTTGGTCGACACGTTTAGAACAATATACCGGTCGACATACGTTCTCTTCCTACTATCCAGTCATTTAAATATAATTATAAAAAGTGTTTGTTGCAAAATGTACATTGATATAAATGATATTAAAGTAAGTTATTACTATATTATTTATTTTTTTTAGCTCAACTGATCAGAGATCAGCAGAGATTATGCCGTGGTGCGGCGTCCGTCGTCCGTCTGTCCGTCTGTCCGTAAACTTTTATTTGTAGCGAATACTCCTCTGAAACTACTGGATGGATATTCATGAAACTTTACAGAAATGTTGCCCATAAAGTCTAGTTGCAAAAATTCATGTTGATGTGAAATCCAAGATGGCCGCCAAAGCCAAAAATAGAGTTTTAAAATACAAGTTTGTAGCGACTAATTCTTGAAAACTATAAGTGATATTGATATGGGACTTTTTCTAAAATGATCAGCATGACATGATGTTGGTCCTTGTCAAAAATCGTTCTGATTCGACGTTAAACATGGCTGCCAGCGGCCATCTTTGTTTACATAGAGTTATATAGTAAAAACTTGTAGCAACTACTCCTCTGAAACTACATGACGGATGTTCATGAAACTTCACAGTAATGTTGCTCTTGATGTCTAGTTGATCCTAGAAAAATTTCAGGCTCGCCGGAAATTCAAGATGGCCGCCACAGCTAAAAATAGATTTAAAATAAATAAGTTTGTAGCGACTACTTCTTGAAAACTATAAGAGATATTGATATGGGACTTTTTCTAAAATGATCAGCATGACATAATGTTGGTCCTTGTCGAAAATTATTTTGATTCGACCTTAAACATGGCTGCCAGCGGCCATCTTTGTTTGCATCTAGTTATATAATGAAAACTTGTAGCGACTACTTCTCTGAAACTACTTGACGGATTTTCATGAAACTTCACAGGAATGTTGCTCTTGATGTCTTTTTGATCCTAGCAAAATTTCAGGTCGGCCGGAAATTCAAGATGGCCGCCACGGCTAAAAATAGATTTTTAAAAAATAAGTTTGTAGCGACTACTTCTTGAAAACTATAAGAGATATTGATATGGGACTTTTTCTGAAATGATCAGCATGACATGATGGTTATCCAAGTCGAACATTATTTTGATTCGACATTAAACATGGCTGCCAGTGACCATCTTTGTTTAATGAAAACTTGTAGGGACTACTCCTCTAAAACTACTGAAGGATTTTCATGAAACTTCACACGAATGTTGCTCTTGATGTCTTATTGATCCTAGCAAAATTTCAGGTCGGCCGGAAATTCAAGATGGCCGCCATGGCTAAAAATAGATTTTCAAAATACAAGTTTGTAGCGACTACTTCTTGAAAACTATAAGTGATATTGATATGGGACTTTTTCTAAAATGATCAGCATGACAAGATGGTTATTTGAGTCGAACATTATTTTGATTCGACATTAAACATGGCTGCCAGTGGCCATCTTTGTTTACATAGAGTTATATAATGATAACTTATAGCGACTACTCCTGTGAAACTACTTGATGGATTTCATGAAACTTCACACGAATGTTGCTCTTGATGTCTAATTGATCCTAGCAAAATTTCAGATCGGCCAGAAATTCAAGATGGCCACCATGGCTAAAAATAGATTTTCAAAATACAAGTTTGTAGCGACTACTTCTTGAAAACTATAAGTGATATTGATATGGGACTTTTTCTAAAATGATCAGCATGACATGATGTTGGTCCTTGTCTAAAATCATTTTGATTCAATGTTAAACATGGCTGTCAGTGGCCATCTTTGTTTACATAGAGTTATACAATGAAAAATTGTAGCGACTACTCCTCTGACACTACTTGACGGATTTTCATGAAACTTCACAGGAATGTTGCTCTTGATGTCTAATTGATCCTAGCAAAATTTCAGATCGGCCAGAAATTCAAGATGGCCGCCACAGCTTTAAATAGATTTTTAAAAAGTAAGTTTGTAACGACTACTTCTTGAAAACTATAAGTGATATTGATATGGGACTTTTTCTAAAATGATCAGCATGACAAGATGGTTATTTGAGTTGAACATTATTTTGATTCGACGTTAAACATGGCTGCCAGTGGCCATCTTTGTTTACATAGAGTTATATAATGAAAACTTATAGCGACTACTCCTGTGAAACTACTTGATGGATTTCATGAAACTTCACACGAATGTTGCTCTTGATGTCTATGATCTTAGCAAAATTTCAGGTCGGCCGGAAATTTAAGATGGCCGCCATGGCTAAAAATAGATTTTTAAAAAATAAGTTTGTAGCGACTACTTCTTGAAAACTATAAGAGATATTGATATGGGACTTTTTCTAAAATGATCAGCATGACATGATGGTTATCAAATTCGAACATTATTTTGATTCAATGTTAAACATGGCTGTCAGTGGCCATCTTTGTTTACATAGAGTTATATAATGAAAACTTGTAGCGACTACTCCTCTGAAACTACTGACGGATTTTCATGAAACTTCACAGCAATGTTGCTCTTGATGTCTAATTGATCCTAGCAAAATTTCAGGTCAGCCGGAAATTCAAGATGGCCGCCACAGCTATAAATAGATTTTCAAAAAACAAGTTTGTAGCGACTACTTCCTGAAATCTAAATCAATCAGTAGAGCTTCAAGGTCATTGACCTCTTGTTTTATTTTGCTTGGATATATATGTACATCATGTAAGACTATTACGGATTTCTTCTATATTCAAATATAATAATATAATTGAGTGTTTGTCGAAGATTGAATGTTAACTTTGATTGTTAGTGTATTTGTTAAAAAACACTAAATATTTGTTAATTTATATACAGAAGGCCGCATTGAAAATATGATGTTTATTTCTTGATATTATGTCATAATGTGTTATTCTTCTTTAAATAAAAAAAATATTATTATTATTATTATTATTATTATTATAGGGCTTTCATTTTTCATCCGATCTTTACCAAACTTTTCCAGAGTGTTACTTCGACAAACTCGAAAACCAACCAAGTCAGATTAGTAACACCGGAGTTTTGGCTCTTGATTTAGTTCAAAGATGCTGTATTTTGCCTCGTGAAGATGATAGGACCTTCATTTGACCGGATTTCAGCAAAATTTTGGAGGGATGATCAGTTCCAAGCCTAGTTGTACAATTATCTCTGTGTTCCGGTTGAATGATTTGGTGGAGTTATGGCCCTTTAAAGGTTTTAATATACAAACTTTGTTTGGACTAGTTCTGCTGAACCCCTGGCCGGATTTCAACAAAACTTTTCAAGGATGAACAGTACCAAGCCTAGTTGTGCATATCATCACCATGTTGCAGTTGAAAGATGATTTTTGGCAGAAAACCTTTAAAGGTTTTAATAATCAAACTTTGTCCGGACTCGTTCTCCTGGCCAGAATTCAGTGAAACTTGGCAAGGAAGATCAGATCAGTATCAAGCCTAGTTGTGTTTGTCGTTGCCATGTTCTGGTCGAATGATTTTTGCCGGAGTTATGGCCCTTTAAATGTTTTAATACACAAACTTTGTCCAGACTAGCCTCTTCTGAATTCCTGGCCAGATTTCAACGAATAATGGCGGGGCTGATGAGTACCAAGTCTAATTGGGCATGTCATCACCGTGTTCCGGTTGAATGATAGTTTGGCAGTTATCTTTTAAGGTTTTAATACACAAACTTTGTCCCGACTAGTTCTCCTGATCCCCTGGCCCAATTTAAACAAATCTTGGCGGGGATGATGAGTATACCCAGTGGGCACACAACGTTGATTCAACGTTGAGATGTGGTTGGATTTTGGTCACGACGTCGATCAACGTTACTTCAACGTTGAATCAACGTTGCCCTGTTCAACCTTCAACCATCAACTTGTATGGGTATGAGACTGACGTTGTATCAACGTTGATTCAACGTTACCGTTCCCAACGTTGGAACATCGTTAGAATTGTAACGTCGTATAGACGTTGATAAAAGGTTGACCTTTCAACATTGTGGATATATATATATATATATGATATATCAATCATATAATTACTAATAACGAGGTTTAGGTAAATGAAAGATGTGATAGATAACACCATTAATCATTGCAGAATTATATACAGTACTCCTTAAATTTCCTCTTTAATTACATATATATTGACGAATTGCATCCGCGGAATTTGTTTTGCAAGTATTCGTTTTGCAAGAAACGTACGTTAGGCCTAATTGCAAGAATAAAATGTCGTATACGTTTTATTGCAAAGGCAGCGTAACCCGTAAAACGTTTATCCTAATTATTCGGTCGGAAGTTTATAACAGATGTTACCTCCCCTGGATATCCGCTAGGAGGCCACTAACGGAAATGCTGACCCAGCCAATCAAATGCAGGGATATAAAATTTCACGCGAAAAACTTAGATTGTGTCTTGTTTACAGAGAAATGTGTGTATAAAATCGAATATTTCAATATTCCAAAAGCATCGGTGAGCAAGTTCGATGTGGTAAGTCAGTGTTACTTTGTTTGATGAGAAAAGTTTGTGTAAAATATTTGTGAATCCCGATCGATTTCGTAGTCGTTGGAATGGGCCCATCTTTTTTGAAGTTTTTTTTTCTTTTTCAAAAAACATTATCCAACAACTTGTCTCTTGAGGATAATGTTCTTTCCGATACTGCACACAATCAGAAATCACAATCAATTTCTAATTATCAATGCAGCCTCGTTTCGGAGGAAAGGTTTTATGCCCCCCACCCACCCCACCCCAACCCCCACCCCACCCTCCCAACACACAAATACCATAATCCGAGCATTCTCTGACCTTACCTGCCCTTTTTACAATTTTTATATTTCATCTGCCTAAAAAGCCACACACAAAAAGATAAAAAAAAAAGAAGGCTTTTAGGGTCAAAGAATGCTTGGATTAAAAATTACGGTGAGATCTTGCAAGCAACGTGTGTGGCTCTACTTGCACACAGTGCCGAAAGCTTTACATCCCGGCAACCGGTGGGGGCTTGGAAATAAAAGTACAGGGATTCCTTAATTAAACTATTCTTGAATGACGAGCTGTGTATTTGTTTACTTTTTTGTGCGGGGTTTGATGATTTACAACTTCCGGTTTTATGACAATACATTCTAGATTTTATTATTAACTACGGCAGCCTAAATATGTTTTTAAGAACAATAGTGCAATAGTTAATGATAAGCAATATTGTTTAAGTAGTTGTTTATCAAGTTCTAAATTGTTTCAATTCCGCCAATGAGATCTTGTTTGTCCGGGTACGTTTCTGTATATTTTGGGACCACTCTGGGTTCAAAGATTTTCGGGTACGTTTCTGTATACATAGATGTACCTCGGGTACCTTTCTGTAGTACACGGAATGACAATGACCCCATCAGCCATACTTTCGCAGTACCTAAAGTCCTGAGTCATGTGATGGCAAACAAAAAATCATTAATTCTGGCCCCAGCTATTTTTATATCCATCTTGATTTGAGCTTGAACAAGCGCTTCTAGTAGCTATAGCGATTAAATTGTATAACCATTTAAACATTTGTGTACATAACGCGCAGGATTGAAAGGGTGGGTTATCAATCTGTTTTGCAGCAACATTGTTTAAGCAGCCATTACCCAACTGGCAGCTGAAGTATGAAAACATGTGGAAAGAGTAAAATACTAAAGAATCAAGTGATTGTTCTCTTAAAGGTCCTTATTCTCTTTCAGGACGATGTCAAATGGATTGATGGCGAAAATCAATATAAATGGAAATTTCCCTTCAAGAACACAAGTCTCTGCAAACTTATAATTGGTAATGTTACTTTGTATTAATTAAAGGTATTAAAGCTAGCTCTGTAGAGGGCAACATGTACAGTACGGCTCACGCGAAGCACACACTTTACTCGATTCGCCGAGTTTGGCCCTATTGAGTGCCGAGCGAATCTACGCCACTTCAGTGTTTGGATTTGGCGACTGTTAACCATGAGTGCACCCCTTTGGCGATATATTTTTGGGAACAAATCTAAATTTTCCGACAACTTCAACTTGTCCGACATCGCGCTTGAAAAAGACTCAGTCGGCAGGAATATACAAACGCCGAGTGCATCTTTTCTGTGCAAACTTGACATGACTGATAAATATAATGAATACATAAAAAGTCATTTCGAAAAAAATATGGAATGCATTTAATCAAGTTTTTTCCGTTTCTGTTGTCAATAAATCAGTTCTCTTGCGACCGACATAAATAATTTGGATACCCATAATCCCTAGCGATGTAGGTACCTTTTAGAAAGGCGGCACTAAGAACGGGTTTAATGACCCGGAATTCTTTACAATTTGTTTTATTATTTTTACTAAAAACTCGTCGATATAATAATAATCAACAGCAGAATCATAAATCATAATTAACCGATTAAATAAAAGATTAAAATTTCCAGTATAGTAATTACTAATTGTATTTTATGTTCAGTCGCCGCGAAGCCGGTAATAGGAACCGCTATATAATTATCGTGACATTATGTGGGCATTCGAATTTTCAAAAAACAAAAATAAAAAATTGTCAATGTCTTCCGCCTTTTTTAAAAGTTATTGAATAATTATGCATTAGAATAACTGCAGTAATAAATGTTGCACCTTTTACCTGTGCAGTTTCGATTCAGCAAACTCCAAGTTTGTATACGCGAAGTATCCTGGCATTATGCGCGAAGCATCACGGCGTAAGTTTGTCGAGAGCCGATTTCCACGCCGAGTAGTTTTATCACCCAAACTCCACGTAATTAGGCGATTTGTAAATTCCTCACTCGGCGTGAAATGGTTGTACGCCGTGGCCTTTTGATATATTAAATGTGTAAATAAACAGATTCATATATATCTTACTTTCCTTTTCAGTAAATTTGTTCATATATATCTTTCTTTCCTTTTCAGACAGTGTCCTGGCTTCCCACCAAGTGATGGAGACCTTTGTGGAGGATGAAATTAAAAGGTTTTTAAAATGGCCTGGTGACTATCACGAGAAAATTCAAGGACCAAGGACAATATTAGTATTCCGGCGGAAGGATTTGTGTATGGTGGCGAAACCACTTGACTTTTTGATTGGATTCATGGGGGAAAAAACTGGAAAAAACCCAGATCGAATGGGTATAACTTAATTGGCCTGGTGACTATCACGAGAAAATTCAAGGACAATATAACTATTCCGGCGGAAGGATTTGTGTATGGTGGCGAAACCACTTGACTTTTTGATTGGATTCATGGAGAAAAAAACGATCGAATGAGAATAACTTAATATTTAACGGATTTTATTCGACTACAGTGCACATAACCCTCCAAAGTGTTAGTAACTTAGTAGTGAAATGTTTTTATTACATTTCTACATCTGAAAGATTGGGATTTTTCAGTTAAAGAATATTCACATTCTCTAAATAGTAACTCCGAACACAAAAATAACTGATGTTGAAATATGCCGTCAATAAAGTGCTGTTGACGTAGACTCTATCCACCCTTAACGTTCAATAAAACAAATAATTTAGGTTAAAATTATACACAAAGCGATTTGAAATGTAATAAATAGATTATTTATCTGCTGGGCTCGATTTATATAGGGAAATCCTTCACTTGGTGGTGGTCATGTTTGTTCCATTTTAAAGGAATAGTTACAACACTATCATCTCATGAAGGATTTCCCTATAAATGATCGCAGCAGTTAAATAATCTCTATATATCCATTATAGCTTCATCAATTTTATCATTTATGCATTTTGATCATGTGCTATTTGTGTAGGCGATTGATGTCACGTGATCACTGTAGATTGTTATTGTCACATGATCGAATTGTAGACTTATTGTCACGTGGTCGCTGTGGAGATTGTTAGTCATGTGGTCGCTGTGGAAAGTGTTATTGTCACATGTTCGCTGTATATACTGTTATTGCCACATGGTCGCTGTGGAGATTGTTATTGTCACATGATCGTTGTATAGACTGTTGTCACGTGGTCGCTGTGGAGATTGTTATTGTCACATGATCGCTGTATAGACTGTTATTGTCACGTGGTCGCTGTGGAGATTGTTATTGTCACGTGGTTGCTGTGGAGACTGTTATTGTCACATGATCGCTGTATAGACTGTTATTGTCCGTGGTCGCTGTGGAGATTGTTATTGTCATGTGGTCGCTGTGGAGATTGTTATTGTCCGTGGTCGCTGTAGAGATTGTTATTGTCACATCATCGCTCTATAGACTGTTATTGTCACGTGGTCGCTGTGGAGATTGTTATTGTCAAGTGGTCGCTGTGGATATTGTTATTGTCACATGATTGCTGTATCGAATGTTAGTCACGTGGTCGCTGTGGAGATTGTTATTGTCACGTTGTCGCTGTGGAGATTATTATTGTCACATGGTCACTGTATAGACTTATTGTCACGTGGTCGCTGTGGAGATTATTATTGTCACATGATTGCTGTATAGACTGTTATTGTCACCTGGTCGCTGTGGAGATTGTTATTGTCACATGATTGCTGTATAGACTGTTATTGTCACGTGGTCGCTGTGGAGATTGTTATTGTCACGTGGTCGCTGTGGAGATTGTTATTGTCACGTGGTCGCTGTGGAGATTGTTATTGTCACATGATTGCCGTATAGACTGTTATTGTCACGTGGTCGCTGTGGAGAAATTAACCTTGGGTTATTGTCACATCATCGCTGTATAGACTGTTATTGTAATGTGGTCGCTGTGGAGATTGTTATTGTCACATGATTGCTGTATCGAATGTTAGTCACGTGGTCGCTGTGGAGATTGTTATTTATTTGTTGTAAAAATTCCCCCCAGTTACAAAAATTCCCCCTTCTGAGGGCTGCGGGCCCCTTCCCCCAAAGTAGCGTGAAGGCCCTGCGTGAGATTATTATTGTCACATGATCGAATTGTAATGTGGTCGCTGTGGAGATTGTTATTGTCACGTGGTCGCTGTGGAGATTGTTATTGTCACATGATTGCTGTATAGACTGTTATTGTCACGTGGTCGCTGTGGAGATTGTTATTGTCATGTGGTCGCTGTGGAGACTGTTATTGTCACATGGTCGCTGTGGAGATTGTTATTGTCTTGTGATTGCGGTGTAGATTATAATTGTCACTTGATTGCGGTGTTCGACAATTTATAAATAGCTAGACTTGTTTTGTTGACATAATTACAGAAATATTTTTTAACTGTTGCCTTTGTTATAGATTGAATTTTTTTTTATTATTAAAGGTGATTGATTCGATTTGTAGTGAGGTATTATCTTAAACCCCAAAATTTTACATTAAATAAAACCCTTACCCTTCTATGAATGCATAATGGACTGACCTTTTGTTAAATTTGGACCTTTCCATTTATGATACAAAGGGTTGTTTTGGAGAAATGACTGATGAGCAGCCAGAAAGTGTACACCCTGATCAGCCTGCGAGTTCTAAGTTCACACTGCATGCAAAGGCTATTGTGGTCATAGCATGAACAGTATATCAAAGGACTATATGGTCGAGCATTTGTACATTTTCTTTCCAGCAGAAAAGTATTCGTTAGAAAATTTGATTCAACGTCTTCAGTCTTCAACGTTGGTCGGTCTTCAACGTTGTTTCAACGTTTGGTTTTCAACGTTGTTTCAACGTTAGAATTTCAACGTTGATTCAACGTCAGAATTTCAACGTTGATTCAACGTTGATTCAACGTCAGAATTTCAATGTCCAATCACCTTTCAAATCCAACTAAAAATCAACGTTGATTCAACATTGGTACCTGACGTTGATTCAACCATGATTCAACGTTGTTGTGCCCACTGGGTACGAAGTCTAGTTGGGCATATCATCATCGTGTTCCGGTTGAATGTTAGTTTGTCAGAGTTATGGCCCTTTTAAGGTTTTAATACACAAACGTTGTCCCGACTAGTTCTCCTGATCCCCTGGCCCAATTTAAACAAATCTTGGCGGGGATGATGAGTACGAAGTCTAGTTGGGCATGTCATCACCGTGTTCCGGTTGAATGATAGTTTGGAAGAGTTATGGCCCTTTTAAGGTTTTAATACACAAACGTTGTCCCGACTAGTTCTCCTGATCCCCTGACAAGATTTAAACGAAATACAGACTAGTTCTCCTGAACCTCTGGCCAGTACCAAACCTTGTTGTGCATGTCATCACCATGTTCCGGTTGAATGATTTTTGACAAAGTAATGACCCCTTATACACAAACTTTATCTTTAGCCAGTAGAACGTCCACAGGACCTCTTGTTTTAGGCTACAAACATATTCAAACAGGTGACCAAGCTGGGGTATTAATCACCTTCAGTGATCGCTGCAGCAACTCTGCAGTTCAGGGTGAGAAGGTTCTAGGCCCATTTTCCATATTTTATCTCGATGTACATGGAAGATGAGCCTGGCATGTTCATGCCTGTTAGGCGCCATATAACCTTTTCATGTGTTGGTGCGCCTTAAAACCCCAATTCAATTCAATTCTAGTTCCTTTTATTGCTGCTTGTTGTTGCTTGTGGAGCTTGACATAGTTATCACACTAGCATCTGAGATATTAGTGTATATAGACTATTTAAAGTTCTCACCTTCCTTGCTCTGGATAAGGACCAGACTTCATTAATGTTTTCCTTTTTGTCAAGTGGCCTTGTGAAGAGATCGACTTAGCTATCACTTTGGCATCTGAGTGTTTGTCCGTGCATTTGTTGTATGTCCAGATTAATATGTTTTTTGTTCTGGATATTGACCAAACTTCCAATGTGTTCCTTTTATGGACCTGAAATGGTTTGCCAACTTTTGCGTTTTCAGAGCCTTTTAAATTGATGAGAATTGCTTATAAATATCCTGACCAGTTTTATTCACTGGAACTTCAGAAGGAAAGAATGCTCATTTAGTTCTGATCTATGCCATTTTAACGGGATGTATTATGATATGGGGTTGTCCGTCAGATGGACCCACAAATTAAGTTGCTTGGATGTATTACTGTTCAGATTATATGTAAATGTTTTATGTGGCAAGATACAACATTTCCGTTTCATTTGGCTAATATAAAAAGTGCATTGCATTAGCCACATAAGTATACATTTGTGAGTTTGAACGAACGTACGTACTTCAATCGGTAAACAATGACCCATTCTGCACGATAACTTCGAAAGCATAACACCCATTAAACTTCATAAGTACATAGCCCTTAATGAGAGAAGGAACCCTATTGTTTTTGGGGTCAGTAGGTTAAAGGTCAGTGACTTATAAACTGTTAGACCTAAACTCTTGAAATTGTATAGAAGTAGTACCCGTGGTAAAACAATGATTCCTATAAACTTAAGTGATAGTTTGTCAAAGGTCAAAGTTTAATGTCACAGTGACCTGATCATAAAAACATCTTCCGCACTATGATTTTTTGTGTCGCCAGCATAGTATGGTGGCTGCGTCAATAGCATCATATTTTGTGAGGGATTAAACCCACCATTTTTCAACCTTTATTACTGAATTGTCCTTAGTGAAAGGATGACTCCTTAGTATAATTGATCTAGGGTCAGTAGTTCAAAGGTCAATGTCAATGTGATACGATAATGAATTTTTTTTTCGCTCAATAACTTATGAAGGATTACATCCACCATCTTCAAACTTTATAACTGGATTAAATTTGTCTTTGTTGAGAAAATGACCCCCATTAAGATTTGGGTGTCAATAGGTCAAAGGTCATGTTCACTGTGACCTATTTGTGTTATTGTCTGTCACACTTTAATCTGCAACGTAATATTGGCCATAACTTGAAATGTATTTGGCCTATGTTCATGACACTTCACACACATCTTCATCTTACCCTAAGGAATGTTGTAACACATGTCTTTTAACTCTTTAATCTTTATAGTTAGATTGTTCTTGCTGAAATGAGCACATGGCAGGCGATACAAGTGTTCCTAGGAACACATGGCAGGCAATACAAGTGGTTCTAGGAACACATGGCAGGCAATACAAGTGTTCCTAGGAACACATGGCAGGCGATACAAGTGTTCCTAGGAACAGCCTTCTAGTTGTACTATTTTACCTACAATCTTGAAACTTCATACAAATAATATCCATGGTGAAACAACGAGCCTGTTGATTTTAATGTTAGTTGGTCGAATGTCAAGGTCACTTTGACATGATTATTCTTTCACCACTGTTATTCATGAACTATTTGACCTTCAATTTTGAAACTTTATACAATAGTGCTCTTTATTTTATGCTTAGCAGTGAAATAGTGGATTTTAGCAGTAAAATAAAAGTGGTATTTCAAACGTGTGAAATATAGAGTTTTAATTATATTTTTAACTACTTTTATTTTCAATATTGAAAACCATTTTTTTTTTTTTTTTTTAGAAAATAACTGTTTAATATATATCATTCGACTGTAATTGGTCTAACTAAGAAAATTAGCTATAGTTTTTAAAACTGGTCAAGTATTTCAGAATTGTTGTCATTTACAGTAAAAAATGTCAGTTGGTAATTTTTTTCAAAAACTACTTTTTTTCAGAAAGTTGCTATAAAAGATATATCATTGGATTGGAAATAACTTAACTAAGAAAATGAGTAGTATTGAAATCGGTTAAGTAGTTTAGAAGTTATGGGGAATTAAAAAACAGCAATTTTATCATACTAAGCCATTGACGTCGTCAAATTATTTTTTTTTTCTGCATACTGCAGTACACTTTGATTAAAAAGCATAAAATAAAAAGAAAATGTGTTGTTTTGTCGTGAATAACAGATTTTATTTCATCTTGAAGTGATGAAACTTCAATAATATAAAGTTTTCACATTTCTCGATGAAATAAAATCTGTTATTCACTCCAAAACACCAAATATCCTCTATTGATTAAACAACAACTTTACTCACATATACTCGTCGACTTGATATAGAGTCAAATGAAATTGAATCCATATGGATTCAAGTTAATATACAGGGCTATAAACCGTTTCTTTTAAATTTTGTTTATAGACCACCAGATGTACACCAAACGTGGATTGATTTATATGAAGGACAAATTGAAACTGCTAACATTTTTAGCTCGACTGATCGGAGATCAGCAGAGCTTATGCCGTGGTCCGGCGTCAGGCGTCCGTCTGTCCGTAAACTTTTTTTTGTAGCGACTACTCCTCTGAAACTACTGAATGGATTTTCATGAAACTTTACAGAAATGTTGCCCATGAAGTCTAGTTGATCCTAGCAAAAATTCATGTTGATGTGAAATCCAAGATGGCCGCCAAATCTAAAAATAGGTTTTTAAAAAACAAGTTTGTAGCGACTACTTCTTGAAAACTCTAAGTGATATTGATATGGGACATTTTCTAAAATGATCAACATGACATGATGTTGGTCCTTGTCGAAAATCGTTTTGATTCGACGTTAAACATGGCTGCCAGTGGCCATCTTTGTTTACATAGAGTCATATAATGAAAACTTGTAGCGACTACTCCTCTGATACTACTTGACGGATTTTCATGAAACTTCACAGGAATGTTGCTCTTGATGTCTAATTGATCCTAGCAAAATTTCAGTTCAGCCGGAAATTCAAGATGGCCGCCATGGCTAAAAATAATTTTTCAAAATACAAGTTTGTAGTGACTACTTCTTGAAAACTATAAGTGAAATTGATATGGGACTTTTTCTAAAACGATCAGCATGACATGATGTTGGTCCTTGTCAAAAATCGTTTTGATTCAACCTTAAACATGGCTGCCAGCGGCCATCTTTGTTTACATAGAGTTATATAGTAAAAACTTGTAGCGACTACTCCTCTGAAACTACTTGGCGGATTTTCATGAAACTTTACAGGAATGTTGCTCTTAATGTCTAATTGATCCTAGCAAAATTTCAGGTCGGCCGGAAATTCAGGATGGCCGCCACGGCTAAAAATAAATTTTCAAAAAACAAGTTTGTAGCGACTACTTCCTGAAATCAAAATTAATCAGTAGAGCTTCAAGGTCATTGACCTCTTGTTAAATTTGAAACTCACATTCTTGGTGACTTAAATCTTAATTGCATGCCTAATAATTCAGTCGAATTGTTCAAAAACAAGAGATGGCAATCGTTTATACAGAAATTCGACCTAACACAATTAGTGACAATTCCAACGCGTGTAACTCAAAAGGGTTCGACCATAATTGATCATATTTATACCACAAATCCCAATATACTTTCTGATGTAAATATTCCATTTTACAGTATAAGTGATCACTATCCGGTGTGTTGCACACGATTATTCAGACCAATTATAAGTAAAAACAATACACACATATCTATTAATTATATGTCTTTCAAGAAGTTTGATCTAAACTTATTTCAAGAACAATTAGCTATGGCTCCACTTGAATTAATTGAATTGTACAGTGACCCTAATCAGTCTCTTAATTGCCTTTATAATTTACTTAATAAAATTTTATGTAAACATGCTCCTGTAAAAAAGAAGAGAGTCAAATATCATACTCAACCAGGATGGTTTAATGAAGGGATCAAAAACGCTATCTTTGAGCGAGATAGATTACACAGGCAGGGCGAATATGATAAATATAAAACTATGAGAAATAAAATTGCATCTATGATAAAGAAAAGCAAAAAATACTTTTATAATGACACTATCAGAGAAAATAAAAGTCCAAGCTATTTGTGGAAAACGCTTCGAACGATAAGTAATCCTAATGAAGGCAGATTGGAAAATGCATCTTTACCTAAAGCTATAATTATAAATGATAATATTATAGATGGAAATTTGAATATTTTAAACGCATTAAATGAACATTTCATAAACATATCTAATATTATAGAAAAAACATCATTTGTCACAGTAAACTTCAAAAAACTGCAACAGTGTATGAACGAAAAACTGAAGTTCAAAACTTTTTCTATAGAAGAAATAACACCGATTGATATAAACTTTACTTAATTGTAAAGAGAACTATGAAAAAGGTAAACGGCAATAATGTCACCCCATGTAATATGCGTTTTGCTGGGAAAATACAGGATAGAAAAGATCGGATTTTTGAAATTGTATTCGTAATTGTTTTAGACAAGCCGATTACGGAGATTTTCCGATCTTATTCGTTTACAATCGGAACTGCCTCGTCGGATTGGCGACGAGTTGATGGATTCGTTTACTATCGGAACTGCCCCGAGTATTTTGTTTTCGTTCAACTGAATGGCATTGCGCATGTCCGATAAAATTGTAAAAACTCGTAGTTCTCCGGCAGGAATAAACGGCTGGGCAGCATTTTATTCAAGATATTGTTTTGATCATAATTAATAATTTACAGAACTGGAATACGAACCTTGTTGCTTCTTAGAATACTCATAAAATAGCTTTGCATACATATAAATGCAGTAATATTGAGTATTTAATATTTTACATTAAAAATCGCGTAGATATAGGTAGTGCCTCTTTAAAAAAGGCATTTGATCTTGTGGGTCATCAAATACTATTGTATAAACTTAAATTGTACCATTTCTCAGACAAAACCATTAAATTGTTCACATCATATTTAAGTAATCGCAAGCAAAGAATGAAGGTTAATGGCCAGTTTTCTGATGAAATGATAATAAAATCAGGTGTTCCTTAGGGCTCCATATTAGGCCCTCTTTTATTTCTCCTGTATATTAATGACATATCAATATCACCAAATGCAATAAATATTGATCTGTATGCAGATGACTCTACTCTCTATGAATCTGATCATAATATAGATGTGATCGAGAAAAAATTACAGGAAAATCTGAATGCTGTCAAAAGTTGGTGTTGCATTAATAACATGGCACTGCACCCATCAAAAATTAAATGTATGCTTATCTCCACAAAATATAAGGTTAATAATGCCAAAGAAATGTTTTTATATATTGACGATGTCTTAATAGAAAAAGTATCTGTACATAAACTACTAGGTATATATATTGATAATACACTATCGTGGAAGTATCAAATATTTAAAGTTTGTTCAACACTCAATACTAAAATTGCATTATTAAAAATATTATTTACTATTTAACATATGATATGAAGAAAATATTTTATAACGCTTACATTATGTCATCGTCTGACTATTGTTGCACTATTTGGGGAAAGGGAGTTAATTCGAAAGCTGAAATCATGAAAATAACAAAAATTCAAAAAAGGGCAGCACGAATAATACTGAATAAAGACTTAAATACTAATTCAAAGTTAATGTTTAAAGAATTGGGTTGGTTATCATTCGAAAACCGATGTTTATATCATATAGGAATATTAGTTTTTAAATGTAAAAATGAACTAGTACCAAAATACCTGTCACTTCTAATTTGCTTCTCTCACAATGAAAATTATGTGTTGCGTTCCATTTAGCAAAAAGATCTTGTTCCACTAAAACATAGAACAAACTCTTTTAAAGATTCTTTCAGCTATTACAGTACAATAGTATGGAATACAATTCCTTTACATATACGTAACATCAATAGCTTTAATTCGTATAAATACAATTTAAAACAATTTCTTTTCCAAAAACAGGATATAAACTAACTGATATTACAATATAATTATGTCGCTGTTGGGTTGTTGTTATTTTTTCTTTATTTTTTTTTTCTTCTTGAGTGCAACTGGCACTGTATGCATGTAATTGCTTCATATATGACACTACAGATATCTTGATTATGAATTAAGAATATTATGAATGTATTAACCAATGAGTGTTTGTCGGATATGAAGTATTGTTGTGTATATGGATGTTTGCGTGTGTGCACATGAGTATGCGTGTTTTTTTATTATATGAATTTATAACTGTTATAGCATTATTGTTCGAAGGCCACATTGAAAATAAGTGTTTGTATTTTATATGCATAACTTAATGTGTTTTAACCTTTGTTAAATAAAGAAATTATTATTATTATTATTATTATTATTATTATTATTATTATTGGAGGAATTATGATCAGTCATTTAACTCAGATTGGAAATGCAATAACAATTTCATGAAAATTCCCAGCAGGGATCTGTTTCATCCATGTTTAACTTCTTTAATACATATATATGTTGGCTATTGCAGTGGAGAGAACCAAACTTGAGCCCATACCTGTAGATGCTGACAGTGACTTTGGTACCATGACTGGAGACACAGATAATGAAGCTGACAGGTATGGTAAAGTCAGTAAAGTTAAGCTTTAAAAAAGAAAAATATGGTAATTGAGATTATAAATCTTATATAAATTGAGAGCCACTCAAATAGCAGCTCTCTCAGAGGGAAGAGGAATGCATATCTGTGGTTTTCTTTAAATCTAATTATCAATATCACATAGATTGTTATAAGGTTTTGAGAAATTTGATCCAAATCAATGTGCTGAGGTCTCATCCCAGTGGTCCTATCACAGAACCTGTAACCTCTAAGTTGTCAAACAAATACAGCAACCATTACACCATAACACACTACCATAAACACACAGTGATATACATACCTACATGGAGTGATATATAATTATACAGACCAACCATAACACGAACACCTCCTGCCAAAACCATGAAGTAACTGACATACACACCAACCATTACACCAACACCTGACATAACCACGGAAAGCCATACACACCAACCATTACACCAAAACCTCCTGCCATAAACATGCAAAGACATACATACCAACTTTTTCAACATCACCTCCTACCATAACGATATATATATATATATCTTTATTTCCTCCATATTGAAGATTCACATATATAAGTACAAATACTACAAAGTTACACTTGCACGTAATAACCATGTATATAAAATGAACAAGAACATATTTACCAGTACATTTAAAAAGTTACCTGATTTAATAGTTATTTCAAACTAATATAGAGTCTCAAGTAAATGATAATAGATTAAAGAAGTGGTACATATACATCAATGATAAATGGCAAAGAGCATACTTCAGCAATTGGTGGTCATTAGAAAAACCTTAGCGAGACGAAATTACAAGATTAATCAAACCCATTTAAGTACGCATAGATCTGCCTCCTGCTACATTACCACAACACACAATATATAAATTAATACAACCGATTGTATAAATCTAGATAATTGGAAGATTTAAACTAAACAGACTGTGACGAAACAAAACACGCTTTATATTATATATTAATACGCAAAACACACACTATTTTAAACATGTATACTCAGCAAAAATAAAAAGTATCCACTTTGTTTTTCTGCAAAATCTGAGACTGTAAGAAAGAACTAACAATGGTAGCATGATTTTCTTTTAATAACATCTTTGTTTGATGTTCACACAAAATTTCATCGAAATATACCGAATACTTTAAAAATAAATCAAACTTTAAAAACATGGGTATGAAAACAAAATTAACATATTTTTTTATTATTCGGTATATTTCGATAAAATTTTGTGTGAACATCAAACAAAGATGTTATGAAAAGAAAATCATGCTACAATTGTTACTTCTTTCTTACTGTCTCAGATTTTGCAGGAAAACAAAGTGGATACTTTTTATTTTTGCTGAGTATAGTAATATCAAATAGCACTGCAAGGTGCTGTGACAACAATATAAAATGAACATGAACCTATGTACAAATAACTTTACAAAGTTACCTGATTTTATAGTTCTTAACTATTGAGTCTGAAGACATACATGTATATATATATGTCTGAAGACATACATGTATATATATATGTACATAAATGGGTTTGATTAATCTTGTAATTTCTTGTATACGCATGCACATATATATACATGCACATATATACATACATATATATATACATATATACACATACACATACACACACACACACACACATATATACACATATATACATGCACATATATACATACATATATACACATACACATACACATACACATACACACACACATATATACACATATATACATACATACACATACATATATGTATATATGCACATACGTATATGACAAAGAACATACTTCAGTAATTGGTGGTCATTAGAAAAACCTTGTCGAAACGAAATGTCGAAACGAAATTACAAGATTAATCAAACCCATTTATGTACATATATTTCTGGCATTTACTTCCTTACCCCAACTTGCCCGTCATCTTTGAGCAAACGTTCTAATTCATCACATGGTGCGCCTAACATAACACCAAGTCTAGCATATGAATCCAAGTTAGTTGTAAAATGCCAAACAGGAGAACCAAATGCTACCTTCATATCATACATAAATTTGCATCTGTATTCACATAAATAAACGCATTCAAACATAGAATGGTTAACATCACATCTATATAAGACACAGCACTTTGAACAAAGCTTTTCAGTTTGAAACGAGCAAAGCATAGACACCATGTTTATGACATTTCTGCAGGTCACACTACACCAATTCATTTTCCATAGGCCTACTTTATAGCTCTAAGCTCTGTACTGAGTTCCCTAATATAGGAAGCTATCTTTTTTATTACTTGTTTTGAAAGACCTATCTTAGTTTTATCAAAAAAACATACATAAGCCATACATTGAGTATGTTTTGAAAAAGCTGTTTGGGTCGGATGGTGCTGACCCACCTACTTGCATGTAGAAACATGAGGGAAATGTAAAATATACTTATTTTTTTGATTATGCAACACATTATGAATACATTGCACAAATGTATGATTTAACCTTTATAAGTACTCTTCAAAAGTTGAATGTTAATTTTTTAGCAAGATATTTTGGGTTGTTTACCTTGTCAACCAATCAAAATTAAGAGATTCTGTGTAATAGCTCCGAATTTACCCTGGAACTTTTTCCCTGCCCGCTGATTGGTTGGTAATTGGTGTAGTCTGATCTGCAGCTGCTCATCAGTTTTGTGTTATTACGACACATTCTCCATATTGGACTCTCGTTAAACACTGGCTGAACACTGTGAAACTCAAAAAGATCTGGATCGTTTGTCCGCATATACCCTAAATATTCTTCGCGCTCTTTAACTCCCCGATTTATTTCTCGCTTCCAAACATGTTTTGATAGGAATACACCATTTTCAATATAATTTTCTAATATGGCAAATAAGCCATATTTCATCAGTACTGGTACAATATTGTGTACATACCCTTTCTGCGTATTTTCCGTCTGCTTAAAATTGGAGCATATTCTAAATAAAAATAAGTCTTTAATTCGAGAATGAATTTTCAGCCGACATAACTGACCAAGCAAAGTGAGTTTTTTCTTATCAATTTCTGATTCAATTGAGTACGCACCAAGTAGTCCTAACGCAATGACTGTTCTTGTTCTCTTTCTCATGCCTTGAATATGTTTAAGACAAAATCTGTGACATCTTTTTAAGAAGAGAATGTCACTTTCTTTGAGAGAGTACCACATCTCACATCCAAATAATCCTTTGGGAAGCACAATAGACTTATATATTTTTCTAGATGTAAATGGATGCAGCCCACCCTCCCGGTATATACCACTGCATTTGAGGCTTAAAAGAGTTCCCTTAATCCTTGCATTTGCTTCTTTCAAATTGTCTTCATGCTGTATGTATTTTTCAAAGCACACGCCAAGATGGTTATATGATGTTTCTTCATTTATAGTGTCATTGCCAATTTTCCAGATCCTTTTAGACTTTAGAAACTTAGACTTGGTTTCATTGCACACAACTACAGCAGACTTGGAAGCATTATATTCGTAACCCCAACTGCAAGTGTAGTCGTAGCAAATGTTTATTAATCTGTCCATACCAAGTTTTGTTAAAGAAAGGAGAGTCATGTCATTGGCTGCCACGGTACAAGGAATAGATATTCCGTGAATATTCAAACCAAATCTTGAAACTTTAATCTCCTTGATTAAACCATCGATAGCATAAGTACAAAAATGGAGAGCTCTAGCCGCCTTGTCTAGTACCGATGTTGACTGAGAACGTTTCTGACTTGTATCCCTTGTAGATAACACAGCTTTCACGATTATTATGAAGGTCAACGAATGCTTTCCAAGTTCTTAATTTCATCCCCATGTCATTTAGTTTGTAAAAAAGTCCAGAATGCCATACTTTATCAAAAGCTGTTTTTACATCAAAAAAGCACACATATAATGGACTTCCTTCCTCCTTCGTAGTATGTACGCATTCACGAAGTAAAAATGACGTCATGAGGCTACCTATTCCACTCTGGAAACCTCCTTGCAGTGGGTTCACTTGTATATCAGATTCTGTCTTGACACGGTGTAGTAATAATCTTTCGTACAGTTTTAATATGTTTGAAGATAACGTAATTGCACGGTAGGTGCTTGGATCTTCTTTTTTTTTGCGACCACCTTTATACAGTGTGATAATCAATCCCGATTTCATCGCGTTAGGAGTGTAAGAATAACAATACATTAAGTTCATGAGACTAAGCAATACTCTGTTTAACTCATTCCCTCCATATTGCAAGTGCTTATTATAGATAGAGTCGCTGCGTTGTTTGAGACATCAACATGAGATTCAATAGTTTGTTGGAATTCTAAATTGAATGAAGGCTTAATAACATCTGTATATCCCCATTGTTCTGCTATTGATTTTGCATTTCGATAAATTTTATTGTTGAACTTCATTTCAGAGCTTGTATGCATTTTGTCTTTGTTTTTCCCTGCCGCTATTAGCTTCCAGAAATACCCTGCGTCCATTTCAGCGGCGTTATCGATGTCTTCATTCAGCGAATTTAGATATGTTTCTGGAGAAACCCTAAGATGTTTACGAAACTACCGTTTGGCGTCCTTGTACCTAGTATACGCAATATGTGCGTCATCCCTTGGTCTGCCATTCTCAATCCACAATTCCCTCAAATGTCGCATACTAGAATGTAACTCTTTAAGAGCGCTATTCCAATAGGGCTTTAAATAGTGTCTAAACTTAGTTTGTTTAAAACTTTTCTCTGAAGCTTTAACTACATCAGAACAGATATCACAATACATGTTATCAATACACAATCTAGCCTCAACAATTGTAGTTGGTGGATAGTACAAACGATATTTTAACATACAACTCAATTCATTTGTATACAATACAATTTCGTCGCTTGTAACGTTTTTCCACTTAACTGTTTTACAAAAATTATCTGTCGTTCTACTTAAATAATCAACATGTGGTAATCTGAAAGCACAAACTAAAGGTCTATGACTTGAAACATTCAAAGAATTGTCATCTAAAATAGAACAACCAATAATCAAGTCTATCATATCGGTTGGCATTAAAATATGATCTATTAAAGACTCATATCCACCATTATATGAGACAAATGAGGAATGTGCACCTTCACAGAGTGGTAATGTATTGACAGCTTCAAGGTTATTGTAGATTAAAAAGTTATTCAAGTAATCACTTCTTTTGTCCCTGTATCTAATAAAAGTATTGCCCTGCAAATGAGCATTAAAATCACCAAGGAGTATAACTTTTCCCTTTTGCTCATGTATAGAAGTGATTTCATTTACCTTTTCAACATAGTCAGCACATAGTTTCTGAGGAAGGTTACTACTAGGAAAGTAGACTTGCACAATTGTCAATAAACTTTCATTAGGTAACTATTTGTATGCCTACAAGTCTGTCATCATCAAATAAAACGGGGCTCACAAAATCATTTAATTGTCTTTTCCATATTATAGCTACACCATCCTTGCCATACCTCCGATTTTCTTCGAGTCTTGAATTATCTGAGACACTTAGACTAACGTAATCTCTATGGATCGAGTCTAAGAAGTGACTGTCCCTTTCTAAAAGCCAATGTTCCGAGAGACCACAAATATCTATGTTACTTTCAACTAATACATTACTTAAATAGTAACTGCTTGACATAATGCCAGTCGCATTCCAAGTCATGATATTTAATGTATGCATTGTGAAAATATGGAGGTACAGAAAGAGCAATATTAGTGATACCATTGTGTAAACGAAAAACATGCAATAGAATGTGAATTTGTCTAAACAAATGCTTCATTGTCAGAGTCACCAAAACGATGGTTTTGGTCGGTTTGGCAGTGCATATATTGGCTAGTAGACAAATTGAATTTGTTTAATATCACTCACCAACACGTTCTTGGTTGTTAAGAGCCATCGGTTATTGGGATGATTATCATAGTTGTGTTCTTTTCTTTTTCTGTATGCGTTCCTGGTCACCCAAGGTCTGCACTCGACATGGCGTGGCCAAAACCCCTCAAATGTAACCATGTCAGTGTTTTCATCAACTTCAACGTTGAGTCTGATCGTTACGCCGTAACCATGGAGGGACATACGTACGCAACAATCATTACACCAGCACCTACCATAACCATGGACAGACTAGATGTACACACCAACTATAACAATATCACCTCCTACCATAACCATGAACCAACTAGACATACACACCAACCGTTACACCAACACGCCTGCCATAACCATGGACAGACTAGACATACACACCAACCATTACACCATCACCTCCTGCCATAACCATGGACAGACTAGACATACACACCAACCATTACACATCATCTCCTGCCATAACCATGGACAGACTAGACATACATACCAACCATTACACCAACACCTCCTGACATAACCATTGACAGACTAGACATACACACCAACCATAACATTACACCATCACCTCCTGCCATAACTATGGACAGTCTAGACTAGACATACACACCAATCATTCCACCATCACCTCTTGCCATAACCATGGACAGTCGAGACTAGACATACACACCAACCAGTACACCATCACCTCCTGCCATAACCATGGAGTGACATACGTACACACCAATCATAACACCAACACCTCCTGCCATAACCATGGAGTGGAGTGTTGGTGTAATGGTTGGTGTGTTTGTCACTCCATGGTTATGGTAGGAGGTGATGGTGTACTGGTTGGTGTGTATGTCTAGTCTTGACTGTCCATGGTTATGGCAAGAGGTGATGGTGAAATGATTGGTGTGTATGTCTAGTCGAGACTGTCCATAGTTATGGCAGGAGGTGATGGTGTAATGTTATGGTTGGTGTGTATGTCTAGACTGTACATGGTTATGTCAGGAGGTGTTGGTGTAATGGTTGGTATGTATGTCTAGTCTGTCCATGGTTATGCAGGAGATGATGTGTAATGGTTGGTTGAACCATGGAGTGGAGTGTTGGTGTAATGGTTGGTATGTTTGTCACTCAATGGTTATGGTAGGAGGTGATGGTGTACTGGTTGGTCTGTATGTCTAGTCTGGACTGTCCATGGTTATGGCAGGAGGTGATGGTGTAATGATTGGTGTGTATGTCTAGTCTAGACTGTCCATAGTTATGGCAGGAGGTGTTGGTGTAATTGTTGGTGTGTTTGTCACTCCATGGTTATGGTAGGAGGTGATGGTGTAATTGTTGGTGTGTTTGTCACTCCCTGGTTATAGCAGGAAGTGTTGATGTAATGGTTTGTGTGTTTGTCACTCCCTAGTTATGGCATAAAGTGTTGATGTAATGGTTGGTGTGTTTGTCACTCCCTGGTTATGGCAGGAGGTGTTGATGTAATGGTTGGGGTGTTTGTCACTCCATGGTTATGGCAGGAAGTATTGATGTAATGGTTGGTGTGTTTGTCACTCCCTGGTTATGGCAGGAAGTGTTGATTTAATGGCCGGTGTGTTTGTCACTCTCTAGTTATGGCAGTTGGTGTAATGGTTGGTGTGTAATAGTTGGTGTGTTTGTCAATCCCTGGTTATGGCAGGAGGTGTTGATGTAATGGTTGGTGTTTTTGTCACTCCCTGGTTATGGCAGGAAGTGTTGATGTAATGGCTGGTGTGGTTGTCTCTCCCTAGTTATGGCAGGAGATGTTGGTGTAATGGTTGGTGTGTTTGTCACTCCCTGGTTATGGCAGGAGATGTTGATGTAATGGTTGGTGTGTTTGTCACTCCCTGGTTATGGAAGAAGGTGTTGGTGTAATGGTTGGTATGTTTGTCACTCCATGGTTATGGCAGGAAGTGTTGGTGTACTGGTTGGTGTGTTTGTCACTCCATGGTTATGGCAGAAGGTGTTGATGTAATGGTTGGTGTGTATGTCTAGTCTGTCCATGGTTATGGTAGGAGGTGATGGTGTAATGGTTGGTATATATGTCTTTCACTCCATGGTTATGGCAGGAGGTGTTGGTGTAATTGTTGGTGTGTTTGTCACTCCCTGGTTATGGCAGGAAGTATTGATGTAATGGTTTGTGTGTTTGTCACTCCCTAGTTATGGCAGGAAGTATTGATGTAATGGTTGGTGTGTTTGTCACTCCCTGGTTATGGTAGGAGGTGATGGTGTAATTGTTGGTGTGTTTGTCACTCCCTGGTTATGGCAGGAAGTGTTGATGTAATAGTTTGTGTGTTTGTCACACCCTTGTTATGGCAGGAGGTGTTGGTGTAATGGTTGGTGTGTTTGTCAATCCCTGGTTATGGCAGGAGGTGTTGATGTAATGGTTGGTGTGTTTGTCACTCCATGGTTATGGCAGGAAGTGTAGATGTAATGGCTGGTGTGTTTGTCACTCCCTGGTTATGGCAGGAAGTGTTGATGTAATGGCTAGTGTGGTTGTCTAGTCTGTCCATGGTTAAGGTAGGAGATGATGGTGTAATGGTTGGTATATATGTCTTTCACTCCATGGTTATGGCAGGAGGTGTTGGTGTTATTGTTGGTGTGTTTGTCACTCCCTGGTTATGGCAGGAAATATTGATGTAATGGTTTGTGTGTTTGTCACTCCCTAGTTATGGCAGGAAGTATTGATGTAATGGTTGGTGTGTTTGTCACTCCCTGGTTATGGTAGGAGGTGATGGTGTAATTGTTGGCATGTTTGTCACTCCCTGGTTATGGGAGGAGGTGATGGTGTACTTGTTGGTGTGTTTGTCACTCCCTGGTTATGGCAGGAAGTGTTGATGTAATAGTTTGTGTGTTTGTCACTCCCTAGTTATGGCAGGAAGTGTTGATGTAATGGTTGGTGTGTTTGTCACTCCCTGGTTATGGAAGAAAGTGTTGATGTAATGGTTGGCATGTTTGTCTCTCCCTGGTTATGGCAGGAGGTGTTGATGTAATGGTTGGTATGTTTGTCACTCCATGGTTATGGCAGGAAGTATTGATGTAATGGTTGGTGTGTTTGTCACTCCCTGGTTATGGCAGGAAGTGTTTATGTAATGGTTGGTATGTTTGTCACTCCCTGGTTATGGCAGGAAGTGTTGATGTAATGGCTGGTGTGTTTGTCTCTCCCTAGTTATGGCAGGAGATGTTGGTGTAATGGTTGGTGTGTTTGTCTCTCCCTAGTTATGACAGGAGATGTTGATGTAATGGTTGGTGTGTTTGTCATTCCCTGGTTATGGCAGGAGGTGTTCTTGTAATGGTTGATGGGTTGTTCACTCAATGGTTTTGCCAGGAAGTGTTGGTGTACTGGTTGGTGTGTTTGCCACTCCATGGTTATGGTAGGAGGTGATGGTGTAATGGTTGGTATATATGTCTGTCACTCCATGGTTATGGCAGGAGGTGTTGGTGTAATGGTTGGTGTTTTTGTCACTCCATGGTTATAGCAGGTAGTGATGGTGTAATGGTTAGTGTGTTTATCACTCCATGGTTATGGCAGGAGGTGTTGGTGTAATGGTTGGTGTATTTGTCCCTCCATGGTTATGGCAGAGAGTGTTGATGTAATGGTTGGTGAGTTTGTCACTCCCTGGTTATGGCAGGAGGTGTTGATGTAATGGTTGTTGTGTTTGTCACTCCCTAGTTATGGCAGAAGGTTTTGGTGTAATGGTTGGTGTGTTTGTCACTCCCTGGTTATGGCAGGAGGTGTTGGTGTAATGGTTGGTGTGTTTGTCACTCCATGGTTATGGCAGGAGGTGTTGGTGTAATGGTTGTTGTGTAATGGTTGGTGTGTTCGTCACTCCATGGTCATGGCAGAATGTGTTGGCGTAATGGTTGGTGTGTTTGTCACTCTCTGGTTATGGCAAGAAGTGTTGGTGTAATTGTTGGTTTGTAATGGTTGTTGAGTTTGTCACTCCATGCTCATGGCAGAAGGTGTTGGCGTAATGGTTGGTGTGTTTGTCACTCCATGGTTATGACAGGTGTTGGTATAATGGTTGGTGTGTGTCACTCCCTGGTTATGGCAGGAAGTGTTGATTTAATGGTTGGTGTGTTTGTCACTCCGTGGTATTGCAGGAGGTGTTGGTGTTATGGTTGGTGTGTTTGTCACTCCATGGTTATGGCAGGAGTGTTGGTGTAATGGTTGTTGTGTAATGGTTGTTGTGTTTGTCACTCCATGGAACAAGATGGAATCTCGGTATTTATATTACAAATTGAATTATGTAGTGAAAAAGAAGGATCAATCATTTTGCGAGTGGATTTTAATAATTATCATCGGCGTTTACGGATTAAACTAAGTTGTTTAAAATTAAATGCGCACCGCAAACTGTTTCATACAGCAGTGGTAATGGTTTTAAATTAATCTCATTTGCAACATATAGTATATGTATACTACGTCTTGTTCATATACTATTCATTGCAAATGCACAAGAAATGCCGTTAAATTATTTAAAGTATCAATCGAGACAAATCCGAGAAAACATAACCGAAACATGCTTTTGCGAGCAATACATGTCATGTTATGCCGGTTTTTAAATACTATGAAAATCAAAGTTGTAAAAAGTAACATGTTGTGATTAAAGTTTGAATAAAATAAAGACAACATGTATTTTAAAGCACTGACAAACAATAAACAATTGTTTATTGAATTGTGTATTGAATTTATTCTTACACTCCATCACTTTGTATAAATTGAATTTATTCTTACACTCCATCACTTTGTATAAATTGAATTTATTCTTACACTCCATCGCTTTGTATAAATTGAATTTATTCTTACACTCCATCTCTTTGTATAAATTGAATTTATTCTTACACTCCATCACTTTGTATAAATTGAATTTATTCTTACACTCCTTCACTTTGTATAAATTGAATTTATTCTTACACTACATCACTTTGTATAAATTGAATTTATTCTTACAATCTTATTCTTACACTCCATCACTTTGTATAAATTGAATTTATTCTTACACTCCATCACTTTGTATAAATTGAATTTATTCTTACACTCCATCGCTTTGTATAAAGCTAGTATATATTCGGTCAATGTGTGTAACTGAAGTCAATGCATATAGTGCCTACCTACTAATGTGTTGAAAAGTGTGTTTTCCACAGTCACCCTGACGAATGACCTCCACAAGTATTACAAATCCATTTTAAAACTTATAGCCTGTATATGCAACTGTATCATTTCACCTTTTCCCCCAGTCGTAGAAAGCCGGTGTATCGCTGTTATATTCATAAAACACACCAGTGTTGACCATTGTTTTATGTTAAGATTACTGTTTTAATCGTGGACTTCGTCTATGTCCTATTTACCGACACAAATTCAGAGTCTACTCAAGCCACGCGCTAGAGATCAATGGAACTTGTCGCGATCTTTGAAGATACTGCAGATACTTGTCTCAATTTCTCATCCGTCAAATGTTTACAACGATTATGACACAACACCATCCTTTGATCCTTGACACGTCACGCTGTTGGACCATGTTAAACTTTTATATGGCATGGTTAGATATTTACAGAATTATATTAAAGGGACACACGGCAATCATGAAATGTTTATCAAGCATTGAATTAGCGTCTCGATTTATTTATCCAGTATCATTTTGACTTTAACCCTGCTTGCATAATTATAATTAAAATAATAACATTTTGAGTTTTCATCTTTTATCCTACCTTGGGTTAACATATATTAATGGTGGAATATTATCAATAGTTTCAAATATGCGAAAACAATTTGCTTTATACTATTCTTATAACTCATATTAATGGTTGAACAAATGCAAGTTATCGAGAAAAACTAACAGGACGCCGTGCGTTTTTAAAAAGATTGACGTGTGTCCCTTTAATATATATCCCCTACCCTATATAGTGGTTTCTCCTAATATCGCGGGTTCTTTTATATCGCGGTAAACTCTATTTTTGATGACATCACCCTCAAGCGCCACCTACCTGTCATCAAAATCTCACAATTCATACCCAAAGGTCACGCTAATTTTTACAAATACATATCGGCAAAATGTCGCTACTCATGGTCAGTAAAATTGGGTTTCCATATAAATACATAAAAACATCACGTGTAAATTTCTCCCACCCCCTTACCAACAAAGGAACCCATACTACTTAAAATAAGTTTATAAACTTTGGGGCTCCGTCAAATCTTTGTCTGCTTGATGCTATGTATGAATGCACTTGTTGTGGGCACGTGACGATGCTATGTTGCGAACAGGGCACCTGCCAACAGCGCCACTAAATTAAGGGGAAACAATAAAGAGGCCCTGCTACGCATTTTCATACGGAGTTGCCAAATTGATTTGTAGCCGCACATATTGAGGGGATGCGAGACACTTTGTTTTGTTTCTTGGGGAAAGTGTGACTACTGTCCACATTGGACACACCTTAAGTACTGCTGTAATGTTACAGTTTTGAGGCATGACTCTATTTTCAGGTGTCTACACTGCCTTACAAGGTCCAACTGCTTTTACAAAAGTTTAAAAAGTAAAGAAAACAAGATTGTTGAGTGATGAATTGATGTAACTTGCGTGATTATTAAAAGAAACTGTTGAATTTCAGCATATAGTTGTAGTTTTATTTGTAGATATACCCCATTTATTTTATTTAGATTTTTTTGCAATCGATAAACTCTAGTTAGGGCCTCCACTGTTTACCGCGATATTAGAGTACTCGCCACTGACAACAGTTAAACCATAGCTGTCGATATCAGGTATAATTATTTCAATAATTAATCCATCTAAAGTTTTAATACTATGTACAAATACAGATGAGATGTTTGTGAATGTAACCAGGACAGAAATAATTTTAAATAAATGGTGTTTTATCATTTATTTAAACTGCAAACAGTAAGTACCGCAATATAAGGGAACACCATCCTACATTCATGATTTTTTTTTAATTTTTAGCTCGACTATTCGAAGAATAAGAGAGCTTATGTAATCACACCGGGGTCGGCGTCAGCGTCGGCGTCCCACATCAAGGTTTGCGTGTAAGCTGTGTTTACAAGTCTATATCTCTTACATTTCTTATCCTACCACAACCAAATTTGTTCATGGGCTTCCTTGTAGCATTATCTTAAGGGCTGCATAAGCAATTTTCAATTACCAAGCTAGAATCCACTATGTCTAAACCATATGCTTTCATTTCAATAGGAGAGAAAGAAGCATGAATAGAAAGAGAGATAAGTGTTATAGTATATATATGTACATACATACATATGCCATAACACTATCCCTTTTTCTCTCTATCCGTATTTATGATGACCCAGGGGTAAAATTTGACCCCACTCTGTGGGTCACAGTTTTACATAGACTTATATAGGAAACACAATAAAGGCTTCTTCTCTGGAACTACAAGAGCCAGAGGTTTAATATTTTGCATTTACTATACTCTTATGGTCCTTTACCAAGTTTGTTCAAATGGTGACCCTGGGTTCACATTTGGCCCCGCCCCAGTGGTCACGTTTTACATAGACTTGTATAGGGAAAAACTTAAAAAATCTTCTTCTCTAAAACCACAAAGCACACAGCTCTCATATATTACATGTAGCCCAGGGGTCACATTTGGCTTTGCCCAAGGTGTTATTCTCTAGCACCTTCATTTTATATTTGATCTTTACCAAACTTTGTCAGTGTCTTAAACTGTCTATATCAATGTTGTTATACACAACAGAGCCCACATTTCTTGAACAACCTTAACCAAACTTGCACAGATTGTATAGGACCATAAGATTCCGAAGAAGTTCGATAATGTGCCAGTACTCAGGTGATCGCTTTAGGGCCATCTTGGCCCTGGCCCTCTTTTATTGGTTCAAATTAACTCAGGTGAGCGATATAGGGCCATCATGGCCCTCTTGTTTTCCAAAGCAGCCTAATTTTTCATCATACAGTATACAAAGTTTGAGCAATTACATGTAGCACCAATTAATTCCATTGTTAACCATAACAGACAACTCTCAATTTGCAAACCCTGTTTTGCTTACATTTTTTACCTAGATTTAAAAGGTTGGCAAAGTGAGAACACACCGAGAAATCTATTTTCACAAGTCGGTAGCTATCACACGCGCACAAACAAATCAATATTCACAACACACAAAAAGGCCCAAGTTTATTCATAACGGTGTATGGCTTACTCCATCGAAAGAATTTATAAATGCAAAATAAGGTTTTATCTCTCAGTAATGTCTGTAAAAAAAAAAGAGATACAACATTTTAGTAAATAGTTATTATGCTATACAGTAAATAAATTAACTATTCCGGAGAACTAAATACACTTTGTAGACTTAAATTGTTTAACACATTATACCTTGTGTCATTTCGAACCACCCTAGGGAGGGGAGAAGGTCACACAGAAACCTGGGAACCAGTCCATGCCCTGCTCTTGTTACCAAATACATTCCAATGGTTCTTTCATATGCTCGGAGGACAGACTCCAGGACGGTGACCCGCCCACCTGATTTGGGCATTTACATCGGAGAAAAAGTGTATTGAAGAAACCCAGTTTTGTCAACTGTAGATGGGGAAAACGTTTAAAGGCACTGGAGGTGATCTTGAGGTGTGATTGGTGTCAATCCAAATACAAATGAAAACCTTCATAATGTGCTTCAGTTTCATATGAAATGAGCATTAATTAACCCGCCAAATAACGTAAAATTACACTAAAAAACTGTTTATTAAAATTCTATCCACGTGTTCAGGTCATATAATAATGTATAAGTAGCGATTAAAATTAAAGGTTTATTCACGGTTTCTGTGATCGAATATGCGTAAAATGAATTATGGGTTGGTAACTCTTAATTCAACACTCCAGTATTGGACTGGTTATAGCTGTTTATATTTTGTCTATAGATTTTGGATTTTCAAAATCTTTAAGTTATATATATACCTCGTCGACAGTATGTTAAGAAAGGATGTACATAATTTTGTTGTAAAATTTGGATTTGTTAGCGGGATAGCTACTTTAAGCCGCATATTGCCTTCTGATTAATTATAGTTAATGAAAATGTTCGGTCTGGAAAGCTCAATGACTCGGCTGCATTTTGTTGCTAAATCATCAATATTAATTTAAATAGGGGTTATATTGCTAACAGGTGTACATATAATTCAAATAAAGTGTATATCGCAAAACAAGGAATTATAAGAGCCTTAAGGCATCACATAGATTTATACAACACACACTAGCAGAGTTGTCTAGTTTTCCAGACCATTGAATTGAACTGGGTTTTACGGCGCACCAACACATGTAGGTTATATGGCACCTAACAGGAATGAACATGAAAGACTCATCCTTTATTTACATCAAATGTGTTTAGAACCCTCTAATCTGCAAGTTTGCTGCAAATTCTGAAACACATGAATCAAATATGAATGGGAAACACATTCTGATTGTATTCGAATTAGGATTGACACCCATAATGCATCAAGATCGCCTCTAGTCCCATACTTAATATCATTAACAGTGGGGATGCATGTCGTAGCAGAGACCGGGTGTGACCTATAATTTGTCGTAAGTAAATCACTGCAACCCAAAATTATAAGGAACATTGCCGGATGAAGTTTGGTGAAAATCCTGCGAGAATGAAGCAAGATGTACTAGCAGAAGCAATAGTCGTCATGAAAAATAACCTTTAAGATCTTAGATATCTCAATACAATGTATTTTTAACAATTGATATTTCCATAAAATAACAGTTACCCCATGTCTCATTTGTAAACAAAACAGATGAGCCGTTAAACAACATTCAGTATTCAGTACATCCGTGTAAGAAATGTATGCTAAAACTTTCTGGCAGGGGGTAGGTACCAAAAGGGTTATTTTAACGTGAAAAGTCGGCACAGAAGCAATACTTGGCGAAATAAAACAAGAGGCTCAAGAGGGCCCGTGGACGCTACTGGCTAACATGGCTCTTAAAACATCAATGAAGCGAGTGACTGCAATTTACCTTTTTTTTTGAAAGATTTGGGGAAAATACAGCATTTTTAACTAAATCAAGGGCCATAACTAAAGAATCTGGTAAAGTTTGGTAAAGATCAGATGAAAAATGACGGCCCTACCATATTAACGAGGCAAAATATAGCATTTTTAGCTCGACTATTCGAAGAATAAGAGAGCTTATGTAATAACCCCGGGGTCGGCGTCCCACATCAAGGTTTGCGTGTAAGCTGTGTTTACAAGTCTATATCTCTTACATTTCGTATCCTAGCACAACCAAATTTGGCCATGGGCTTCCTTATAGTATCACCTTAAGGGCTGCATAAGCAATTTCGGTTCCTTTAATCCATGGGCTCCCATGGAAGCCCATAAAATGTGTCCCATTTCAAATTAAATTTTGCGTGTAAGCTGTGTTTACAAGTCTATATCGTACATTTCTTACCCTAGCACAACAAAATTTGGCCATTAGCTTCCTTATAGCATGATCTTAAGGGCTGCTTAAGTAATTTTGGTTCCTGTAACCCCTGGGTTCCCATGGAACCCAAATTCTGATAGCCCTTAAAATGTGTCTATTTCACATCAAATTTTGCGTGTAAGCTGTGTTTACAGGTCTATATCTCTTACATTTCTAGACCTAGCTGAACTAAATTTGGGAATTGGTTTCCTTATAGTATGTTGTAAAGGGTTGCTTAAGTAATTTTGTATTCTGCAAATTCTGGGCTCCCATGGAACCCAAATTGTGATGGCCCATAAAATGTGCAATAAAGACAGATCTAGGTTTGCATGTAAGCATGTATATATCTATAATTTTGGTTTGGGATTTCTTATAGCATTATTATGCATCTTATTCATACTTCACCCATATTGGAGCATGGGCTCCCTCCTCCTCCACCCCCGCCCCCACTCCATCCACCACCACCCCCACCCCCCCACCCCACCTGACACCCATTTTTTTTTTTTTACATATTTCTGTGTTGTTTTAGTCAATTCTTACACATAGCTTCTTACATATATATGTGGCCACCCCCCACCTACCACACCTCCGCACCACACACACCACTCGAAACTCCTTTTTTTATTTATTTTTTATTTATTTTTTACTTATTTCTGTGTTGTTTTAGTCAATTCTTACCACATAGCTTCTTACACATAGATGTTGCCCCCATCCCTGCACCCCCACACCCACCCCACCCCACCCCACCCCACCCTACTCGAAACTCTATATTATTTTTTTTACCTATTTCTGTGTTGTTTTTGTCAATTCTTACACATAGCTTCTTACACATATTATATGTAGCCCCCCGCCTCCACGCCTCCACCCCCCATCCCCACCCCACTCCAAACTCAGTTTTTGTTTTGTTTTTTACATATTACTGTGTTGTTTTAGTCAATTCTTACACATAGCTTCTTACACATATATGTTGCCCCCTCCCCACTCACCCCACCCCTCCCCCTCCCCCACCCACCCATACACTCAAAACTTATCTTTTTCTTTTTTTTTACATATTTCTGTGTTGTTTTAGTCAATTCTTACACATAGCTTCTTACACATATGTTTCCCCCTTGTCCCCCACCCCGCCTCTCCCCACCCCTCACCCCCACTTGAAACTCAATATTTTATTTTATTATATATTTTTTTACATATTTCTGTGTTGTCAATTCTTAGACTTTTTGCCCCCTCCCCCTCTGCCTCCACTCCCACCCCGCCTCACGTCCCCCCACACCACTCGAAAATGGAATATATATATGTTTTTTTTACATATTTCTGTGTTGTTTTGATCAATTCTTACACATATATGTTGCTCCCTCCCTCCCCCACCGCTATTTCTGTGTTGTTTTGGTCAATTCTTACATAGCTTCTTACACAGATATGTTGCCCCATCCACCCCCAGCCCCTGCCTCTCCCCGCCCCCACTCGAAACTCGATTTTTTCAGAATCAGATTTTTAAATTTAGATATCAATAAAAAAAATGAAATGAGGCCACAATAAAAATTGCCAGATATCAGCTCCCTCCCCGAGTTGTCTTTCGATCCCAATTTTTTTTTTTAAAATGACAGCAATTTAGATTAAAACAGATAACAATAATACAAATTTCACACATAATTTTATATAGGCCCGACTTTCTATACCAGCCCCGTCCCCCAACCCCACCCTACATTGTTTTAGCCTTGTTTTCTTATGGTATATACTAGCTATATAATTTATTATACCACAATAGCCTAAATACACATTATGCAACGTGTAATACCCGAGGATATACACAGCATATGCTAGTTATTGTGGTATAAATACAATAGAGCATGAGTCTTGCACGTGTACGGACGATAATGCACTCGCTAACGCTCGTGCATTATCTCCACGTACACGTGCAAAACTCATGCTCTATCCTATACTTATTCTCTGAAAAATCGAATAGTCGAGCTGCGCTGTTCTCCGACAGCTCTTGTTAACTAAACAAGAGCCATAACTCCTCTGTTACTGGTCCGATCTGGCTGGTTTTCGAACTTGGTCAATGGAGCTAAAAAATATATATAAATAAATAAAAAAAAATATAATAATTTTAAAACAAATTTAAAAGAAAAATTAAAAAAAAAAATCAAAAAAAAAAAAAAAAAAAGAACAACAAAAAAAAAATTAAAAAAAAAAAAAAAATTCAGTCTATTTATATATAAAAAAACAAAAAAAACACAAAAAAACAACAACAAAAAAATCAAAAAAAATTCAAAAAATCAACAAAAAATCAACAAAAAATCAAAAAATCTGGTAAAGTTTGGTAAGATCAGTAAGATCAGATGCAAAATGACCTATCTTACTACTGAGGCAAATTATAGCATTTTTAACAAAATCAAGGGCCATAACTCCGCTCTTACTGATCCGATCTGGCTGTTTTTCAAACTTGTTCGAGCTTCCATTGACATTAACAATCTGATGAAGTTTGGTAAAGATCGGATGAAAAATAATGGCCCTATCGTCTTAATGAAGCAAAATATAGCATTTTTAACTAGATCAAGGGCCATAACTCCGCTTTTACTGGTCCGATATGGCTGGTTTTCGAACTTGTCCAAGCTTTCATTGGCATTAACAATCTGATAAAGTTTGATAAAGTTTGGATGAATAATAAAGCCCCTATCGTCTCAACTAAACAAAATATAGCATTTTTAACTAAATCAAGGGCCATAACTCCGCCGTTACTGGTCTGATATGGCTGGTTTTCGAACTTTTGCGAGCTTTCATTGATATTAACAATCTGTTAAAGTTTGGTAAAGATCAAATGAAAAATGAAGGCCCTATCATCTAAATCAAGGGCCATAACTCCATTGTTACTGGTCCAATCTGGCTGGTTTTCGAACTTATATCTTTTCGAAAAGACAAGGCCTCTTATCTTTTCAGCTGAACTTAAGACAATTGAACTTGCCTTAAATTATATTCAGTAATCTGATGATGACCATTTTGTAATATTTTCTGATTCCCTTTCATCTCTTCAAGCACTGGGTAATATGAAACATGATAACCCAGTTGTGCTTCAACTTTTAGAAAAGTACAATTCTCTTATAATTGATAATGTTATTATTTTCTGTTGGCTTCCAAGCCATGTAGGAATACGTGGTAATGATAGAGCTGATAGTGCTGCTAAGGCAGCATTAGATTTACATGTATCTAGTACCAAATTACCTTGTACTGATTTTAAAAGTTGTATTAACACATATATTCGTAACTCTTGGCAAACCGCTTTGGATTTGTCAGTTAACAATAAACTCCATCCAATTAAACCGTTACTCGGAGAATGGCGTTCTTCTAGTAGACCCATTCGTCGAGAGGAAGTTGTCCTAGCCCGGTGCAGGATAGAGCATACACGTTATACTCATTCATATTTATTACAAGGTGAGCAATAACCAGAATGTATACCCTGCTTTGCACCATTAACGGTCAAACACATCTTATTGGAATGTGTAGACTTTGATCCTATGCGTAAATGGTACTACAATGTTAATACTATGAAAGAGTTATTTGATACTGTAGATTTTAGTCTTGTTTTAGATTTCCTAAAAGAGATCAGACTATATAAATCATTGTAATGTGTTCTTATATATATTTACTTGTTTATATACCGGTGACGGGCATTCGTTGATTTACATACATAGTTTATATTACACCTTATCATCCCTTATTTTTTTAATTTTTTTTTTATATATTTACATTAATTTTTAATTAATATTTCATTTTTTATTTTTTATAAAGTTTTGCGCACAATATGACCTATTTATGTGTCGACGTGCCGTAAAACACCATTCATTCATTCATTCATTCATTTTCGAAAAATAGTATACATATACGGTGTATTGTTCTATATACATTTAATACATTTAATACATTTTGCTCATGTATGTTTATGTTTTTTGTAAAACCTTTTTGCTTTCCATCATAAACATAAACAATTTGAGATATTGCAATTATTCCGGCTAATGAATTACTCTAATTTAGCATGCTTAACCGTGAACGTCTAACTGAAAAGATGGCTGGCTAGATGTTTGCAATGAAGAAAGTATGATGTCACAAAGAAGGCGAGTCTTATGTTTTCGGCCAGGAGCTGCATTCGTACTAATGGATATTTTTAAGTTTTAAACACATATTTAAACCTCCCAAAAATATACATGCAATGAATGAAGTATGATGTCACAAAGAGGGTGAGTCATGTTTTCGGCCAGGAGCTGCGTTCGTACTAATACCAAAAAATATACACAAACGTTATACTATGCATATTAAATCAGATATAAGTCGATAAAATTGCAGATTGAGGCCACTGAATGCAGATTTAGTAGTTTAATTAATATGAAGACCCCAAGGTACCGCGTTTTGCCATATAAGCCAACATGCGATGTAACCTTGGGGTCTTGAAGATAAAGCGGCGTCCATGTAATGTTGTCTTCCTGCATAAAGGGGCCCATCTACAGGGGTACAGTTTGGGGAGCTTGCAGTAATTTACTATTACAGAGTTGCTAACTCCTTCTATACCCTGTTCATGTGTGGTGTATGTCTTATTTAGGATGTGTAGATGTGCAATAAGGTCTTGGATTTTGGCTCTGCCAATTGGGGCCCCCTTGATGGGTAACTTGGTAAAAAATCACAAAATATTTACTCATCTTGTCCAAATGTGAACGGTTACTACTCTAGTTTGGTATGGGTTTTGACCTCCTACATAAATGGGCCCCTCGACAGGCGTACAACATGGGGAACTTGCAGTAATTTACTATAACGAGTTTCGGGCTTGTTACATTAATTCCTTCTATACCCTTTAAGATTTCAAGTTCATGTGTGGAGCATTTCTTAATGAAGAATGTGTAGATGCGCAATAAGGTCTCGTATTTTGGCTCCATCCTCTGGGGACCCATAGAGGGTAATCAGGTAAAAGAACACAACACATTGCATGTGAATGCATTTGATTCTAATTTGGTATGGACATTTAGGGACTCGATGCACAACATTTATAAAATGTTTTTTGTCCTGTGTAAAGGGACCTCTGCAGGGAACTTGGGGAGCTTGCAGTAATTTACTATTACAGCGTTTCAGCCTTATGACACTTACTCCTTCTATACCCTTTGAGATTTCAAGTTCATGTATGGTGTTATTCGTAGTTAGGATGTGTAGATGCACAATAATGGGATATTTGCTTCACCCACTGGGGCCTCCTAGTGGGTAATCGGGTCAAAAGTCACACAAAAATGCATATCTTGTCAAATGTGAATGATTCAAATTTGGTATGGTCATTTATGGACTCAAGGCACAACATATATAAAACGGGTTTTGACCTTATGCATAAAAAGGCCCATCTACAAGGGTACAACAGTGTGAAGAGTTTCAGCTTTGCTAACTTTGAGATATCAAGTTCATGTATGGTGTGTTTCTTAGTTAAGGATGTGTAGATGTGCAATAAGATTTGGTATTTAGGCTCCATCCACTGGGACCCCCTAGGGGTTAATCCGGTAAAAAAATACAAAAAAATATTAGTTTATCTTGTCCAAATCTGAAGGCATTTCCATTTGATTTTAATTTGGTATGGTCATTTAGGGACTAGAGGCACAACATATATGAAACGGGTTTCACCTCCTGCATAAAGCGTGCCCCGCTACATGGGTACAACTTGGGGAATTTGCAGAATTTACATGTTCGACTGCTACAACAACTAATTTCCACCCTCACCCCCATCCTCCCAACCACAACAAACAGCCAGTAGAGTGATACTTGGGCATCTTGTTGATTTGATATAAGCTCATATTTTGTCAATCTTTCCTCAAACTGAAGAAATCCAATCTGCTGTAACTATAATACAATCTAAGGGAAATAACTTTCATTTACTATAATTGCAAATATATCTGTCAAGAGCGCTTGGAAATCTCTCAGAAATTATCATAACACGGATTTCCAGCAGGGTGTATGGGAGTATTCCAACCTGTTTGATTTCATTTCACCCTGAGCTTGATACCCAATGTAATTAATTCAAAGCTTGATTCATACATTCAAATCTGTGTGTGTGTGCGTGCGTGCGTTTGTGCGTGCGTGCATGCGTGCGTGCTTGTTTGTGTTTTATGGCTAAATTTAATCATCTTCTACGTCGTTCCTATGTTTGCAGACCTGAGATTGTTCAGCCAATAGATGCATGTGAGAGCCAAATAGAGGGGGTATACATTGGAGACTTGGCTGAATCTGATGACGAAATAGCACAAGTTGAACAGTCCAAGGTAAGTTTACTAGTCCAGTCAACTTTAAGGAGAGTGAAGCTGTCACATTAGTGTATACCCATCTTTACTTTAGACTTGAATACAGTTTTGGTGTTTGCATGGGAACAATATACTGTATTCACCATTGATGGAATTTGGAATGCCCATTTTAGGTTGGACAGTCCAAGCTTGTCCAAGTATTTTAATACCTTCTAAGACTGTATAGGAAAAACACTTGAGCAGTGGATAGACAAATGCATTGACTGCTTAAGGTTACAGACCACTTAAGAAACAACCACGTTAACCATAAGACCACTTAACGTACAATAGTGTGTCCGTTAATGGAGATTAAATATTGAGTTGAGCAGTGATGTTAGGCTAAATCACAGCTCACTTTTATTGGCAAAATATTAAATTACTAGTAGCATGTTGCATATAATAGGGAAAGACCTTTTGATTTCGTTCTGTTTATTAGGGCTTTCCACATTTCAGTGGAAAACCTATTGTTTTCAATCTGTTTATTAGGGCTTTCCACCTTTCAGTGGAAAGACCTCTTGTTTTCGTTCTGTTTATTCTTATTCTTTTCTTCTTCTTTTTCTTCTTCTCACCGCCACTTTTCATAGACTGTTGGCACGGCCTCTAAATTTTACACAGTGGTAGAGCTCAGTCTGGAATAGTGCCGCGAAGCTTTTGGGGTCCTGACATCATCTAATATGTCCGCAAGTGACGTCATCAGACACATCTTTTTATCGCTATATCTTATGTCTTTATGATCGGATTTGAACAAAACCTTTACATATTGTAGAGTTTAGGGACTAGTTGTGCAAGAATGTAAAAACTTGTATCTACGTCATAAATAAGTGACGTCACAATGTTATGAAAAAATTTGTTTTTTCACTGATTGCAATATTTATGGGTTTTTTACTGTAAAACCCATCAGTGTCATTGTTTCAGTCGACGCTGACAGTTTTAACGTCATGACGTCATCCAAAATGGCCGCCAATGACGTCATTTAAGAAATATTGTAATCGCTATATCTCCTTCATTTTTGATCGGATTTTGATGCAACTTTCACAGCCTGTAGGGAATTAGGTTAGGTTGTGCAAGAATGTCGAATATTGTCATGACGTCATCAACGATGGCCGCCAGTGACGTCATGATAGAAATCTTGTTAGCGGTAGATCTCGAACACGTATGATCGGATTTGAATGAAACTTTCACAGATTGTAGAGTTCAGGGTCTAGTTGAGCAAGAATGTCAAAACGTGTCCCTATGTCATAACGTCTTGACGTCAGTGACGTCAAAATATTATTACAAATCCGTTTTTTTATTACTTTTTCTTGTTCTTTTTCTTCTCACCACCACTTTTCATAGTAGTTTTGATCGCAGAGCGTTACAATTTTGCACAGGGTTAGAGTTCAGTCTGGAATAGTGCCGCGAAGCTTTTGGGGTCATGGCGTCATCCAAGATGACCGTCACTGGCGTTTGTATGCACATCTTGTTATCCCTGTATCTCATGCATTTACAATGGGATTTGAATGAAACTTTCACAGATTGTAGAGTTTAGGGTCTAGTTGTGAAAGAACGTCAAAACGTGTCTCTCTATGTAACAAAGTATTGACGTCAGTGACGTCACAATGTTGACAGTTTTAACGTCATGACGTCATCCAAAATGGCCGACAGTGATGACATTAAAGAAATCTTGTAATCTATATATCTCCTGTATTTATTATCGGATTTTGATGCAACTTTCAAAGCCTGTAGGGAATTAGGTTGAGTTATGCAAACAATTCAAAATGGTCATGACGTCATCAAAGATGGCCGCCAGTGACGTCATGCTAAAAATCTTGTTAGCGGTAATTCGCGAAAATGTATGGTCGGATTTGAATGAAACTTTGACAGCTTGTAGAGGTTAGTGTCTAGTTATGAAAGAACGTAACAACGTGTCTCTATGTCATAACGTCTTGACGTCAGTGACGTCACAATGTTACTAAAAGTCTGTTTTCTTTACTGATTGCATTTTTTAAGTTGTTTTACTGTAAAATTCATCAGTGTCATTGACTCAGTTGACGCTGACAGTTTTATCGTCATGACGTCATCAAAAATGGCCGCTAATGACGTCATTTAAGAAACCTTGTAATCGCTATATCTCCTTCATTTATCATCGGAGTTTGATAAAACTTTCACAGTTTGTAGATATCTAAGTAATGTGGAATGATGTCAAGTCGTCATCAAAGATGGCCGCCAGTGACGTCATCATTGACCTCTTGTTTTGTCTATATCTTCTCTATTTATTATCGGATTTGAATAAAACTTTCACATATTGTACAGTTCAGGGTCCGGTTGCGCAAGAACGTCATACGGTATCCCGACGTCATGACGTCAGTGACGTCAAAATATTCAGAAATTCTTTTTTTCACTGATTGCATGTTCAACGTTATTTTCGTGATAAATCAATCAATGTCTTCATCTTCAACAACTCTGACAGTTGTGACGTCATGACAGGAAAGCCCGTTTGATCAGGTTTCTGATCAAAATCTAGTTCTTATTATTCCTCTTCCTTCTTCTTCTTCTTCTGTAAGCCACTTTTCATAGTAAGACTGATCGCCCGGCCTCTAAATTTACACAGTGATATAGCTCAGGCTGGAATAGTGTCCCGAAACTTTTGGGGTCATGACATCATCATCCACTGGCGTTTGTAGGCAAATCTTGTTATCGCTGTATCTCATGCATTTAAGATCGGATTTAAATGAAACTTTTACAGATTGTAGAGTTTAGGGTCTAGTTGTGCAAGAACGTCAAAATGTGTCTCTCTATTTACAATGTCTTGACGTCAGTGACGTCTCAATGTTATGAAAAATACTTTTTTTTTCATTAATTGCAGAGCTTATGCCGTGGTGCGGCGTCCGTCGTCCGTCTGTCTGTCCGTCCGTCCGTCTGTCCGTCCGTAAACTTTTATTTGTAGCGACTACTTCTCTGAAACTACTGGATGGATATTCATGAAACTTTACAGAAATGTTGCCCATGAAGTCTAGTTGATCCTAGCAAAATTCATGTTGATGTGAAATCCAAGATGGCCGCCAAATCTAAAAATAGGTTTTTAAAAAACAAGTTTGTAGCGACTACTTCTTGAAAACTCTAAGGGATATTGATATGGGACTTTTTCTAAAATGATCAGCATGAAATGATGTTGGTCCTTGTCGAAAATCGTTTTGATTCGCCGTTAAACATGGCTGCCAGCGGCCATCTTTGTTTACATAGAGTTATATAATGAAAACTTGTAGCGACTACTTCTCTGAAACTACTTGACGGATTTTCATGAAACTTCACAGGAATGTTGCTCTTGATGTCTTAATGATCTTAGCAAAATTTCAGGTCGGCCGGAAATTCAAGATGGCCACCACGGTTAAAAATAGATTTTCAAAAAACAAGTCTGTAGCGACTACTTCCTGAAATCAAAATCAATCAGTAGAGCTTCAAGGTCATTGACCTCTTGTTGAAATCAAAATCAATCAGTAGAGCTTCAAGGTCATTGACCTCTTGTTTCAGTTATAGCATTTTTCTTGTTTTTAGCTCTACTTGCCGAAGGCTTATGGGATGCCGAGTTGTCCGTCATCCGTCCGTCGTCCGTCGTATGTGTCCATCGTCCGTCGTCGGCGTTAACTTTTGTCTCGTTAAGACGATAGGGCCTTCATTTTTCATCCGATCTTTACCATACTTTAATAGGTTGTTAATATCAATGGAAGCTCGGATGAGTTCGAAAACCAGCCAGATCGGACAAGTAACAGTGGAGTTATGGCCCTTGATTTAGTTAAAAGTGCTATAGTGCTGTATTTTGCCTTGTTAAGACGACAGGGCCTTAATTTTTCATCCTATCTTTACCAAACTTTACCACATTGGTAATATTAATGAAAGCTCGGACAAGTTCGAAAACCAGCCCGGTCGGACCAGTAACAGCGGAGTTATGGTCCTTGATTTAGTTAAAAATGCTATATTGCTATATTTTGCCTCGTTAAGACGATAGGGCCTTCGTTTTTCATCCTATCTTTACTAAACTTTACTACATTGTTAATATCAATGAAAGCTCGGACAAGTCCGAAAACCAGCCATATTGGACCAGTAACAGCGGAGTTATGGCCCTTGATTTAGTTAAAAATGCTATATTTTGCATAGTTAAGATGATAGGGGCTTCATTTTTCTTCCGATCTTTACCAATCTTTATCAGATTGTTAATGTCGTTGCAGGCTCAAAGAAGTTTGAAAACCAGCCATATCGGACCAGTAACGGCGGAGTTATGGCCCTTGATTTAGTTAAAAATGCTATATTTTGCATCGTTAAGACAATAGGGGCTTCATTGTTCATCCGATCTTTACCAAACTTTATCAGATTGTTAATATCAATGAAAGCTCGGACAAGTTCAAAAACCAGCCATATCGGATTAATAAAAGCGGAGTTACGGCCCTTGATTTAGTTAAAAAAATGCTATATTTTGCCTCGTTAAGACGATAGGGGCTTCATTGTTCATCCGATCTTTACCAAACTTTATCAGATTGTTAATGTCTTTGAAAGCTCGAACAAGTTCGAAAACCAGCCATATTGGACCAGTAACAGCGGAGTTATGGCCCTTCATTTAGTTAAAAATGCTATATTTTGCCTCGTTAAGACGATAGGGGCTTCATTGTTCATCCGATCTTTACCAAACTTTATCAGATTGTTAATATCAATGAAAGCTCGGACAAATTCGAAAACCATTCATATCGGACCAGTAACAGCGGAGTTATGGCCCTTGATTTAGTTCAAAATGATATATTTTGCTTCGTTAAAATTTTTCATCGGATCTATTACCAAACTTTATCAGATTGTTAATGTCTATGAAAGCTTGGTCAAGTTCGAAAACCAACCAGATCGAACCAGTAACAGTTGAGTTATGGCCCTTGATTTTGTTAAAAATGCTATAATTTGCCTCGTCATACGATAGGGCCTTTATTTTGCATCTGATCTTTGCCAAACTTTTGCAGATTTTATGACTTTCTTTTTTGTATTATTATTTTTTTATTTATTTTTTAATAATTGTACTTTTTTTTTAATAATTGTACTTTTTTTTTAATAATTTTTTTTTTTTTTTTAATAATTTTTTTTTTTAATAATTTTTTTTTTGAATATTTTTTTTGGAATATTTGGTTGTTTTTTTTAAATTATTATTATTATTTTTTTTTTTTTTTTTATTTTTTATCTCTATGTTGGACCAGTCGGACCAGTAACAGAGGAGTTATGGCTCTTGATTTAGTTAAAAATGCTATATTTTGCCTCGTTAATACGGTAGGGCCTTCATTTTCATCTGATCTTTACCAAACTTTACCAGATTGTTTAGTTATGGCCCTGTTTTTTAATGACAGTCACTCGCTTCATTGATGTAATAAGAGCCGTGTTAGCCAGTAGAGCGTCCACAGGCCCTCTTGGGCCTCTTGTTTTACTGTAAAATCCATCAGTGTCATTGTTTCAGTCGACGCTGACAGTTTAAACGTCATGACGTCATTCAAAATGGCCGCCAATGACGTCATTTAAAAAATATTGTAATCGCTATATCTCCTTCATTTATGATTGGATTTTGATGCAACTTTCACAGCCTGTAGGGAATTAGGTTGGGTTATGCAAAATGTCAAAAATTGTCCTGGCGTCATCCAAGATGGCCGCCAGTGACGCCATGATACAAATTTTGTTAGCGCTAGATCTCAAATATTTATAGTCTGATTTGAATGAAACTTTCCCAGATTGTAGAGTTCAAGGTCTAGTTGTGCAAGAATGTAAAAACTTGTCTCTAGGTAATAACGTCTCGATGTCAGTGACGTCATATAATGTTATGAAAATCCATTTTTTTCACTGATTGCATTTTTGAAGTTGTTTTACTGCATAATCCATCAATGGCATTGTCTCAGTCGACGCTAACAGTTTTAACGTCGTGACATCATCCAAAATGGCCGCCAATGACGTCATTTAAGAAATATTGTAATCGCCATATCTCCTTTATTTATCATCGGAGTTTGATGAAACTTTCACAGTTTGTAGATATCAAAGTCCAGTTGTGCTATAATGTAGAATGTTGTCATGTCGTCATCAAAGATGGCCGCCAGTGACATAATAAATGAACTCTTGTTTTGTCTATATCTTCTCTATCTATTATCGCATTTGAATAAAACTTTCACAGATTGTAGAGTTCAGGGTCCGGTTGTGAAAGAACGTCATACGGTATGCCGACGTCATGACGTCAGTGACGTCAAAATATTCAGAATTTCGTTTTTTTCACTGATTGCATATTCGAAGTTATTTTCATGATAAATCAATCAGTGTCTTCATCTTCAACAACTCTGACAGTTGTGACGTCATGACAGGAAAGCCTGTTTGATCAGGTCTCTGATCAAAATCTAGTTATTATTATTATTCTTCCTCCTACACACACTTCTCATAGAAATATTGGTCACAGCAAGTCAAAATTTTCCCCATTGGTAGAGGACATTCGGGACTTGTGCGCTGACCATTTTGAGGCCATGACGTCATCCAAGTTGGCCGCCAGTGACATCAGACAAATCTTGTTATCGCTAGATCTCAAACATTTATAGCCGGATTTGACTGAATCTTTTACAGATTGTAGGGTTCAGGGTCTAGTTGTGCAAGAACATAAAAAGGTGTCTTTGTGTAATAACGTCTTACAGATTGTAGGGTTCAGGGTCTAGTTGTGCAAGAACATAAAAAGGTGTCTTTGTGTAATAACGTCTTGACGTCAGTGACGTCGCAATGTTATGAAAACTCCTTTTTTTCAGTGATTGCATTTTTCATGTTTTTTAGCTCTACTGGCCAAGGGCCAGCAGAGCTTATGGGATGGTGTGTTGTCCGTCTTCCGTCGTCCGTCCGTCCGTTAACTTTTCTTCAAACGACTTCTCCTCAGAAACCGCTTGGCTAATTTTGACCAAACTTCACATGGATGATCCTTAGATGAATGCTTTTTAGATTTGTTAAAATTAGGTCAGCGCTACATCCAAGATGGCTGCCATTACCATATATGGTCGAAACCTTAAAAAATCTTCTTCTCCAGAACCGCTGGACAGATTTCAACAGTTTTTCTTTTAAAATAATTGCCAACGCCTAGACTATCAAGATTGTTCAAATAAAGTCCCCGGGGTCAAAAATGGCCGTGCCCCGGGGGTCCAAATTTGTATATTGAGGTTTTGCATGTTTTTCATATAGACATATAGGAAAAAACTTAAAAAAATCTTCTTCTCTGAAACCACAAGGCACAGAGCTCTCATGTATTACATGTAGCATCAGCCTATGGTCCTCTACTAAGTTTGTTCAAATGAAGACCCTAGGGTCAAATTTGTTCCCGCCCCGAGGGTCACAGTTTTTCATAGACTTATATAGGATTTTTTTTTTAAAAATCTTCTTCTCGGAAACTACAAGAGCCAGAGGTTTGATATTTTACATTTATTATAAGCTTATGGTCCTTTACCAAGTTTGTTCAAATGGTGACCCTGGGGTCACATTTGGCCCCGCCCCAAGGGTCATGTTTTACATAGACATGTATAGGGAAAAACTGAAAAAATCTTCATCTCTGAAACTGCAAGAGCCAGAGGTTTAATATTTTGCTGTTGCTATAAGCTTATGGTCCTTTACCAATTTTGTTCAAATGGTGACCATGGGGTCACATCTGGCCCTGGCCCGGGCGTCACAGTTTTACATAAATGCTTGTATAGGGAAAAACTGAAAAAAATCTTCTTCTCTGGAACTGCAAGAGCCAGAGGTTTAATATTTTGCACTTGCTATAAGCTTATGGTCCTTTACCAACTTTGTTCAAATTGTGACCCTTGGGTCACATTTGACCCCGCCCCAATGGTCACATCTTTTACATTCCCCTGCGAAAATCCAGTGGGAAATCCAAAGAATTCCATAGTATTTTATGCATTTCTAAGGATTTTTTTCTTTTAAATTCCATGGAATTCCAAGGATTAAAAGCTTGGAAAAGCTTGGAAAAGCTTGGTGGTATTGGCCCAGAAATACCATGGAATTCCATGGAATTTCACTGCCACACCTTTATAAAACATTAAATGGAACTGTCACAAGAATTCCATTGTATTCCATTGAATTCCATGGGGAGACATTATAATAAATTGACCCAAAAATTCCATTGTATTCAATGAAATTCCATTGGTAGACAGTATATAAATATAAATGAAATCACGCCAAGAAATCCATAGTATTCCATGGAATTCCAAGGATATGCATATATGACTAAAATCAATGAAATTTCATGGAAATCCTTGCTAAGAAATGTCTGGAGAAGTATATGTGTTTTCCCCAAGAAATCATAATTCCAACAAAATGACCCTAAACAGTTACAAATTCTTAAGCCCCCTATAAATATTTCTGATTGTTTTTTCTCCCTTTCTAGTCAAAAAAATTAATAAAAAATACAATACATAAATTACACACATTCTCTGTTGGGGAAAACCCCCAACTTATTTAATACTAAAACCAAATGCCACAATAATTGTGTCGCAGCATGCACAAACCAACAGCATGGTATTGAAAATCCTTATCTCAGGAATAGTAAGAGAGCGAAAAAGCTTAGAATGTCCTCTTTCAAGTCAAACAATTTCAAAACATAGTCCATGGCCTCTGACCATGGTAGTTAATAGTCTCTGGTAGACCATGGACTACCATGGTCAAACACCATGACATATCAAAGACATAATCATACATTTACACATATACTTTTTCATCCATTTACTACTCGTACTATACATTTTGGGTATAGACATTTTCATTTTATTTCAACAATAATATCAGCAAAATAAGTGTGCACAATTTCATCAAGATAATTTCTTAATGCATCATTTAAACATCATGGACTTCATTAATAAATATTAAATGAAATTAAGCAAAATCAATTAGATAACTAACTCAAATAAAACAGCTCACATTAAATACACTGTTGGCATTTTATGTTATGCAGTTAGGTTCAACATTTTCTAATATGAGCTTAGTGTCAAATTAGCATTATTTAGTAGAAAATTGAAACTTATCTTACCTCACTTGTCAATTATTCCATGTTATGTTAGGTTTCACTTGTAACTATAACCTTCTAATTCAGTGTTTGACAACATATTCCAGATATATATATTAAATCCACACACATTTTGTGGGGAAACACAGAATTAAGTTAAATGGACACTAAGCCTTTTTTCATGCAAATATTTTTTTCCCACACAAAATTTCAAACTGAGCAAAATCATCTCCCAAAATGCACTGCAATCCATTTCCTTAAATAACCAGATGTAAAGTCAGTTATCTTATAACACCCATCTAGCAGTATTTACTTGCTTCTTGCAGCCCTAATAAACTTTCCAATCTGCCAGTGCTTGACCTAAGGTCAATTATGTCACTCTTTGACTTGGATGTGAATATATCACTTGTTCCACAAGTCTTTGATTTCAACAGAAACATCTGCACCATTCCTTAATCTAATTTATTCAATAGTTTTACAAAGAAAAGCTTGGAAAACGATGGACTTTTCTTAAAGTTCTATCTTGACACAATAAATGTAAATTCCAAGCTTTTCCATGGTTTTTCCACACATTAAGATTCACAAGTCCAAACTTTTCTCAGCAGAGGTATTTTAAACAATCAATTCCATTCAATTCCAAGCTTTTTCCAAGCAGGAAAACCTTGGATTTCGATGGAATAAAAATCCAAGCTTTTCTATGCTATTCTCACACAAAATCCTTGAAATGTCATAGAATTCCTAGGAATAATGGATCCAAGCTTTTTCTTACTTTTTCCTGTGAACAAAATGTTGCAGATCTATGAAATTCCATGGAAATTCCATGGAATTCCATGGAATTCTAAGGATTGCGAAAAAGCTTGGATTTATTTCTGCAGGGGTAGACATGTATAGGAAAAACTTAAAAAATCTTCTTCTCTGAAACTGCAGGAGCCAGAGGTTTAATATTTTGCATTTGCTATAAGCTTATGGTCTTCTACCAAGTTTGTTCAAATGGTGACCCATTGGTCACATTTGGCCCCATGCTGGGGGTCACAGTTTTACTTAGGCTTGTATAGGCAAAAACTGAAAAAAAATGTTCTTCTCTGGAACCACATGGCACAGAGCTCTCATGTATTACATGTAGCATCAGCTTATGGTCTTCTACCAAGTTTGTTCAAATGGTGACCCTGGTATCAAATTTGGACGCGCCCCGGGGGTAACAGTTTTTAGCTCTACTGATCAGAGATCAGCAGAGCTTATGCCGTGGTGCGGCGTCCGTCGTCCGTCTGTCTGTCCGTCTGTCCGTAAACTTTTATTTGTAGCGACTTCACAGCTGAAACTACTGGATGGATATTCATGAAACTTTACAGAAATGTTGCCCATAAAGTCTAGTTGATCCTAGCAAAAATTCATGTTGATGTGAAATCCAAGATGGCCGCCAAAGCTAAAAATAGAGTTTTAAAATACAAGTTTGTAGCGACTTCTTCTTGAAAACTATAAGTGATATTGATATGGGACTTTTTCTAAAATGATCAGCATGACATGATGTTGATCCTAGTCAAAAATCGTTTTGATTCAACGTAAAACATGGCTGCCAGCGGCCATCTTTGTTTACATAGAGTTATATAATGAAAACTTGTAGCGACTACTTCTCTGAAACTACTTGGCGGATTGTCATGAAACTTTACAGGAATGTTGCTCTTGATGTCTAATTGATCCTAGAAAAATTTCAGGTCGGCCGGAAATTCAAGATGGCCGTCACAGCTAAAAATAGATTTTTAAAAAATAAGTTTGTAGCGACTACTTCTTGAAAACTATAAGTGATATTGATATGGGACTTTTTCTAAAATGATCAGCATAACATGATGTTGATCCTAGTCAAAAATCGTTTTGATTCAACGTTAAACATGGCTGCCAGCGGCCATCTTTGTTTACATAGAGTTATATAGTAAAAACTTGTAGCGACTACTCCTCTGAAACTACTTGGCGGATTGTCATGAAACTTTACAGGAATGTTGCTCTTGATGTCTAATTGATCCTATCAAAATTTCAGGTTGGCCGGAAATTCAAGATGGCCGTCACAGCTAAAAATAGATTTTTAAAAAATAAGTTTGTAGCGACTACTTCTTGAAAACTATAAGTGATATTGATATGGGACTTTTTCTAAAATGATCAGCATGACATGATGTAGATCCTTGTGGAAAATTATTTTGATTCGACGTTAAACATGGCTGCCAGTGGCCATCTTTGGTTACAACGAGTTATATAGTAAAAACTTGTAGCGACTACTCCTCTGAAACTACTTGACGGATGTTCATGAAACTTCACAGGAATGTTGCTCTTGATGTCTAGTTGATCCTAGAAAAATTTCAGGTCGGCCGGAAATTCAAGATGGCCGCCACAGCTAAAAATAGATTTAAAATAAATAAGTTTGTAGCGACTACTTCTTCAAAACAATAAGAGATATTGATATGGGACTTTTTCTAAAATGATCAGTATGACATGATGTTGGTCCTTGTCGAAAATCGTTTTGATTTGACCTTAAACATGCTGCTTTGTTTACATAGAGTTATATAATGAAAACTTGTAGCGACTACTTCTTTGAAACTACCGGACGGATTTTCATGAAACTTCACAGGAATGTTGCTCTTAATGTCTTATTGATCTTAGCAAAATTTCAGGTCGGCCGGAAATTCAAGATGGCTGCCACGGCTAAAAATAGATTTTCAAAAAACAAGTCTGTAGCGACTACTTCCTGAAATCAAAATCAATCAGTAGAGCTTCAAGGTCATTGACCTCTTGTTTAATTTCTTTTTAATTTTTTTTTTTTTTTAATTTGATTTTTTTTTTTTTTTTTTTTTTCAATTTGATTTTTTTTTTTTTTTTTTTTTTTTTAATTGTTTCAAATTTTTTTATTTTTTTTTTATTTATTTTTTTTTTTTTTTTTTTTTAATTTTTTTAATTTTTATTTTTTTTATTTTTTATTGATTGATTTGAATTATTGTGTTTTTTTTAAAAAAAATTCATTATCTTTTTAATTACTTGACACTTACTTTAAAATTTCTTGTCGGCGCTACTCATCCTAAATGCCTTGTTGAATTTCGACGAAACTTGGCAGGAAGCATCGGTAAGATGTCTAGTTGTGCAAAGCGCGGTATATCAATGATATCTTGGACAATTTTGAAAACCAGCTAGATCTTGTTAGTAATAACAGAGTTATGGCCCTTGATTTGTTGAAAAATGCTATATTGTATTTTCCTTTGTTAAATCTATAGGAGAAGAGAGCTATATCTATCTAAATCTATAAGAGCTGTTTTAACCAGTAGAGCGTCCACAGGCCCTCTTGGGCCTCTTGTTTACTGTAAAATCGATCATTGTCATTGTTTCAGTCGACGCTGACTGTTTTAACGTCATGACGTCATTCAAAATGGCCGCCAATGACGTCATTTAATAACTCATGTAATCGCTATATCTCCTTCATTTATGATCGGATGTTTATGCAACTTTCATAGCCTGTAGGGAATTAGGTTGAGTTGTGCATGAAAGTCGAAAATTGTCATGACGTCATCCAAGATGGCCGCCAGTGACGTCATGATAACAATCTTGTTAGCGCTAGATCTCAAGCATTTATGGTCAGATTTGAATGAAACTTTCACAGCTTTTGGAGTTTTGGGTCTACTTGTGCAAGAACATAAATGGCGTAAAGACGTCACTAAATGTGACGTCATAAAAATTCACTTTTGTGCAGATTTTATGTTTTAATCAGTTTTGCCTGTAAATCAATCACGGTCATTGTCTCTATTATCACTGATCATTGTGTCGTCATGACGTCATCCAGTATGATTTACATTTTTTTCAGATATGACTGTGTAAAAATGGAAATTCTTCTTATGACTGTTTCTCGATATCACTTGTTGAGCAATATCATACTGCGGATGGTAAGAATGTTTAGGTTGATCACGTGATGTGTTATGTGACACAGTTGATTACCTGAGGTTACCAGCAAACACATTGTCTAAGGATTTTCCGTGCGCAGCTTTTCCCACTGAAATGACAAAAGCTGCGCAGTAAAACTTTTATGTTTTTTCAGCGCTTATGAACGATTTCTCGTAAAAAAAATATTTATTTTTTTGTTTTGGTGGGTGAGGTGTGGGGTGGGTGGGGGGGGGGGGGGAGTATTTCGGGTTACTATATCGGTGTGAGATGGTGTTGCTGGGAAAAGGGCGTTCCCTTTCTAATTTTTCTCCGTCAGTTTTACAGTAAATCAATCAAGATCATTGTGTTTATCATCACTGACCATTGTGACGTCATGACGTCATGACGTCATTGAGTATTGTGGGGGGGGTGGGGGGGGAGTATTTCGGGTTACTATATCGGTGTGAGATGGTGTTGCTGGGAAAAGGGCATTCCCTTTCTAACTTTTCTCCGTCAGTTTTACAGTAAATCAATCAAGATCATTGTGTTTATCATCACTGACCATTGTGACGTCATGACGTCATTGAGTATTGTGGGGGGGGGGGGGGGGGGGGGTATGGGGGGAGGGGGGGGGAGGGAGTATTTCGGGTTACTATATCGGTGTGAGATGGTGTTGCTGGGAAAAGGGCATTCCCTTTCTAACTTTTCTCTGTCAGTTTTACAGTAAATCAATCAAGATCATTGTGATTATCATCACTGACCATTGTGACGTCATGACGTTATTGAGTATGATTTTACATGTTAAGGATGACATGGAAAGCCCATGTTTGATCAGGTTCTGATCAAAATCTAGTTCTTATTATTAGGGCTTTCCACCTTTCAGTGGAAAGACCTCTTGTGTTCGTTCTGTTTATTAGGGCTTTCCACCTTTCAGTGGAAAGACCTTTTGAGTTCGTTCTGTTTATTCTTATTATTAGGGCTTTCCACTTTTCAGTGGAAAGACCTATTGTTTTCGTTCTGTTTATTCTTATTATTAGGGCTTTCCACCTTTCAGTGGAAAGACCTTATTGTGTTCGTTCTGTTTATTAGGGCTTTCCACCTTTCAGTGGAAAGACCTGTTGTGTTCGTTCTGTTTATTCTTATGAGGGCTTTCCACCTTTCAGTGGAAAGACCTCTTGTGTTCGTTCTGTTTATTAGGGCTTTCCACCTTCCAGTGGAAAGACCTATTGTTGTTGTTCGGCAAGATTTTGACTTTATTCTTCTCACCGCCACTTTTCATAGTAAGACTGGTCGCACGGCCTCTAAAGTTTACACAGTGATAGAGCTCATTCTGGAATAGTGCCGCAAAGCTTTTAGGGTCATGACGTCAACCAAGATGGTCGCCAGTGACGTCATGATGAAAATCTTGTTCGCGCTAGATCTCAGATATTTATGGTCGGATTTGAATGAAACTTTCACAGATTGTAAAGGTCATGGTCTAGTTGTGCAAGAAGGTCATGCGGGGTCATGACGTCATAACGTGATGGCGTCAGAGACGCCAGACGCTTAAAAACTGGAAAAAATCGTCAAAAATACAATTATTGCATGACCATTTTGAAACTTTACCACAATCATGTTTCCATCATCTTCTATCGATCGTGTGAAAAATATTTGATGACATCATCAAATATGGCGGCCATAGTGGTTTAATTTTAAACAGGCTAAAATAGAAACTTCTAAGTATATTTCGAAAACCGAACCAGCTAGCGCCAACAATGCCCTCATATATGTGCCACTATGTGACCTTGACCAAGTCTGGGAAAATCAGGTCACCAGGTCAAAGGTCAAGGTCATAGGTAAGCGATAGGTGTAAACACCAATAACCACCTATATCTCAGTAACGGTTGAAATTGTTATCAAGAACATATGTACCATTTGTAAGGCCTTTCAATTTACTTTTCAACATTAAAGGAACTGCTAAAAACTTCGTGTCCTGCATTAGTGTATAAGTATGAAGGGAAGAAGTGTTGGCATGTACACGCCGCAATAAATAGCCAGACCATCAATGTTCACTGAAACAGGAAAGTTCAGTGGGGTAAGTCACTGCGCTTAAAACTGCAGACCTCTACTCCACGAGGGATTCGCTTCATGGCGGTGGCGTGTCTGATAGATAGAAACATTATCCCTCATCTTATCTTTCCTCGGAAATTGCTGGCGCCGTATATACCCCGATATAATATTGATACCCGCACGTGAAAGTAAAATCAAACGTTTGTATTTTTCGACATTAAAGGAGCTGATACAGACTTCGTGTCCTGCATTAGTGTATAACTGTGTTGCATGTATACGCCGCAAGACATAGCCAGACCGTCAATGTCCAGTACCCGGAAAATTCAGTGGATGGATAAGACCTTGCGCTTGAGAGCTGCATAATGTTGTTCATTGTGGACAGTTTTTGGCGGCGCCAAGATAAAAAGGACAATTCATCCCCTGTCTCATCGTTGTTAGTGTTCAATCTTAAAGGGGCACACAGCAATCCTGATTTTTGCAATTAATACTACTAATTATTGCTTCAAAGTTTTCAATAGCATACTACTTTCAATTAAAATAACTAACACTTGTATTTGAATATGCAAGACGTGTTTAAAAAAATACTGGATTCATAAGTCGAGGTGCTATGTTTTAGCTTGATACAAACCCCATGATTGCCGTATGTATCCCTTTAATGATCGTCGATGATACATCCACATGTGTTAAAGGGGTGTACTGCAATCTTGATATTTTAACGGCGGCCCGTTAGTTTTTCACATACCATAACCTGCATTTGTTCAATCATTAATAATAAGTATACTGATATTATCAACCAAACTGGTTTTGCATTTTACTAACGTTTGATTTATAGTGCACCAATAATATATTCAATGCAGGAAGTTTTAAAGTCAAAATGATAATGGATTATTAAACGAGATGCTTATTTTAATGATGGACATACATGCCATGTGTTCCTTAAACGAAAGCATCAGTTGAATGATTCAAAGTCACAATAGTATTTGCTTTATAAATATATGTGCTAGTTTTGATGATTGATACATAATTCGAGATTGCCGCGTGTCCCTTTAAAAAACGCTCCCAACCAGTATGTCACATACGTGCAAAGCCAGACATATACATCGATCATGTACAATGACAATATGATACAT